>CM035838.1:16491883-17026510 GCA_020510985.1 Pholidichthys leucotaenia
CTTGTATCCTATATTGTTTCTCAGGAGGGCTTATTTTCCCGTTTATGTTTGTTATAGTGTGGTTATTGTATTTTTTTAGTTTGCCTGTCTTCATTATTTTCCTTATCATTATAGTAGCATTCTGTTATGTTTTTTATCTCGGGGTTGACAGCTGTCAATGGCTTTACGGGGTTGCTCTGCATAGGCATGGCCCTGTCAGCTGTCAGCCCCAATGATTGCGTCCTCATCATTTCCAGCTGCCCTAAATTGTTTCTTTTGTCTTCTCTTACCCGCACAGGTTTACCCACACCTGTCACCACTTGTTTTCATTTTGTGTTTAGCCTTATTTAAGGGGCTGCACATTTTTGTCCGGCACAGCACCCTACTTGCAACTTCTCTCTACGAAATGTGTCTTTTTTCTGCCTTTACATTTACCCTAGCGTATTTCCCACGGCTAGTATTCTCTGGTTTAGCCGGCGACTTCCCTCGCCTTAGCATTTTGTTATTTTGGCTTCTCCTGCTGTTTCAGTCTCCTAAGTTTGGTTTGATCTTGTTTGTGCTTTTGTGGTTGTTTTGTTAATAAACTTGCAAACTCACAGCCGGCGTGTGGTGCCTTTATCCTGCCCTACAAGGGAAGTTATGACAGACAGGGTGCGGCCAGTGTGGGCACCAGTGGCTGTGAGTTTTCCCTTCTTTTTTTCCTTCCCTCCCATATCCTTCTCTAAATTTGTGGGTTTTTTTGCTGGCATGGCAGCGTTCCCCGACTATAGTCAATATGGGTTTAGTGAGGAGCAGTGTTGGACTCTTAGCATGATACATAACATCTTATCGGAGGCTCATGTCTCCTGCACTCCCAAGGCAGTCCAGGACTGCTGGGTTGGAGCCGCACAGGTGCTGAAAGCATGCCCCAGCCTGTGGAGCCCTCCAGAACTCACAGACCTTCTCCTCTCTATAACTAACCCACCGTCCATGCTCCACAGGCTAGGGAAAATTCCCTCCAAACCTCCGCCTGTGGCCACGAAAAACCACTCTCCAGCAGCAGCAGTCCCACCATCTCCTTCCGAACCATTGCCCAAACCATTGGTGGAAGAGCCAGAAGAACGCCAGTGGGTTCTGGCGGCAGAAGTAGACCTGCTGTTGAAGTATAAACCATGGCTACTCCCTGAACTCGCGGACCAAGCAGAGGGAGGATGTCCAGCTCCACCTGTCAGCATGCCTGCAGGGCTGGATCAATCAGCGCATGCACTGGTGCTCCCGGCCCCCACAGCCAGCAGTGAGGAATATTCTGGGTCATCTGCAGCAGCCACCACTACACCTAAGGAGCACAGGCAAGTACCTTTTCATTCTTTTACATGCAAAAATGAATTGTCTTGCCTTGTTTCCGGTGGGCAGGCTCAGCTGCAGGCACCCATTTCGGCTGAGCCCTCTGTGCCTGCTGCTGCAGCCATCTCCTCCTCTTCATCTGCCTCTCTTGTGTCCTCTCCAGTTCTCCCTGTTTGTCCGTCGATCTTGGGAGGGAGCCAGCGGGTGAAGAAGAAGTCAGTGGTTCTGGAGGACCTGGCAACAACCATACAGCTATACTCCAAAAGGGAGAGGAGCATTCCCCAAGGGCTGAAATCTGAGCAAACGAAGAGTCCCCTGGTTTTGGCATCACAGGACCCGACACTATCCATGAGTCAAGTCCTGGGCCCCTCAGCATTAGCCTCCATGCCTGATGGTCCATCTGTGCCTATCGCCTCATCTGGGATCCCACTAGCAGCAGCCATCACGCCTGGAGGGTCGCCAGCATCTTTACCCATAATGTCTGCTGCAGGGGCTGCCGCAGCAGAGTTGGAGTTGGGGCCCCGGAAGACCATATCTGAAGCGCCATCCCCTGGATCATCAGAGTCCTGGATGGCGGTGGAGCTTCAGAACAGGCAAGTACACTCCTTTGTCTCTGTCCCTCTTTTGGAGAAATCTTGCTTGGCTCTAGGTGGGGAGAGCCAAGTGCAGCCATCAGCTGCACCTGACCTCACCTTGCTGGGTTCCACCACCACCGGTGACCCTTACCCTGTGTCTATGCATCTTTTGTCTGAGCTTCCTCTCAGGGGCACTGAGGATAATCCACTGGTGACAGATGTCTCCGTGGATCCAGGGCAACCATCCAGGATCATCGTGGGTCCAGCTCCCCCCAGTTGAGGTCGCCACAGGAGTTCTGTCCCAGCCCGGGATCTCCATGGGTGCTGCTTCCCCTCTGGCTGAGGTCTTCGAGGATGCAGCCATGGCCCAGTCTGGGTCCACCGAGGGTGCAGCTCCGCTCCCGCCTGGAGCCACCGAGAATGCAGCTCCGCTCCCGCCTGGAGTCACCGAGGGTGCAGCTCCATTCCCTCCTGGAGCCACCGAGGGTGCAGCTCCGCTCCCGCCTGGAGCCACCAAGGGTGTTGCATTGCTCCAGCCCAGAGCGACTGCGGGTGCTGCTTTGTCCCAACCCGGGCCCACCATGGGTGCAACATTTGCCCAATCTGGGACCACTGCGGGTGCTACTTTGTTCCAATCCGGGACCACCAAGGGTGCTGCTGGTCAGCCCACGGGCATCGTGGTTTCCTCTTCATTGCCAGACACCATCGTAGTTCCCCTTCCTTCGCCAGATGCCACCGTGGGTCCCCATCTCCCGTCTGGCATTGTTCGGGTTCCCACTCTTCTGCCAGATGCCATTGTGGTCCCCTCTCTCCTGCCAGATGCTGCTATGATTTCCCCTTCTCCTCTACCAGACATCATCTTGAGTTCCCCAATTCCTCCATCCGGCCCACTGCTTGCCCTTCCCATCGGGCAGTCTCCTCCTGGACCACCCCTCCTGTTCAGGTGGTTGAAAAACTCAGGCAGACCACCCAACAGGCGATGCCACAGAGTGGGGTGGCCCATGTTCCCTGGGAGGCCACCTGACTTGGTTCATTGGGCCACCTGGTAGGCCTGGGACTCTGGACGACCGCCTGACAAACTGAGTCATTGGGTTGGCTGGCGCATGTTCTCTGGCAGGCCACCCAACTTGGACCACCTTGCCGTCCGCCAGGCCTGGGACTTTGGTCGTGCTCCTGAACTCTCTAGCTCTTTGGTCTGGGGTGGGGGTGGGGGGGTAATTGTTGAGCTTGACCGGTGTGGACTCTGAGCAGGACTCTGTTTTTGATGTTCCCTTAACTATTCCTTTGAGTTGGTTCGGTCCCTCCATGCCTGGGCCCACCCTCCTCCCACCGAGGGTGGGGTTGTTTTCTTGTTGGGGTGGGATTTCTGTGTGGGAGGGTTCTTTTTCCTTTGATGTTACTCTGGGTTGTTTGGTTTCCACCCCTTGAGGGGGGGCTCTGTCACGATCTGAGCACGGGGGGGGGGGGGGGATTCCATCGAGCTCAGGCTGTCTGCCTTTTTTTTCATATTTGTACTGTGTTGTCATTTTGAGTTATCTTGTATCCTATATTGCTTCTAAGGAGGGCATATTTTCCCATTTATGTTCATTGTAGTTTGGCTATAGTATTTTTTAGTTTGCTTGTCTTCATTTTTTTTGCCTTATTATAGTAGTATTCTGTTCTGTTTTTTTTTTTTTTTTTTCCTTGGGGTTGCTCTGCGTAGGTGTGGCCCTGTCAACTGTCAGCTCTGATGATTGTGTCCTCATCATTTCCAGCTGTCGTCACTTGTTTCTTTTGTCTTCTCCTACCCGCACAGGTTTACTCACACCTGTCACCACTTGTTTTCATTTTGTGTTTAGCCTCATTTAACTCTTTGAGTGTGTTTGTCGCCGAATTGCGACATAACCCCTAGTGATCAAGAGTGGTAAATATTTTTTGTCAATAAAATAGTTCAGATTTCCAAGGCTATAACTTGAAAGTGGTAAGAGATAATGGCTTACTGTCAATTAGAAAGATGTAAAATATGATCCAAAGTTTCAGATAGGCATAAATTTATGTATCTAATTTGCATAATGTCGTGGCACCTCTTAAAATTCCATAACACAGTCAAAACTGGAGTTTGGACGTATTTACACAAAGAATGGTTCAGTCTTTTGACACCGTTTTTTGTGCAGAGGCACCTCATCATCTTATCTTCAAAGTATATAAACAAGAAATCAGTACAATATTTAAAAAAACAGAAATTCCTCACTTACTGTTGACAAAGGGGGGCTGGCTGGCTGGCGTGGTCACTGCGTTTTCACCCATTGTGGTCGTTATTTTGCATTCTGTTGGTCATTTACACTGTCTACCACATCTACAAAGTCTTATGATTATCCCACATAAATTTTGCTTGTATCTTGCGGCTATTTTCCGCGTACAAAGCCAACTTAGTGACGGTGCATGATGACGGACGGCAGCCATATTAGCTTTCTGGGCTAAAAGGCTAAAAACAGGAAAAGAAAATGAGGAGTTCTTCTTCTTTGGTGTATTATGTGTCATCCATTGAGTCCCCCAACGGATGTCTGCCACCTTCTGAAACTGGCAAATCAGTACAAATCAGTACAAATCCTCAATGGAGCTGATCATGTCAGAATGAGATGACAGGTGCAGCGCCGTGCTCTGCCACTAGGGGCACACAAAATCTCACACTCAAAAGGTTAAGGGGCTGCGCATTTTTGTCCGGCTCAGCACCCTATTTGCAACTTCTCTCTAGGAAATGTGTCTTCTTTCTGCCTTAACATTTACCCTAGCATATTTCCCATGGCTAGTTTTCTCTGGTTTAGCCGGCGACTTCCCTCGCCTTAGCATTTTGCTATTTTGGCTTCTCCTGCTGTTTCACTCTCCTTCTAAGTTTGGTTTGATCTTGTTTGTGCTTTTGTGTTTTTTTTTTTTGTTTTTTTTTTGTTAATAAACTTGCAAGCTTACAGCCAGCACGTGGTGCCTTTATCCTGCCCTACAAGGGAAGTTGTGACACTATCAGTCAGTATATTGATATAACAACCATTCTACTAAGGATGAAAATTCTCACAGAAATTAATATTTTCAAAAAGCTTTATAAAAACAATTATAGATCCCAAAGAAACAGGTCCAAGCAGAGTATCACGTTGACATTGTTATTTGAAGTCTCTGAAACAGCCATGTCTCAGACTAGACAGGGACCCAAGTGTCGGACAAAAATGCATGGAGACAAGAATTGAGGAAACTTAAGGTATTTTTATATAGCTGGTAAGTAATTAAACTGTTTGGCCGTATGGTTTAATCCTGCAGGGAGAAGACAAAGAGAGAGTGAGTGACTCAGGTTCAAACATAGGTGGGCATCCATCCATCCATGCAAAAATGGGTAGGGTACACTGGATCCTTGTTGTAACTTCTTTATGGGGATCAACTGGATCGCTCTTGCACTGGCTGTCCACCTAGGACCAATTTGCTATAGAAGACCCAAACAGGAGCATATTGCCCCTGACAACATAGCTCCTAGGATCATTAGGACAAGCAAATCCCTCCACCATGATAAGGTGGTGATCCACAGAGGTTAATATAATTGGGTAATTACATGTGAGAGCACTTACTTGGCTTTGGGGAGCGTCTTGCAGGTGAGGGTTTCTAATTGAAGGGTCATGGGCAAGAGCAGATCAGGGGTGGGAGTCTATTATCATGGGAACAAGGGTAGGTATTGAGTCCAGAGAGTGCAGATCCAGACAGGGAATTTTACTCAGGTGAGACACGGAGAGGAGCAGATCCTGGGGCGAGGAGGTGGTTACAGAATCTGCAATGAATGGTTTGTACTTACGTGAGTTCATTCCTTTTTCTTGTTGCTGGGTGGGTGTGCACGAACCAAGGAGGGTTAATCAGCAGACTAGCAGACAGATAGGGTTTCATAGGAGCAGAATACAAGTTAACCAGGACTTAGAGAACTTTGACAAAAGCATTTAGGTTTACAGTGACAACAAGGACAGGTTTACCACGTGACAATCCTGCGGTGAGCTGCTCTCAGACTGAAGCCTTTATACCAGGGTCCAGTGATTACTCGCAGATATTCAGGGTCACCACAACGGTTCATGGGTCCGCATATTTGATTTGGCATGGATTTTACGTTGGATGCCCTTCCTGATCCAACTCTACAGTGCATCAGGAAAATATTCACGGTGCTTCACTTTTTCCACATTTTGTTATGTTACAGCCTTATGCCAAAATGGATTGAATTATTTTTTTCCTCAAAATTCTACACACATTGCCCCATAATGACAATGTGAAAAAAGTTTTGGGGTTTTTTTTGGGTTTTTTTGCAAATTTATTTAAAATACAAAAGTAAGAAATCACATGTACATAAGTATTCACAGCCTTTGCGCAATACTTTGTTGAAGCACCTTTGGCAGCAATTACAGCCTCAGGTCTTTTTGAATATGATGCCACAAGTTTGGCACACCTATCTTTGGGCAATTTTGCCCATTCCTCTTTGCAGCACCTCTCAAGCTACATCAGGCTGGATGGGAAGAGTCGGTGCAGAGCCATTTTCAGATCTCTCCAGAGATGTTCAATTGGATTCAAGTCTGGGCTCTGGCTGGGCCACTCAAGGACATTCAAAGAGTTATCCTGAAGCCACTTTTTGATATCTTGGTTGTGTGCTAAGTTGTCCTGCTGAAAGATGAACTGTCGCCCCAGTCTGCGGTTAAGAACACTCTGGAGCAGGTTTTCATCCAGGATGCCTCTGTACATTGCTGCATTCATGTTTCCCTCTATCCTGACTAGTCTCCCAGTTCCTGCCACTGAAAAATATCCCCACAGCATGATGCTGCCTCCACCATGCTTCACTGTAGGGATGGTATTGGCCTGGTGATGAGCAATGCCTGGTTTCCTCCAAATATGATGCCTGGTATTCATGTCAAAGAGTTCAATCGTTGTCTCATCAGACCAGAGAATTTTGTTTCTCATTGTCTGAGAAACCTTCAGGTGCCTTTTGGCAAACTCCAGGCATGCTGGCATGTGCCTTTTACTAAGGAGCTGCTTCCATCTGGCCACTCTACCATACAGGCCTGATTGGTGGAATGCTGCAAAGATGATTGTCCTTCTGGAAGGTTCTCCTTTCTCCACAAAGGAATGCTGGAGCTCTGACAGAGTGACCATTGGGTTCTTGGTCACCTCCCTGACTAAGGCCTTTCTCCCCCGATCGCTCAGTTTAGATGGCCGGCCAGAGTTTTGGTGGTTCCAAACTTCTTCCATTTACAGATGATAGAGGCCACTGTGCTTTTTGGGACCTTCAAAGCAGCAGAAATTTTGCTGTACCCTTCCCCAGATTTGTGCATTGAGGCAATCCTGTCTAGGAGGTCTACAGACAATTCCTTTGACTTCATGCTTGGTTTGTGCTCTGATTTGCACTGTCAACTGTGGGACCTTATATAGACTGGTGTGTGCCTTTCCAAGTAAGATAGATAAGATAAGATAAGCCTTTATTAGTCCCACAACGGGGAAATTCCAGGATTGCAACACCACAGGGATAGCAACACTCAGAGCAACAATCAGAAGGCAAGAAAAAAAAGCAAGCAAGCAAGAGCAGCTAATATACATATGTACATATTACTATAAATATATATATATATATATATATATATATATATATATATATATACACTCAGACACACAGTGTAGAGCATTGTAGCTGGATGGGATAAATATATGAGTATATAAACGCACAGTACGGAGCATTGCAGCTAGATGGAATAAATATGTAAATATATAAACCCACTGTGCGGAGCAATGTAGCTAGATGGGATAATATGTAGATATATAAACACACAGTACGGAGCATTGCAGCTAGGTGGAAAAAATATGTAAATACATAAACACAGTGTGGAGCAATGTAGCTAGATGGAATAATATGTAGATATATAAACACACAGTGCGGAGCATTGTAGCTAGATGGAATGAATATATAGATATATAAATATAAACATAAACATAAACACACCCAGTGCGGAGCATTGTAGCTAGATGGAATAAATATGTAAATGTATAAACACACACAGTGCAGAGCATTGCTGCTAGATGGGATGAAACAGCACAACCGTCTACTTAGTTATCCTACATGGTATGATTATGTGCCCATACATATTCTCACCCTCCGTAGCTACCGGTATTTTCCTAATTGTATACCGGAGGGGACCATTATGTAAGTCTATTGCATCCTTTGCATTCAAAAAAACTATTAGGTTTTTACGTCTTTTTGCTATCTCTGCGAGCAGCCCTGCTTAGGTTGTACAGTCTGACAGCCGTTGGTAGGAAAGACCTGCGAAACCTCTCGGTTGTGCACGTGGGATGATGTAGTCTGCTGCTAAATGAGCTCCTCAGTGCATTCAGTATGTCCTGCATAGGGTGGAACTCGGACTCCAGCAGAGATGACAATTTAGCCACCATCCTTCTCTCTCCTATCTCCTCCACCGGATCAAGGCGCTGCCCCAGGACGGAGCTAGCTTTCTTGATCAGTTTGTTCAGTCTCTTCCTATCAGGTGCAGTAATGCCACTGCCCCAGCAGACCACTCCAAAAGTGATGGCTGATGCCACCACTGTGTCATAGAATGTCTTCAGCAGCCCCCCTTGTACACCAAAAGACCTGAGTCTCCTCAGTAGGAACAGCCTGCGCTGTCCCTTCTTGTAGAGTGCATCAGTATTGTGTGACCAGTCTAGTTTATTGTTCAGATGAACACCCAGGTACTTGTAGGATGTCACCATCTCACTGTCTGTTCCCTGTATATTTACTGGTGCTGTGAGGGGTTGTCCTTGCCTGCGGCAGTCCACCACCAGCTCCTTAGTTTTCCTCGCGTTGATCTGGAGGCAGTTCCGATGGCACCAGTCCACGAAGTCCTGGATAAGCCCTCTGTACTCACCTTCATCTCCATTGGAGATGAGGCCAACGATCGCAGAGTCATCAGAGAACTTCTGTAGATGGCAGTGTGTTGTGTTGTGTGAGAAGTCCGCAGTATAAAGAGTGAACAGGAAGGGAGCCAACACCGTTCCCTGGGGGGCCCCTGTGCTACCGATGATCGTGTCGGACACACAGTCCCGGGTTCTCACAAACTGAGGCCGGTTGGTGAGGTAGTCCAGGATCCATGATGACAGGTGCTGGTCCACCCCTGCGCGCAGCAGCTTGTCCTTCAGGATCATCGGTTGGATGGTGTTGAAAGCACTGGAGAAGTCAAAGAACATGATCCTCACCACATTCCCGGGCTTCTCGAGGTGGGACAGAGAACGGTGAAGAAGGAAGATCACCGCATCCTCCACCCCAATGCCATGCTGGTAGGCGAACTGGAGTGGATCCATCGCTGATTCCACCAGGGGGCGGAGGTGAGCAAGGAGCAGTCTCTCCAGGGTCTTCATCAAGTGGGACGTCAAGGCCACCGGTCTGTAGCTGTTCAGGTCTTTGGGGTGGGAAGTTTTTGGTACAGGTACCACACAAGATGTTTTCCACAGCTGTGGTACCCTCCCCAGCTTCAGGCTCAGGTTGAAGATATACGTCACAATCCCACACAGCTGGTCTGCACAGGGCTTGAGGAGCTTTGCGCTGATGCCGTCCGGTCCCGACGCCTTCCTCACCTTGATCTTCCTCAGCTCCGTCCTCACCTGGGTCCTGGTCAGGGTCAGGATGGGGGGCTGTGTGTTGGGAGTGGGGGGGTGTTGGTGGAGTGGGGAGTGGGCAGCAGGACTTGATGTCTTTACAGGCAGCAGTGGTTGTTGTGCAGTCAGGGGGGAGGGCGGTTGGTCAAACCTATTGAAAAACAAATTCAGATTGTTTGCCCACTCCCTGCCCCCCGTGGCCTGGGGGGAGGTATTCTGGAGCCCAGAGATGGTTTTGAGGTTTCTCCAGACCCCGCTGATGTCGCTTTGTTGCAGCCTGTCCTCCATCTTCCTCCTGAAGCTGTCCTTGCCTTCTTTGATCTTTCTCCTCAGCTCCCTCTGTACGGACTTCAGCATCTCCCTATTCCCTGACCTGAAGATCCTCTTCTTCTCTCTCAGAAGTGTTTTAATCTCAGGGTTGATCCAGGGTTTGTTGTTTGAGCAACACCGTATGGTCTTGGTGGGAACGGATTTGTCCGCACAGAAGCTGAGGTAGCCCGTGAAGGTGTGAATGAGGCCATCGATGTCCTCACCATGTGGATCACAGAGCTGCTTCCAGGCGGTGGCTTCAAAACAGCCCTTTAAAGTGTCCATTGCCTCCTCAGACCATAACATCACTGTGCGCATGGCCGGGGGTTGTCTGTGCACTAGGGGTTTGTACACCGGCCGGAGATGAACCAAGTTGTGATCCGATCTCCCGAGTTGGGGGAGTTGTGATGAGGTGTACGCCTCCTTAGTGTTTGCATAGAATAAGTCCAGTGTTTTATTGTTTCTAGTGTGGCATGTGACATACTGGGTAAACGTGGGTAGAACGGGAGACAGTGAAACATGGTTGAAATCGCCTGAGATGAGGAGAAGAGCATCTGGGTGTTCTGTCTGCAGCCTGCTGGTTACTGAATGGATGACGTCACGCGCTGTCCCAGCGTTCGCCGTCGGATTTGCATAAACAACAATGCAGATCACGTGTGAGTGTTCTCTCGGGAGATATGTAGGCCGCATGCTAACAGCTAGCAACTCAATGTCTTTGCTGCAGTGTTGTTGTTTAACAGTGACATGTCCCGGTCTGCACCAGTTGTTGTTAACATACGTTATCACTCCACCGCCCCTTGCTTTGCCACTGTCTGGTGTTCGGTCTGCCCGTATCATGTGGAAACCCTCCAGCTCAATGTTAGCATCTGCTGCTAGTTCAGTTAGCCACGTCTCAGTAAACAAAAGGAGAGAGCACTCCCGGTATGTGCTATCGTAACGGCAGATAGCCGCTAGCTCATCTACCTTTCCCAGTATAGAGCGTACATTCCCCATAATAACGGATGGGAAGGTGGGTCTGTACCTTATACTCCTTGTCCACCGTCTAACACCAGCCCGACAACCACATCGTTTTCGCCTTATTTCTCTTGGTACGTCGAGTTTTTTCGTCAGCACCGAGTGGCAATTAAGTGCAAGCAGCTGTTCCCTGCTGTACCGTCTCCTGCTGTAAACAGTGGCTCCGTTCGCCGGCTCGGGAGGCATTTTGGGGCGATCTGTGTGTCCGTGATGTATAAAGTGTGTAAAGAAAGAAAGAAAAAAACTCAGAATTGAGCCGCTGTTGCAAAAGGCAGCCGACTCGTGTGGCGCCGGAGGAAAAAAAAAAAAAGAAAAGTCATGTCCAATCAACTGATTTTACCACAGGTGGATTCCAATTAAGCTGTAGAAACAGCTCAAGGATGATCAGTGGAAAAGGATGCACCTGAGCTCAATTTTGAGCTTCATGGCAAAGGATGTGAATACTTATGTACATGTGATTTCTTAGTTGTTTATTTTTAATAAATTTACAAAAATTAAAAACAAATCACATTATCATTATAGGGTATTGTGTGTATAATTTTGAGGGGAAAAAAATTAATTCATTTTGGATTAAATTCATGAAGCAGTGGCTTACAGGTGGAGCATCTGCCCCACAACTGGGAGGTCGGGGTTCAAGTCCTGGCCGGGTCATGCCAATGACCATTTAAAAATTGAACTTCCAGCCGCCCAGCTTGGTGATCAGCAAAAATGGAACAGAGGAGGAAAATGTGGGTGGCAGAGGTAAAGCAGGTAATCCAATAACCAGAGGGTTAGTGGTGCACATCTCGCTCTCCCCAGCTATCCTGCCGTTGTGTCCCTGGGCAGGACACTTCACCCATCTTGCCTCCAGTCTCCATGACACTGGGTATGAATGTGTATAAATGTTCGGTAGTGGTCGGAGAGGCTGTTGGCACAGATTGGCAGCTACATTTCCATCAGTCTGCCCCAGGGAAGCTGTGGCTACAGTAGGAGCTTACCACTATCAATGTCTCTCTGGAGTGAATGATTAATGGACTCACTGTAAGTGCTTTGAGATGTCACTTGACATATAAAGCACCATATAACCATTATTATTACATCATTATTTTGGAATTAGGCAGTAACATAACAAAATGTGGAAAAACAAGCGCTGTAAATACTTTTCAGATGCAATATACGTTTACCCAAGCTTGGAACCAGCACTAACTTGTGCTCCCCCTATGTCGAGGTAACCAACTTTCTTTTCCGCATTATATTTATGATGAGCACCAATCTAGAAGGCATAAAGTACATTTTTTATGGTCTTTAGTTTTGACCCGGTTTGGGCTTGAACCCACAACCTCTTGGTTGGGGAGGTGGTGCTCTACCAGTAGGCCACCACTGCAGTTCATGTCTAATTATTTATTCTTTCTTATCTTACTTCTGATTGCTTCTAATAGGATGTCTACTCTCACATACATGTACTTGTTAGTGTATACACTCCATTATCCAATCAATGTAGGTCAGCTTGTCTTGGGAAATGACTGTGTTAAAATAGGACACTTCCATTATAATAACACAGACCATCACAAGATTGCCAAAACCCAGTACCTCCCACTATCTGTCACATCAGTGTGTGGAGTTTGCATGTTCTCCCCATGTCTGAGTGGGTTTACCCCAGGACTCCGGTTTCCTCCCACAGGCCAAAAGCATGCAAGTTAGCTTAATTGGAGACTCTAAAGTGTGAATGTGCGTGTGAATGGTGAAGGGATTGGCACCGCACCATGGCTGCCTCATCAATCCAGGTGGATGCCCTGTAATTTCCCCAATGTGGGACTAATAAAAGATTATAAAAAAAAAAAAAATTTACCAAGGACACCTAAATGTGACACATCAGTGAACCCTCCAGAAAATTGCAATGTCTTGTTTTTAGTGATGTTATGATGCAAGGTAAACAAAACACATACACAACTAGAAAAGCACTCGGAGAGTGCAGACCTCTGCCAAGCGCCACAATTCCCCCCATACAGTGTTTGTGTGTACGTTTTCAGATTCCTTGACCATGAAAACATGACTAGCAATTGGATTGACAATGATAGGATTAGTGGTTGAGTAGTTATTCACGAAAATGGCATTTTCCGTAGTGGTGGTTTTCTTGTGGACGGTGATCCGGATCATTCCCAAAATTTAATCAGTTCTTCCTTCTACCATTTCCAACAACTCCTGAAAGTTTCATCGAAATCCGTCCAAAACTTTTTGAGTTATCTTGCTAACCAACAGACAAACAGACAAACAGACAGACAGACAGACAGACAAGCCCCGGCAAAAACATAACCTCCTGGCAGAGGTAAAAATCAATAAAATAAAACTAAGCTCGACGAGCTTCAATAGCATGTGGGGATAGCCCTTGGCTGAGTCGCTGCATTTCTTCTGTCGCTGCAGCACGGTGATTCTCTGCATCGTCTGCGTTATCTCCCTGCCTTTTTTTCTTTCTCATGCACTCTGCACTCTGTTGCCTTCTCTATTTCACACTTTTAGACTTTGAACGAGGCATGACTGGCAATATCGAGCAGATCTTCTTTAAAAAACAACAACAAAAAAAAAACATAACCTCCTGGCCTGCGGCCTGGCGGAGGTAAAAATGTAACTGTAATGATCACATTTTAAAAGACTTGGGGCGGGGGTGGGGGGTCTCCTGATATCCACATGAACACATTAAATATGAAGGAGGTCTTTGAGTTCTTGGCAAAAAAGAAAATTCTATTTAAATTATTTCTTCTCTATTACATTATTACACAAATGCTGCATCCCCAGAAAGCATCCTTTTTTTAACATTCTTATTTAAATTGTAATACTGTACATATTTTTACTGCCAGATTTAGTTGGTTGAACATGTGATAAAATGCAACAGATTTCTTAAAATACTGCCAATGCATTTGGGCTGATTGTGCTTATTTATTGGCTCATTTATTTTATTTTACAGTACAGGAACTTTCTCAAAGCAAGTGTAACCCAGATACTGAATCTGTACTATTTCAGTCATTTCATGTCATTTCAGTATTATATTTTCTTTATAAATCTAATAAACAGATAAATAAATGGAAGCATAAATAGATAAATGACCCCATAGAAATAAATAGTTATCATTTCTGTTGTTAATTCTATTGATATTAATAATTTTATTTGCACTTTAATTCATTTTAAACAAAAATTCATGCAAGTTTCTCACAAGTAGAAGGCTAAGCTCCACCCCTTTTGCGGAACTTCCGTTGCTGCAGTCTGGAGTAGAAGTGTGTGATAATGCAAGATTTGGTATCGATACGATACCAAGTGAATACAAGGCCAGTATCGCCGATACCGATCCGATACCAATACTTTTTAATAATTAAGGTGGATGCATCATCAAATTACTAAATCTGAATGATTTTCATGACCTTTAATAAATGTTTTGTGATTTTTCTTTGGGTTATTAATTACCTAAAATCCAAGAGAGAATTTGGTCAAATTTTATCCACCTTATTCCTAGACCCCATGATGCCTTGCATGAATTATGGTAGCAACTTCCAGTACTAGTTTAGAACATATGGTTGTCACTGAAACGGGACAGTTTTCCTTGTTCAAAAACAATGACCTCGGCATCAGAAATGAGGAACACGGCCTCTTGCACCTCAAAACAGTAAGATTGTGGGCACCCCGCACACGTGTGGGCACCCAGCACAACGCAGACTGATAATATTCACGCTCAGCAGGGATTGCATACAAACAGAGAGCCCCTTGGGGGACAACCAGTTAATCACGTGATTGATATGTATGGACTGATATCAATATGTAAATGTACTTGCATTCTCTTTTGTCCTATTGTTATACATCCCTGGAGTAAGGAGAGAAGTCTGGCGCCAGTTAATCAAAGCAATTGATATGTATTGACTGTTATGTATATCAATATGTAAATGTGCCATGCATTCTGTCTTGTTTGTATAAATGTGCTGACTTTACATGCCTTAGGTAGCTCACTCACAGCGCACTGACAACAGTGCACACACAGCACACGGTGCTGCAGTGTGTCTCATGATGGAGGAATAAAAACTCTTAAACCTTCAGCTTGCCGTGTCCGCCTGCACTTATTTCGTTCCTCCACACTGGTGACCTGACGTGAATGGACTGTCTCTCCCTTCTGCCGCACTGTGGACTATTTTTTTTACCTCCACACTGGTGACCCTTGACAAAAAATGGAACACCAGGCGAACACCCCGGAGATCATCCAAGACCGGGAAAGCCTCAGAAAGCATCATGGTGCGACCCTCGCCTGATATTTTGGACCTCCACGCTGGGGCCTGCCGAGGGAGAATGATCGTCTGCTCTCTCTCACCGCGCTGTAGATTCCAGAGACCGAGGATCGCCTACGTCCTTCGCATCCACACGGGAGCACGCGCGCACCTTGTCCTCTCTCCACGATGGTGACCTCCAGGACCAGACGGAGAGCGCAGCGCTTGGACCAGAACGCACCATGACACAACACGAGCGAACGACAGAAACAGCCTGAACAGGGAAGACCATCGGCGCCGCCTGCGCAGGTTTCCATCAAGCTCCCTGACCCTGACTTCAACTCTCGTCAATGGACCTTCGGCGCACAGAAGCCATGCGCGCACACTGCAGGGATTACGAGGACAGTGCTACTGCCAGCTATGTGGTCACTGCGCCAGGCGTGCGCCACGCACGGGACAATACCGGCTCCACAGACTGATACATCGTTCTCCACCGCTGCACAGGCCCGAGAAAAACAGCGGATCGCCACCCTCAGAACCTTCAGGGCTGCTCGCGCACCTGGAGTGGATGTGCAGCCCCCACACAGGACTTTGTATGGGTTTCTCAGCCGCGGCGCACATCGGGAATTTGACCGATTGCTTTCCCCGATGACTTTAGGACTGTTTCCCGCACCTAAAGCCAAACTGCCGAGTCCCTGACACAGCTTCAGTTTATCACAGCCATCGGGGAATTTGGCCGCTCGCCTTGCCCACATCCTCACTGGACCAAAACACGAGAGAGGTCAGAGAATAATAATTTTTTCACAGCCGCTGTGGATCTCCGCCACGTTTAACGGGAAAAGTTCCTCACCGTCGCGAATCCAAACGCAGTTTTTGCACGGCCCAGACACCACGTCCTGGGCCGGCACTCGCTTATTCCCACCCTCTCAACCTCCTCCTGCACAGAGCTTTTCCCGCACCACTGGAACTCGGAGCGGAGCACACTGCCCTTTCCACCCCTCCCCCATCCCCCTCACGGACTGACATGCCCTCCGACAGTTCTACCGGAGCTGGAGCCAAACAACCGGGGGGGGGGGGGGGGGTTACAACCCCTTCTGACCATTCTAGGGGGAGCGGTGTGGGCACCCAGCACAATGCAGACTGATAATATTCACGCTCAGCAGGGATTGCATACAAACAGAGAGCCCCTTGGGGGACAACCAGTTAATCACACGGTTGATATGTATGGACTGATAGTAATATGTAAATGTAACTTGCATTCTCTTTTGTCCTATTGTTATACATCCCCGGAGTAAGGAGAGAAGTCTGGTGCCGGTTAATCAAAGCAATTGATATGTATTGACTGTTATGTATATCAATATGTAAATGTGCCATGCATTCTGTCTTGTCTGTATAAATGTGCTGACTTTACATGCCCTAGGTAGCTCACTCACAGCGCACTGACAACAGTGCACACACAGCACACGGTGCTGCAGTGTGTCTCATGATGGAGGAATAAAAACTCTTAAACCTTCAGCTCGCCGTGTCCGCCTGCACTTATTTTAAGCCTCCACAAGATAATCATACCACTTCCCATGACTACTGAGGGATGGGAAGATGACCTTAAAAACTGGCCCCGTAGATAGTAGCTCCATTAGTTAGCACTGCTGGTAAGATGCTAACGCTGTAAACAAATGATCCTTGCTGGCAAAATGAGTCACTTTGAGGACATTTTCAAAACTGATGTAACGTTATTTTCATATTCTGTATTGAAAGACCTTCAGAATGATATTTAATTTGTAGGAAGTGCACGAAAACTGACCCAGAAAAAGATGTTTTGTTTATATTTTAGCTAGGTTGAAATCTCATGTTTGATAGGTCAGGAGTTACAGTATGTCTTCCGCAAAAACATAGGTATTTTCAGAAAGTACAATTTCTAAGCTTTACAATTATACAAGGCATTCACAGGGGTTTTCCTGGGACTTTGCCGCTACCAAACAAAGAAAGCGTCATGATTTATGACTTCTCGTTGCCTGTACTCATAATGACGCGGTGCACACTCAGACCAGCACGTCTCCATCGCAATAAAGTTGGCTGCATTTTGTTAAAATATGTTGGACATAATTAAATTTACGTTAGAGCAGAAGTACACCACAACACCGTGCTTGGATGTTGTCTGTCACCGTGGTGAGAAGTCTTCATTTATTCAGTCTGGCACAACCACGAACACCAGCAAGTTCCAGAACTACGCCAAAACATACAAAAAATACAAAAAGCTAGAAGAGCTGAAATTAGCTGCCACTTGAATGCAAAACACATATGTGGATTAGACATTAAAATGAATTTGAAAAACTTTTAAAAACGTTATTTTAAGTGCCCCTGCTGCTCCACTCTTACTGACTGATTTAACACTAGGTCAGCTGAAACCGGAAGCTCCGCCCATAATCGTTTCTACAGCGGCACCCCCAGGAATAAGGTGGATAGGTAAACAGAAAACACTTTATCATAATAAAAGGTTTTGTTTAGAAGCAATAGAACCGTAACTATCTTTGTCTTTCAGAAAGCTGGCTACACAGGAACATAGACACTAATATGATCGATATTGTGGGTTATCAGTGTTTTAGAAAAGACAGGCAGGTAGGGAGGGGAGGAGGTGTTTTAATTTACATCAAAGAGAAATTTAAATGTCAATTGGTTGATTTGAATACTTCACTTGAATGTTTAGCTGTTAATGTATGTCTCTCACCGGTAAAGAATTTCAACATTGCAGTATTGTACAACCCACTGTCACACAATTCTTCTTTTTATAATGAATTAAGTGATCTGGTTAAACAACTTGAGAGGAGCAGAGAAACAATATTTTATGGTGACTTTAATATTAACTGGTCTGATAAAAAGGACAAACAGAAACTGAAAAGCCTCATGACTAAATTTAATTACCAACAAATGGTCAAAGGACCCACCAGGATAACCAAACAATCTAGAACACTTATTGACATGATATTTGCTAATAAACCAGAACGAATAACCAGAACCTATAATCTTGTAACTGGTCTCTCAGATCATAACATGGTTCTTGCTGTCAGAAAACTTACTAAAAAGCGACTACAGTATTTTGGGGGAGTCGATATTGGCAAATTAAATTTTATTATTCCCAAATCAAAAAATGCGGAGTTTGAACATTACTTAGAGAATCAAAATTAGGAGCAGCTCATGTCAATATATGAAGTAGATGATTGTTGTAATTTTATAACTGCAACAATTACAAAGTCTATAGAAAAAATTTACAAAGCAAATTAAAAGTGGACAACAGAAGATTAACCTACCATGGTTAAATAATGAAATTAGAAAACTTATGAAGAGGCGAGACTCTGCATTGAAAACATCATTAACCTCTAAACTACAAAATGATCACCTTGTGTACAAAAGTTTAAGAAATAAAGTGGTACAAGAGCTGCAAAAATCAAAAGTATCTTATTACAATAAACTGATAGATCATGCAAAGGGTAACAACAGTTCCCTATGGAGGCATTTAAATAACTAATAAAAAAAATATTCAGAAGGGGGTAAAGGAACTCAGAATCAATGGCAAGACCATCAGTGACAAGGCTACATTGGCAAATGAATTTAATTCATATTTTGTGGACTCTGTGGAAGACTTAACAAAAAACTTTGTGCTGCCAAATGTACTCAACAACAATCAATACTTTCAACAGATTCTTTTCACATCGATGAGGTAAATGAGGAGTTAATTGCTGGTATTGTTAAAACACTGTCAAACTCAAAAACCAATGATATCTACAATATGAGCACTTCCTTTCTCAAAACGCACAGCAAAATATTAATCAAACCACTGACTCATCTCATTAATCTCTCCATTAGGTCTTGTACATTTCCATCTGGTTGGAAAAAAGCTGTCATCATACCAGTTCATAAATCAGGCAGTAAAGATGATATATGCAATTACCGCCCAATCTCTATTTTACCAGTCCTGTCTAAGGTTCTTGAAAAAGTTGTAGCTACACAGCTGATAGACTATTTACAAGACAGTCAGCTTCTTCATCCACATCAATTTGGTTTTAGACCAGGATACTCAACAGAAACAGCAAATTGTTGCCTTATTGAAAATGTCAAACAGTCCTTGGACAGGGGTAATGTGGTAGGGGCTGTTTTTCTAGATCTCAAAAAGGCTTCCGATACTGTAAACCACAGTTTGCTTTTATCCAAAAGGGTATCTTTTAACTTCTCTCCAGATACATTAGAATGGTTTGCATCTTATCTCCAGAATAGAGAACAGTGTGTAAAAGTTCACCAGGATAAATCCTCATTTTTAAACAACCGTATGGGTATCCCACAAGGGTCCATTCTTGGTCCTTTACTTTTCAGCATTTTTATTAATGACTTGCCGCTACACTGCTCAGCTGCAACATGTCAACTTTATGCAGATGATGCAGTTATTTACACAGCTGGCAAGACTCCAGCACAGGCTGCAGATGTACTGTCTACAAGTATGGTTGATGTCCAAGAGTGGCTCTTCCAGAACCATCTATTGCTGAACCTTCAGAAAACAGTTTCAATGTGCTTTTCAATCAAAAAATGTAACCTGCAACGTTTTAAAGTTAATATACATGATCAAGACATCAGTTTAGTTACAGAATTCAAATACCTTGGCATTGTACTAGATCCTCAATTCAAATTTAATCTTCATATAAAGAAAATTTCTAAAACAGTAAAAAAAAATCTGAACTGCATTAAATTAATTAGATATTACATACCATACGAAGCAGCTGTACTGTATATGCATTCTATGTTTTTTTTTCTCATATATCATACTGTTTGACAGTCTGGGCTCAAGCAGCCCCTTCCACAATAAAACATATAGGTTCATTATATAATCAAACTCTAAAAAATCTTGGACAAAAAGCCCATTAGGTGGCATCACTGTTATATTTTAAAAAAGTACAATCTATTGAGTTTTGAGAGTTTCATTGACCTCTGTTTTCTGAAATTAATTTTCAAATGTTTCCATAAATCAGCGCCTGAGCCACTTGCTGGTTTCATCCAAAGACAGGACAGCAGCAGAGCCACCAGGAGTTCTGTTAACAAAAACTGTAAAATATTCCACCGCAGAACCACATTTGGACAAACATTTTTCTCTATAAAGGGCAGTCACATCTGGAACACAATGCCAAATGAAATTAAAATAATAACGGACTTTAAAACATTCACTACAAAGGTTAAAAACTGGCTGAAAAATAAACAAGAATGTACCCATGTATGAAATGATTGTCTGCAGGGTGAGAGTGAATGAAGGGAAGGAATGAATGTGTTTGTTTATAGTGAGTGATGAAGGGAGGGAGGCCTGAAATAGGCAAATGTGAATCAGGTTTTTATATTGTGTATTTATAATCTTTTTTGCATTGATGTATGTGGTTATTGTTTATTCTGTTTTCATTTTTTCTTTTCCTTATCCTTTTTTCTTTTTACTTGTTTCTCCTTTCTAAAGCCCATCCAGGGACAAGAGTTGCAAATTAGCTAATAGCTATACACTCTTTGTGCGACACATCAGATTGACTGTCATTTGATTAATTGTCTATGTTTATTGCACTGTCCCTGTCAAATAAACAATCTAATCTAACAGTTTTTTCTTAAATAAACAAAGGCAAAAATATGATCACTCCACAACAAATGATATAAAATATTTAAAACAAATTCTCTTTTTTCCCAGCTGAATGCGTGTTCAGAAAAACTAAACTTCTCCCCTTTATTGCACTTCTTTTCTGACTTTGAAAAATAATGAAAAATAAAAAAATAAGTGGT
Organism: Pholidichthys leucotaenia; assembly: GCA_020510985.1. Taxonomy (NCBI): domain Eukaryota; kingdom Metazoa; phylum Chordata; class Actinopteri; order Cichliformes; family Pholidichthyidae; genus Pholidichthys; species Pholidichthys leucotaenia. The sequence goes on from CM035838.1 coordinate 16,512,735, forward strand.
AAAAATACAATGAATAAAGTGTAAATAACTAAACAACCCCAAAAGCCTTAAGTTTAAAGAAATATTCCATCAGTGTCGGGGCCAGGGAGTGGGGGATTTCTTTCATCCTCACTCTATTTCTGTAGCTTAGCGTTTTCTTTTGTGTGTGTGTGTGTGTATGTGCAGACTGTGCACGGCACGCTGCTGGCTGCCGCTTGCTAGCCTAGCTTGCTGCTGAGTTACGTGATGGTAAAACAAGAGGGAGGAGGAGGAGGTAAGGAGTTGGGAAGTGGCGGTAATGCACATAAACGCTGGTTGCCAACTGCCAAAATGTCAGTTCATGGTTAAATTGAATTACACAAAAAAGAAATTCAAACATAGTCCATGGTTAATGTTAAAAATTCATAAAAAGCATTGAAAACTCTACAATATTGAATATACAAGTCACAGAGAAATTCATTATTATTTTGTAATGACAGTATTACTGTTCATTTGAGATTCTTGATATACTGTATATTTATATGGCCATAAACTGAGTACGTGTGAGGATCTCTATAGTAATAGCTTGTTTCATACAGGCTAGGTTTTTAAAGAGGCCCTGAACATTGATAGAGAACTGGAACCTGATTTTCTCCTTGGCGGGGAGATGGCAAGCCACCCTTAATATGACCACCTCCTTTTCCCTTGGAGGTTTTGACCCAAGACGCATTAGGATGAAGATCCCATCCACCTCTTCACCTCCCCCCACCCTCCAGTGCACCAGTGGGTTAGGATTGCAATCGACTAAGTGACTTGACCAAAAGAACTCTAACTGAACGCCTGACCTTGACTTATGACAGAAAATGACTATTTGAGGGAACAGACCAAAAACTCTGAACAGACTTTTATTTTATTTTGGGGGAAAAAAGACTAGTTCAAAATGAGCTCTTCATTTTCTGTAAACATTCATTTTAAAATGTTCATGTTTTTTATTATTTAATTGAATGCATGTTTATGTTCAACTACCTGGTGACTCCAGTTATTGTCTGGTAATCTAATTTTTACCCCTCCTACGAGTCTAGACACTGGTCCATAACTTAAATATATTATCTGTCCCACAAACAGGTTACACTAGCAATGGATTTTCCAGTGTGTGAAAGATTGAAAAATAATGAGGTTGGGAAACTTTTAAATATTGAACATCTGCTGATTTTCTGTCTAAATTACATTTTCTGTCAATGATTACAAAGTAAATTTAAAAGTGGCTAAAATGATTTTAGGCTCCTGAAAAAGAATAACTTCAACAATCAATAAAATATAGTTTTGTCACATTTCTTTACAAACCCGAATTCCAATGAAGTTGGGATGTTGTTTAAAAAGTAAACAAAAAACAGAATACAATAACTTGCAAATCTTTTTCAACCTGTATTCAATTGTATAGACTACAAAGATATTTAATGTGCAATTCACACACTCCAAAAAAGCTGGGACAGGGCAAGAAAAGACTGTTTAAGTTGAGGAATTAACTGGCTGAGCAACTTACAGGAGGTGAGGTAAATAATCCAAAGTGTCCACACACAGATGGGGAAAAGAACCTCTAGACTGTCGCAATGTAAAACACAAAGCAGCTGTTAAAACACTAAACTGACAATTGTAAATGAGGAACAGCTGGGCAGAGTTACACAACAGAAAAGGGTTAATGGCAAATCATACATATGGACAGGAAACAAAACCTTGCCATAATAAAAAAAAATGAACACAAACCCTGAAGTACTTCAAAACAAAAGCAACTCAGAGTAATGTTAAGGCAATGAATGAAACCTGAAAGTAAAAGTAATCCTGACCAGCAGGATAATGATAACAAGAGCACTCTGAGATGAGTGCAATATCATCTGCCTTGTTTTCTTTGAAGATCCCAATACTTACTGACAGAGCAGTTTTTGACTTTCAATATAATTACTGTGGCAGAACAAATTTATAAGCCCATCATCCACGAATACACAGCAACGTATACGACACATAGTTGTATGGCAGGATTCCGATGTGAACCTGTCTGGCAACTTTGGTGATCCTGGAGAGCTTTTCATCTTCTATAGTAAGAGAGCATAAGGAGTGCCAACCTTGACCTTTGACCCCAAACCTGTAGTCAAAGGTCATGATCTCAAAGTGAACCTGTATACAAGGTTTAGTGACACTAGCTTTCTTTGTTGTTGAGACATAGTTTATAAGCCATTTTGATGTTGACTTTTTACCCTGCATTCCCAAAACCACAGTCACACTTCAGGGTCACAGGGTGTACCTATGTACCAAGTTTGATGACTCTAGCTTTACTCGTTGTACAGTAATAAGGCATAAGAAATGTTAACCTTGACCATTTGACCCCAAACCCATAGTCAGAGGGCATGATCCCAATGTGAACCTGTGTACCAAGTTTGGTGACTCTAACTTTCTTTGTTGTTGAGATATAGTATAAAGGCCATTTTGATGTTGACCTTTGACCTTGAAATCCCAAAACCATAGTTACACTTTAGGGTAACAGGGTGAACTTGTGTGCCAAGTTTGGTGGCCCTGGCTTTACTCATTGTACAGTAATAAGGCATCGGGAATGTTAATGTTGAACTTTAACCTTTTGATCCCAAACCCATAGCTGGAGGTCAGGATCCAAAGGTGAACCTGTTTACCAGGTTTGGTGGCCCTAGCTTTACTTGTTTTATAGCAATAGTAAAATTTACCATAGTGCAACTCGGATGCTAACTTTGACCACTGACCCCTTGCCCCCAAACCCATAGTCAGGTCAGAGTGCCATCCATCCATCCATCCTTCTTCTACTGCTTTTCCGGAGGTTCGGGTTGCAGAGGCAGTAGTTCAAGCAGAGAAGCCCAGACTTCCCTCTCCCCAGCCACCTGCTCCAGCTCTTCAGAGAGGATACCAAAGCATTCCCAGACCAAATGGGAGACATAGTCTCTCCAGCAAGTCCTGAGTCTGCCACGGGGTCTCCTCCCAGTGGGACGTTCCTGAAACACCTCAAGTGGGAGGCGTCAAGGAGGCATCTTGATCAGATGCCCAAACCACCTCAACCGGCTCCTTTCAATGTGGAGGAGCAGCAGTTCTAGTCTGAGCCTCTCTTGTATGACTGTCTCTGAGGGTGAGTCCAGCAATCGTATGAAGAAAGCTCATTTCAGCCACTTGTATCTGTGATCTCATTCTTTCGGGCATTACCCAAAGCTTGTGACCGTAGGTGAGGGTAGGAACGTAGATTGACCAGTAAATCGACAGCTTTGCCTGATAGCTTAGCTCCCTCTTCACCACAACAGACTGGTACAACGTCTGCATCTCTGCAGATGCTGTCCCGATCCGTCTGTCAATCTCTCTCTCCGTTCTCCCCTCACTCGTGAATAATACCCCAAGATACTTAAACTCCTCCACTTGGGGCAGGAACTTGTCCCCAACCCGGAGAGGACAATCCACCTTTTTCCGTCTGAGGACCATGGACTCGGAGTTGGAGGTGTTGCTTCTCATCCCATCCGCTTCACACTCAGCGGCAAACCATCCCAATAAGACCTGTAGGTCATTGCTGGATGAAGCTAACAGGACAACATCATCTGCAAACAACAGAAATGAGATCCTGTGGTCACCAAGCATGACATTCTCTGTTCCCTGGCTGTGCCTAGAAATCCTGTCCATATAAATTGTGAACCGGATCGGTGACAAAGGGAAGCCTTGGTGGAGTCCAACTCTCACTGGGAATGAGTCCGACCAAGTGTTGGTAATACGAACTAAACTCTCAAAACAGTCATATAGAAACTGGATAGCTCATAACAACAAGCACGATACCCCATACTCTCGAAGCACCCCCCACAAAAAACCATGAGGGATGCAGTCGAATGCCTTCTCAAAGTCCACAAAACACATGTAAACTGGCTGGGCAAACTCTCACAAACCCTTGAGGATTCTCGAGAGGGTAAAGAGTTGGTGCAATGTGCCACAGCCAGGATGAAAACCACATTGCTCCTCTTGAATCCAAGGTTTGACTAGCAGCGGGACTCTCCTCTCCAGTACCTTGGCATTGACCTTCCCAGGGAGGCTGAGGAGTGTGATCCCTCTAAAGTTGGAGCACACATGCCAAAGGCACTGTCCCTGACCTCCACACAATGTTCCAGAGGCGTGTCAACCATGACAGCCCTATAACATCCTGGGCCTTGAGGTACTAAGGGCAAATCTCGTCCACCCCCGGGGAGGACCCACCTTGGCAACCTCAGCCCCTTTGATGGGCAAGTCGCCCCCTCGTCCACAAGCCCTGCTTCCTCTATGGAAGGCATGTTAGTGTGATTGAGGAGATCCTCAAAGTATTCCTTCCACCGCCTGATGAGATCCCCAGTCAAAGTCAGCAGTGCCCCTTCCGTACCATACAGTGTGGACAGCTACTTCCCCCTCCTGAGCCACCGGACAGCTTGCCTGAATCTCTTTGAGGCCGACTGGAAGTCTTGTTCCATGGCCACACTGAACTCCTCCCACATCCGAGTTTTTGCTTCAGCAACTACCCTAGCTGCACTCCGCTTGGCCTACCGGTACACCTCAGCTGCTTTGGTAGTCCCACAAGCCAACCAAGCTTGATAGGACTCCTTCAGCTTAATGCCCCCCCCACACACACACTGGTGTCCACCACTTGGTTCGGGGGTTGCCACCACAAGATGCACTGACGACCTTGCGGCCACAGCTCTGGGCAGCCGCTTCAACAATGGAGGTGGAGAACATGGCCCATTCAGACTCTATGTCTCCATACTCTCTGGGAATGTTGTCGAAGTTCTTCTGGAGGTGGGAGTTGAAGATCTCCGGGACAGAGGCCTCAGCCAGATGTTCCCAGCACACCCTCACTATATGTTTAGGTCTACCAGGTCTGAATGACATCCTTCCCTGCCATTGGTTCCAACTCACCACCAGGTGGTGATCATTTGACAGCTCTGCACCTCTCTTTACCTGAGTGTCAAAGACATGCGGTTGCAGGTCTAGGGTGTCCTGATGCCAGGTGCACATATGGACACCCTATGCTTGAACATGGTGACTCCAGGTCGGAGTGTAAGTTTTCAAAAATATTTATTAGATACAACTACTGTATCAGTTTGAAAAGCCTACATCATTTCTTTCAATGTGAATAGATACATCCATGGATGCGCCAGGACACATCATCAGTGATGTTTCCTGATGTCATCAGGTGTTTTGGGTCTCACAACATCAGACACCCTCAATCAGCTGACCCAGCCAAGGTTGATCAGACCCTGACCTGTGTTCCAACGACATTGGCCCAAGATTCATACCTCTTAATCCATAGCTACCGAGAGGCTCTTTCTGCAGCCTCAGTGGCAAAGTTGATGGCCTTCCTTTCAGCAGCTCCTTTGATGCCAAGGAGAGCATAGAAGAAAACTGTAGGAGGGGTTGATTTCACAAAAATGGGATGGACAGACGGACTGACCCATAACATAGTTCCCCTTTGGGATTCGACCGGCGGGGGATGTGGAAACTGGTAACATAAACTTGAAGATAACTTAAAGTGTGGACATGATCACAAAAATTTCCAGAATACAACAATCACAATGTCGTCAGCAAACATCATAGTCCATTCCACGGAGAATCCTACCTGACCTCATCTGTTAGCCTATGCGTCACCATAGCAAACAAGAGGGGGCTCAGAGTGAGCTGATCCCTGATGTAATCCCACCACCACCTTGAGTCCATCTGTCACTCCTACAGAACACCTCACCACTGTATCACTGTCCTCATATATGTTCTGCTCCACCCTAACATAGGTCTCTGACACTCCTGACTTCCTCAGTACCACACTTCCTCTCTTGGCACCCTATAATATGCTTTCTCTAGATCCAAAGGGACAGTGCAACTCCTTCTGACTTTCTCTGTACTTCTCCATCAACAATCTTAAAGCAAACACTGCATCTGTAGTACTCTTTCTTGCCATGAAACTGTACTCCTGCTTGCTGATTGTGATGTTTCTCTTTAACCTAGCTTCAACAACTTTTTATTATACCTCCATAGCATGGCTGATCAACTTTATGCCTTTATAGTTACTTCGAACCTCAGTAAAGCATAATGTAGCTTTACTTACCATTTCGCATTAAGGACTCTTCATCTCAACAAGGAAACCAATTTTCTGCACATACTGCAGTGTATGAGTACAATCTAGAGCTCAGCGCAGTAAGTTCAACCTCTGGAGGTTGTCAAAAGTCCCAGTGGGGATTGTCTGGAATGAAGAGGAAGTGGAGCCTGTGTGAACAAAAGTAGTAAATCCCTGTAATTAATCACAATATATCTCCCGTAATACACTGTACAGCAGAGATCGATGGAGTGTGAACCTGCAAAATCTTTCTCAATTTGTATGTTTTGTACAGGTACCTTTTGATAATGCCATGTTTTCAATGTATTTTTCATCAACTTTGACAGGCCTGTATCTTCTTATCGTGCTTGAATGTTTTATCCCCTCATTTTTTTTTTTTTTTTACTTTGAACATATCATATACTGTACTAGCCCTGTACATTGGCCTGCTGGTGCTTCTTGTAGAACATCTGCATCTCTCCCCAGCTATCTTAGCACTCTATAATGAGCCACAGTGCACCCTGACATTTCTGCATGCAGGCATATTACTGCAGTAAATGCCTAGGTGATAACCCTTAAAAGTGAAAGGTGGTATATATGCTTTACTGCACGGAGAGATAATAATTGATGATGTTTAAAAGGCAGCACTGAATGAGGGCAGCATCTGATTTTTTTTTTTTTTTCAGTGTCACACATTTACATTTATAAACATATTTAACATGAACTGCATTAAAAAAAAAAAAAAATGGTGTTACCACAAAGATTTGTTGATTGTTTTTAGGATATTTTTTAAAAGTCTCTTACACTCATGAGACTGAGACCACAGTGGGATTCATCAGTTTAAATACTGGAGAATTTTGTTTTAAATGGACTTTTGATTTTTGTGCATAACACTGATAAAGAGCTTATTTTAAAACACAGATTGTGTAAAATGGATGCAAACACAATGACATAACCTGAAGATACAAATTTTCAAGCCTCTGCTATATTCTTAAAAGGCTGCCCCCTTTATGATTTTTTGCTATTATTACACCTAAATGAGAAAAAAAACAGGTTAATATAAAAGCTAATGTTAGAAATGTTGCTAAGCATGCTGCATTTACAAAAGGTAAGTGGCATAGATCAGTGGTTCCTGACCCCCTCCCCCCCATGGAGCCCCCTTGCTTGTGTCCAAGATTAGCCCCCCCCCCCCCACGCACGCTCATGCACATGCACCCAAAGAATAAAGGGATTCATTAATTTTTTTTTATAAGCAAAACAAAAATATGTTATAATAGGTAAAAATAAGGCTTTACCCAAATTACCCAACTATCTGGATATATACAGTAGATATACAAAATGCCAGGTTTTTGTGATGTAAAAAAAAAAAATGATACCAAGATAAATCATTTCAAAACTTTTTCCACCAATAATGTGACCTATAACCTGTACAACCCAACTGAAAAACAAAGTTAAATCTTTTAAGAGGAAAAATAAAAAATAAAAAACTTACAATGACCTGGTTGCATAAATATGCACACCCTGTTATAACTGGGGATGTGACTGTGTTCAGAATTAACCAGTCACATTCAAACTCATGTTAAATGGTAGTCAGCACACACCTGCCACCATTTAAGGTGCCTCTGATTAACCCCAAATAAAGTGGACCCATATATATGTGTGTGTGTGTGTGTGTGTGTATATATATATATATATATATATATATATATACAGTATATATATATACACAGTATATATATATATATTGTGGTGGCCACACATATGTGACCTACTTTATGACTGATGTAAGGCCTCACATTTTAGATCAGAACAAAGACAGAGCTTCCTTGGAGATAACAGGAAGCTGCGAGGATGTTAGCTTTGGTATGCAGGGCTTGAGACTGTGAGGGTGTTATTAGAGGATTAAAGAGGAGATGCATTGTAGACTGTAGGGGTGATATCAGAGAGAGGAGATGCATTGTTACTGGCGATATAATGCAATGTGACCTGTGATGCATGTGACTTGTGAACTGTGAGAGTCCAGTTATTTAAGGACGAGAGTTCCCTGTAATGTTCTCTTTCTTTGTTGAGATGATGGTGAATGTGAATAAAGCTGCTGTGAGAGAAATCTGTCTCATCATTTTGACATTCCCTCACTGGTGACCCAAGACGTAGCATGCAGCAACAGGAGAGTTCCCCGGGGCCAGCCTCGTCAGGAGCCCCCAGCCAAGCGGCTGCCGCTACGGTCCAGCTACCGGACTTTTGGCAGAACAATCCGCGCTCCTGGTTCCACACGGTTGAGGCACAATTCAACCTCCGGGGAATATCGGTAGACGACACAAAATTCAACCATGTGGTCGCAAGACTGGACAACCACACGGCTCAGCATGTGGAGAGCCTTATCGAGCAGCCGCCAGACAGCGACAAATATGGCGCGTTGAAGGCTGCACTCATCCAGCACTTCACCCCCTCCGTCGAGGAGCGAGCAGAGGGACTCCTGGCGCTGACTGAGTTAGGAGATGACACGCCCGTTAATCTGATGGAAAAGATGTTGAGGTTGAAAGGCTCAGATGACGACCACTTCATCTTCACCCACCTCTTCCTCAGGACCCTACCATCAGCGACGAGAGTGACCCTCACCAGTTCACCGTTGTTGGCCCAGCGGGACTACCGCGCGCTGGCCCGGGAGGCACAGCGAATTGTCAACGCCAGCAGACAGCGTGCGGCCACGGCCGCAGCAGTGGAACTCGGCGCGACAACTGCAGATGGCAGGGGGCCAGGGGCAGCAGTAGCAGACCCACCGACGATGGCGGTGGCGGGAGCCAGGGAACGCGGAGGAGACGTCCTTTGTTTCTACCATCGCCGCTTCGCAGAGAGGGCACGCAAATGTGTACCACCATGCCAGTTCAAGCGTTCGGGAAACGCCAAGACCGGGGGTCAGTAGCAGCCGCCGCCCTCGGGGAGGAGAACAAGCTGCTGTACTTGTTGGACGCACGCTCGGGGAGGCATTTCCTCGTGGACACAGGCTCCCAGTTGAGTTTCATCACACCTTCCTATGTGGACAGGCTGGCAGGTTCCAGAGGTCCCGGGGTGGCGACAGCGAACGGCTCAGAGATTAAGACCTTTGGTGAGAAGACTCTGCTTCTGTCTCTGCACGGCCGTACATTTGAGTGGACTTTTGTTATAGCAGCAGTGAATTTCAATATGTTGGGTGCTGATTTTTTGTGCTCACATGGTTTGTTGGTTGATCTCGCTAACAGGCGCCTAGTTAATGCATTTTCTTTTGATTCTATTCCCTGTACAGCGCGAGTGGCCCCGCCAACAGCACAGGCCAACGTCACAGCTGCAAGCGGTAAGTTCCACACACTGCTCACTCAGTTCCCAGCACTCACGGTCCCCACATTTTCGGCAACAGCCACTAAACACGGGGTGGAGCATTTTATTACCACTACCGGACCGCCCGTTTTTGCAAAAGCTCGGCGCTTGGACGCAGTTAAACTGGCCATAGCGCGCGAGGAGTTCGCCAACCTGGAGAGGTTGGGCATTATCAGGCGTTCAAACAGTCCGTGGGCTTCCCCGCTACACATGGTCCCGAAGGCTGACGGATCATGGCGACCTTGCGGGGATTTCCGCAGGTTAAACAACGCTACAGCGCACGACCGCTACCCAATCCCGCATATCCAGGATTTTTCCGTTCATTTGGCAGGGGCTCATTTTTTTTCTAAGATAGATTTGGTCCGCGGTTACCACCAAGTCCCCGTGCGCGCTGAGGACATACCCAAAACAGCGGTAATAACTCCATTTGGCCTATTCGAGTTTTTGCGCATGCCATTCGGGCTTAAAGGGGCTGCACAGACGTCCCAACGCATGATGGACGCGGTGCTTCGCGATCTCCCTTTCGTGTCCGTCTACTTGGACGATATTTTGGTAGCCAGCGCGTCCGAAGACGAACACGAAAAACACCTGGCCACAGTTTTCCGAAGGTTGGGAGATCACGGGTTAATAATCAACCCAGCGAAGTGTCAGTTTGGGGTGGCGCAGATCGATTTTTTAGGACATCGCGTCTCCCCCGAAGTAGCGGTTCCGCTTCCTGACAAAGTGCGCGCCGTGGCAGATTTTCCCCGGCCGCAGACGGTCAGGGCGTTACAGGAGTTTTTGGGAATGGTGAATTTTTATAACTGTTTTCTCCCCCGCGCGGCGCAACTCATGCAGCCGCTGTATGCCGCACTCAAAAAACAGAAACTCGCGGATAAGGTCGAGTGGCCCCTGGAGCAGGACCAAGCGTTCTCGGAGGTAAAAGCAGCCTTGGCAAAGGCTGCGTTGTTGGCACACCCAGACCCAACGGCCCGCATAGCGCTCACTACTGACGCGTCAGATGTGGCCATGGGGGCGGTCATGGAGCAGCATTAGCCGGGGTTTGGCAGCCCCTCGCCTTTTTCAGCAGGACCTTGCGCGATAGCGAAAGTAAATACAGCGCGTTCGACAGGGAGCTGCTGGCTCTCCATTTGGCCATCCGCCACTTTCAGTTCTGGCTGGAAGGACGCCGTTTCACTGCGTTCGTTGACCACAAGCCGCTAACATTCGCGATGGCCAAGGTTTCCAAACCGTGGTCAGGCCGGCAGCAGAAACAGCTGGCCGCGATCTCAGAGTTTACCACTGATATTCAGCATGTGGCAGGCAAACTGAATGTAGTGGCAGATTGCCTCTCGCGCGCCGTGGCGGCCCCAGTCAGCGTAGGAATAGATTACGCAGCCATGGCCGCGGAGCAGGTTAGTGACGCGGACGTGCGCGCGCTCCAGTCTGGACCAACAGGGTTAAGGCTGGAGAACAGGGTGCTGCAAGACGGTATGCCCCCCCTAATCTGCGATGTCTCCACTGGACGGCAGTGTCCAGTAGTACCGGCCGCGTGGCGCCGCCGCGTTTTTGACTGGATTCATTCTTTGGCGCACCCGGGAGTGCACGCGTCGGTCAAAATGGTAGGAGAGAAATTTGTGTGGCCGAGCCTTCGCAAACAAGTTAAGGAGTGGGCAGCAGCCTGCACGGCGTGTCAACGAGCCAAAGTATACAGACACACGAGGGCTCCTTTGGAGCCGTTTCACATTCCGGCCAAGAGGTTCGATCACGTTCATGTAGACCTCGTGGGACCCCTCCCGCCGTCGCAGGGGTGCACACACCTTCTGACAATGGTGGACCGCACCACGCACTGGCCTGAAGTGGTTTCGCTGGCATCAACCACGGCCGAGGAGGTAGCGCGCGTGTTTTTAACAGCTTGGGTGGCGCGTTTCGGAGTCCCGTCGGACATTACGTCCAACAGATGCCCTCAATTTGTGTCCGAACTTTGGTCGACTATGGCCCGCAGCATGGGTGTCACAATTCACCACACAACTGCGTACAATCCGCAGGCTAACGGGTTATGCGAACATTTTCATAGGTCATTGAAAGCAGCTCTCAGAGCGTCACTGACGGATGCAAATTGGGTAGACAAGTTACCGTGGATTTTATTGGGGTTGCGTTCTGCGCCTATAGAGGACTTAGAAGCCTCCCCAGCGGAGCTCGTGTTTGCGCAACCACATCGGCTGCCTGGGGAGTTTCTCCCAGATCACCCTGCGCCAGACACCTCCCTGTCTCAGCTGTTGCGGAGTAACATAGAATCAAGCACGCTGCCCGGCCCCGTGCACTACAGTTTTCCGCGCGTTTTTGTGCCTAAAGTATTGAAGAACGCAGAGTTTGTTTTTGTCAGACACGATGCGCATCGACCCCCGTTGCGACCACCTTATGACGGACCGTTCAGAGTGCTGGAAACAGGGGACAAGCAGTTTTTGCTAGATTTGGGGGGTAGGAAAGAAAAAAGTTGGCATAAACAGACTCAAACTCGCTTTTGTGGTGGTGGATGAGCAAGTGCTGTTGGCAAGGGCCCCACGGCGAGGTAGACCCCCACGGGGGGCTTCACAGAGTAATGTTTCCCGAGAACACCCGCAGGGACTGACAAAAGGTTTCCACCCCCAGACGGCAAACCCCCAGCAAGACAGCACCGCGGAGACGTGGAATCCCAGCTACAGCAGATACGGCAGGAGACTGAAGCCTAGACAGCATGCGGACTGATGTGTATTGATCCTATCACGGCATGCATGTTGTTATTCTCTTGTTTGTTCTAAAATGTTTGGGGGGGCTGGTGTGGTGGCCACACATATGTGACCTACTTTATGACTAATGTAAGGCCTCACATTTTAGATCAGAACAAAGACAGAGCTTCCTTGGAGATAACAGGAAGCTGCGAGGATGTTAGCTTTGGTATGCAGGGCTTGAGACTGTGAGGGTGTTATTAGAGGATTAAAGAGGAGATGCATTGTAGACTGTGGGGGTGATATCAGAGAGAGGAGATGCATTGTTACTGGCGATATAATGCAATGTGACCTGTGATGCATGTGACTTGTGCACTGTGAGAGTCCAGTTATTTAAGGACGAGAGTTCCCTGTAATGTTCTCTTTCTTCGTTGAGATGATGGTGAATGTGAATAAAGCTGCTGTGAGAGAAATCTGTCTCATCATTTTCACATTCCCACTATATATATATATATATATATATATATATATATATACTGTATATATATATATATATATATATATATATATATATATATATATATATATATATATATATATATATATATATACACTACCGTTCAAAAGTTTGGGGTCACTTAGAAATTTCCTTATTTTTGAAAGAAAAGCACTTTTTTTTCAATGAAGATAATTTTAAACTAATCAGAAATACACTCTATACATTGCTAATGTGGTAAATGACTATTCTAGCTGCAAATGTCTGGTTTTTGGTGCAATATCTATATAGGTGTATAGAGGCCCATTTCCAGCAACTATCACTCCAGTGTTCTAATGGTACAATGTGTTTGCTCATTGTGTCAGAAGGCTAATGGATGATTAAAAAACCCTTGTGCAATCATGTTAGGTCTGCAATGCTGTAATTGCTGCAAATGGAGGATTCTTTGTCGAAAGCAAAGTTTGAAGGAAAAAATTATTATTTCAAATACAAATCATTATTTCTAACCTTGTCAATGTCTTGACTATATCTTCTATTCATTTTACAACTCATGGTGGTAAATAAGTGTGACTTTTCATGGAAAACACAAAATAATTGTCTGGGTGACCCCAAACTTTTGAACGGTAGTGTGTGTGTATATATATATATATATATATATATATATGTGGGGATCATGAAATGATGAGACTGGATAATTTCTCAGTATGGTTTATTCATCTCAACTCCCCAGCTCTCTCTCTCTCAGTCAGGAAAAAAGAGGAAGAGCTGCGGTAAACCCACATACCTTTATACCCACACATCAAACACAGAATCACACAATCAAGTCAAATCCTTCTATTTACACTTAATCACTTCCAAAGTCCTCTTTGCTCTTCTGTCTGACCCCAGGAGGTCAGACAGTCCTTTCAGGCTCACGCTCCAGATCCTCTGATTTCCTCCCAAGTCTGCAGGTGGTCCAGACTCATTGTCCATCTGAGGCGTGATGTCAATACACACCGCAAGCTTAAAGTCCTTCTATGCTTGGGTCTCTGCAGTGAAATATGTGAGCTACATAATGTTACCATTATGGCCGCTACATCACTCCCCCCTAAATGCCAAAGAATGGACACACCCGATAACCGTACCCTAATGGCAATACAGCATATGTCACCCCCCACCTGCGGAATTTACAGCACGGCCTACACAGTTTGATCGAAACACACATCACTCTGCCCGTAGTCTGGGCTTCAACCTCCTACCAAACTTGCTGTACGCAGGTTTCACAGCCTGTGTTGTGCCGTCTTGCGGCGAATCTGTGGAATGAGGGGGAGAAAGGTTATTTGTCCCCTGCGGGGGCTCCAGGGGCCGTTCCCTGGGTGGTCTGCCGCGTCGAGGCGTCCTCGCCGGTCGTACAGATTCGTCATGCAACACAAAGGCAGGCTTTAATCTATCAATACTGATTGTTTCTTTCCTGCCCCCCAAATCTAGCACAAAATATTTCTCCCCGGTTTCCAGCACTCGAAATGGGCCGTCATATGGTGGGCGGAGACTGTGTCGCTGAGCGTCGTGCCTGACAAAAACAAATTCAGCGTTTTGTAAAGCCTTGGGGAAAAAAACACGCGGAAAAGTGTGATGAGCGGGGCCCGGGAGCATTTCTGCTCCCGTGCCACTCAGAGGTCCCCGCACCGGGGGGGCGCTCTGGTGCCGCATGGGCTGGTAGGAACTCGCCGGGCAGCCTGAGAGGTTGCGCAAAAACCAATTCTGCGGGTGAGGCATCTAAGTCCTCTTTGGGTGCCGAACGCAACCCCAATAAAACCCATGGTAGTTTGTTTACCCAATCTGCATCCGTGAGCGACGCTCTGAGGGCTGCCTTCAAAGACCTGTGAAAACGCTCGCATAAACCGTTGGCCTGTGGGTGATAAGCAGTAGTGCGGTGGACTGCCGCTCCTAAGCCGCTGGCCATTGCTGACCACAGCTCCAACACAAATTGAGGTCCCCTATCGGACGTAATATCCAACGGAACCCCGAACCGCGCTACCCAGGCTGTTAAAAAAGCGCGAGCCACCTCTGCCGCTGTGGTCGACGTTAACGGGACCACTTCCGTCCAACGTGTGGTTCGGTCCACCATTGTCAAGAGATGTGTGAACCCTTGTGACGGCGGCAGGGGGCCCACTAGGTCTACGTGCACATGATCGAATCTCTTAGCCGGAATGTGGAACGGTTCTAAAGGGGCCTTCGTGTGCCTGTGGACTTTGGCCTGCTGGCAAGCCATGCAGGCTTTCGCCCACTCTTTCACGTGCTTGCGCAGGCTCGGCCAAACAAACTTCTCCGCTACCATTTTCACCGAAGCGCGTACTCCCGGGTGCGCCAGGGAGTGCACCGCGTCAAAAACGCGACGGCGCCACGCGGCCGGTACCACCGGGCGCGGTCGCCCGGAGGATACGTCGTAGATTAGAGGGGGTGAACCAGTTTGTAAACTTTTGCTCTCCAGCCTTAACCCTGTTGGTCCAGACAGGAGCGCGGGCACGTCTGCGTCTCCGCTCTGCTCCGCTGCCATGGCTGCATAATCTATCCCCACATGAACAGGGGCCGCGTGCGCGTCCGCGCTGTTACCCCGCCCCGCGTCTGTGGTAGTACAACCCGCTTCCGCGCGGACAGGCGTTGTTACCGCGTGTGAGAGACAGTCCGCTACTACGTTGAGTTTACCGGCTACGTGCTGAATATCGGTGGTAAATTCCGAAATTGCGGCCAGCTGTCTCTGCTGCCGTCCCGACCACAGTTCTGAAATTTTGGACATTGCAAAAGCGAGCGGTTTGTGGTCGACAAACGCGGTGAAACGTTGCCCCTCCAGCCAGAACTGGAAATGGCGAATGGCCAGGTGGAGCGCTAGCAGCTCCCTGTCAAACGCGCTGTATTTCCGCTCAGCATCGCGCAAGGACCTGCTGAAAAAAGCGAGCGGTTGCCAAACCCCGGCGACTTGCTGCTCTACCACGGCCCCTATGGCCACATCTGACGTGTTGGTGGTTAGCGCTATGCGGGCTGATGGGTCTGGGTGAGCCAGCAGCATTGCGTCCGCCAGTGCTTTTTTAACCTCTGTGAATGCGCGCTCCCGCTCCGGGGACCACTCGATCGCATTGGAGGGCTTCTGCTTTTTAAGCGCAGCGTATAACGGTTGCATAAGCTGCGCTGCGTGGGGTATGAAACGGTTATAAAAATTTATCATTCCTAAATACTCTTGCAACGCTTTGACCGTTTGTGGCTGGGGAAACTCTGCCACTGCGCGTACCTTGGCCGGCAGAGGGATTGCTCCCTCTGGGGAGACGCGGTGTCCTAAAAAATCGATTTGCGCTATGCCAAAATGGCACTTGGCTGGGTTGATTATCAACCCGTGCGTTCCCAACCTCTGAAAAACCGTGGTGAGGTGTTTTTCGTGTTCCTCTTCGGCGGCACTGGCGACTAAAATATCGTCCAAGTAGACAAAAACGAAAGGGAGGTCGCGCAACACGGCATCCATCATTTGTTGGAAAGTTTGCGTTGCGCCTTTAAGGCCAAAAGGCATGCGTAAAAATTCAGAAAGTCCGAACGGGGTTATTACCGCTGTTTTGGGAATGTCCTCTGGTCGATCCGGGACCTGATGATAACCGCGGACCAGGTCTATTTTAGAAAAAATGCGCGCCTTCGCTAAGTGCACTGAGAAATCCTGGCTATGTGGAATTGGGTAGCGGTCCTGCGCTGTGGCATTGTTTAACCTGCGGTAATCACCACAAGGTCTCCACGAGCCGTCAGCCTTAGGCACCATATGTAGTGGTGATGCCCAGGCGCTCTTCGAGCGGCAAATTATGCCCAACCTTTCCAGGTTGGCGAACTCCTCGCGTGCAATGGAGAGCTTAGCTGCATCCAAGCGTGTGGTGATAAAGTGTTCCACCCCGTGCTTCGCAACCTTAGCTGAAAACGTGGGAACTGTGAGTGCTGGCAACTGGGTTAGAAGAGTGTGAAACTTATCACCTGCTGTGGCGACATTGGTCTGTACTGGCGGCGGGGACACCCGAGCTGCACAAGGGATAGAACAAAAGGAGAGTGCATTTACTAGGCGTCTATTAACCAGATCCACTAACAAGCCATGTGAGCACAAAAAGTCAGCGCCTAACATGTTGAAACTCACCGCCGTTACTATGAAGGTCCATTCATAACTGCGGCCGTGCAAGGACAGGCGTAGAGTCCTTTCCCCGAACGTTTTGATCGACGAGCCGTTCGCCACCGTTGCTCCGTCTCCGCGGGGCCCCGCCACATGATCCGCATAGGTCGCGGTGATGAAACTCCTCTGGGCTCCGGTGTCCACGAGGAATTGCTGCCCGGAGCCTGCGTCTGTTAGATAAAGCAGCTTGGTCTGTTCACCGAGAGTCGAAGCTGCTAACGACCCCCGGCCCGGGCGTTTCCCTGTTTCTTGACTGCACGGCGGGATGCATCTGTGCGCCTTCTCAGCGAAGCGTCAATGGTAAAAACAGAGGCCGTCCCCTCCTCTGCCTCGGGACCGCGCCGCTGCCGTCATCGCTGGGGTTGCTCCTGCTGCCGCCGGCTCCTCACTACCTCCGGCCGCCGCGCCAAGGTCTGCTGCTGCCACGGAAGTCTCCTGCTCGTCGCAGGCGTCGAGGAGCCACTGCGCTTCCCTGGCCAGCGCGCGGAAGTCTTGCTGGTTCACACACCTCATGCCAGACAGGGTACCTCTCATGTGTGCTGGGAGGGTCCTCAAGAAGATGTGCTTGAACAGAAATGCATCGTTGTCTGTCCCGATCAGCTGCAGCATGTCCTCCATGAGGTCGGTCGCTCTGCATCCTCCTCTGTCGCGCAGGTCCAGAAGCTGCCTGGCCCTCACCTTGGCTGATGGCACAAAACTCTCGATGAGGGCGGCTTTCAGCGCGTCGTACTTGCCAGCAGGGGGCGGCTGCTGCACCAGGTTCCGCACACATCGAGCTGTGCGGCTGTCGAGTCTTGCGATGACATTATGAAACTTGATGTCATCTGCTGATATTCCCCCAAGCACTAACCGCGATTCCGCGTGTTGGAACCATGAGTGCGGGTTGTCTTGCCAGAACTCAGGGAGCTTAATCGAGCCTGTGCTCGTGCGGTCGGTCTCCGGTGAATCCGGGTCAGGGTAAAGTTCTCCCGGCATCGTACGTCTTGGTCACCAATGTGGGGATCATGAAATGATGAGACTGGATAATTTCTCAGTATGGTTTATTCATCTCAACTCCCCAGCTCTCTCTCTCTCAGTCAGGAAAAAAGAGGAAGAGCTGCGGTAAACCCACATACCTTTATACCCACACATCAAACACAGAATCACACAATCAAGTCAAATCCTTCTATTTACACTTAATCACTTCCAAAGTCCTCTTTGCTCTTCTGTCTGACCCCAGGAGGTCAGACAGTCCTTTCAGGCTCACGCTCCAGATCCTCTGACTTCCTCCCAAGTCCGAAGGTGGTCCAGACTCATTGTCCATCTGAGGCGTGATGTCAATACACACCGCAAGCTTAAAGTCCTTCTATGCTTGGGTCTCTGCAGTGAAATATGTGAGCTACATAATGTTACCATTATGGGCGCTACATCTATATATATATATTCAGCTTCTCTGCATCAGGCTCTAGACTTGGTGGCCCCCTTAAAAAAGAAAAAGTCTAATCAGAGATTTTTAACTCCTTGGTTCAACACAGAAACTCGTAGCTTAAAACAGAAGACTGCTGAAATCTGATAGAATAATTATAGTAGGGGACTTTAATATACATGTGGATGTAGATAGTGACTGCCTTAATGTGGCTTTTAATTCAATATTAGACTCGATTGGGTTTTCTCAGAAAGTAGGAAATTCTACTCATTACCTCCACCATACATTGGACCTTGTTCTGACATATGGCATAGAAATAGAAAATCTTGTAGTGTCTCCTCATAACCCTGTACTGTCAGACCATTGTCTGTTAACCTTTGATTTTACTATTTCTGACTATTTGGCTCCTAAAGAAAAATATTATCACAGTAGATGCCTCTCAGATGATGCTGTTTCCAAATTTATGCAGATTGTTTCCTCTGTGCCATGTGTCAACACAACGGATATAAGCTATAGACAGCTTGCTCCTTCTGTAATTGATAACATGGTGGATAGTGTTTCAGCTTCTCTGCATCAGGCCCTAGACTTGGTGGCCCCCTTAAAAAAAGAAAAAGTCTAATCAGAGATTTTTAACTCCTTGGTTCAACACAGAAACTCGTAGCTTAAAACAGAAGACTCGTCAATTAGAAAGAAAATGGCGCTCTACTAATTTAGATGAAATCTATTTAGCTTGGAGAAATCATCTTTTAACTTATAAAAAATCTCTTAGAAAAGCTAGAACGAGTTAATACTCTGCATTAATAGAAGAGAACAAGAATAATCCCAGGTTTCTTTTCAGTACTGTAGCCAGGTTGACAGAGAGTCAGGACTCTGTCAATCCTAGCATCCCCTTAGAGCTTACTAGTCAGGACTTTATGAACTTTTTCAATAATAAAATTTCATCCATCAGTGATAAAATCAATCAGATTCTTCCCACAGTTAACTTAAATACTGTAACTACTACAACTCCTTCTATTGATGTCTGTCTTGATGAGTTTACTCCAATCGACCTTTGTGAGTTAGACAAAATAGTTTCCTCATCCAAACCTTCAACTTGTCTTTTAGACCCTATTCCTACCAGGTTATTTAAAGAAGTCTTCCCACTTATTGGGAGCTTTATTCTTCATATAATCAATTCTTCATTGACTTTAGGCCATGTACCGCAGGCTTTTAAAATGGCTGTAATTAAACCCTTACTCAAAAAGCCAACGCTAGATCCAGGAGCTTTAGCTAACTATAGACCAATCTCTAATCTCCCTTTCATTTCAAAAATCTTAGAAAGAGTTGTTGCTACGCAATTATTTGACCACCTGCAGGGAAATGGTTTACTTGAAGAGTTTCAATCTGGGTTTAGAATCCATCATAGTACTGAAACAGCCTTAGCGAAGGTCACTAACGACCTCCTCATTGCATCTGATAATGGACTAGTTTCTGTACTTGTCCTTTTAGATCTTAGTGCAGCTTTTGATACTATTGATCATAATATTCTACTTGATAGATTAGAACACTATGTTGGACTTAATGGAACTTCGTTGCAGTGGTTTAGATCTTATTTATCTGATAGGTTTCAGTTTGTTCATGTAAATGATGAGTTTTCTTTCAGCTCAAAGCTTAGTCATGGAGTTCCACAGGGATCTGTGCTAGGCCCTACTCTTTTTAGTTTATATATGCTTCCGTTAGGCAACATTATTAGAAAGCACTGTATACATTTTCATTGTTATGCAGATGACACACAATTATACCTGTCAATGAAGCCAGATGATACTAATCAATTAGCCAAGTTAGAAGCCTGTCTTAAGGAAATCAAAGCTTGGATGACTTGTAATTTCCTGCTATTAAATTCAGATAAGACTGAAGTCATTCTTGTTGGTCCAAAAAACCTTAGAAATTCCTTTCCAAATCAAACTTTCAGTTTGGATGTGGTTACTCTTTCTCTTAATAGCTCTGTGAAGAACCTTGGAGTTATTTTTGATCAGGATTTGTCCTTCAATTCACATATTAAATTTGTTTCTAAGACTGCCTTCTATCATTTGCGTAATATTGCCAAGATTAGGAGCATCTTGTCTCAGAGTGATGCTGAGAAGCTGATCCACGCTTTTGTTAGCTCGAGATTAGATTATTGTAATTCTTTATTATCAGGCTGTCCTAAAACATATTTAAAAAGTCTTCAGCTGATCCAAAATGCTGCAGCAAGAGTTTTAACAGGTACTAGAAAGAGAGATCATATCTCTCCGGTTCTGGCCTCCCTTCATTGGCTTCCCATAGAGTTTAGAATTAAGTTTAAAATCCTTCTTCTTACTTACAAAGCTCTAAACAATCAGGCTCCTTTTTATTTCAAAGATCTGATACTACCGTATCATCCTAACAGAGCACTACGCTCCCAAAATGCAGGATTACTTGTAATACCTAGAATCTCCAAAAGTACAATGGGAGGCAGAGCCTTCAGTTATCAAGCTCCTCTCCTGTGGAATCAGCTGCCAATCTGGATTCGGGAGTCAGACTCGATCTCTGTTTTTAAGAATAGGGCTAAAACCTACCTTTTTGATATAGCCTACAATTAGGGAGGGATCATGTGTTTCTGAACCCTCCCTTAGTTATGCTGCTAATAGGTTTAGTCAGCCGGGGGACCTCCAGTAATGCACTGGGCCTCACTCCTTTCCTCACTCTCTATGAAATATTTTTTTTTTTTTTGCTGGTCATTAACATTTCTTTGTTCTCTCCCATAGATTGAGTCCCCATCATGCTGTTTGCTCTCTACATGTCTGTTCTTTTCTTCTTCTCTATCCCCTCACCCCCCAGCCAGTCGCAGCAGATGACTGCCCCTCCCTGAGCCTGGTTCTGCTGGAGGTTTCTTCCTGTTAAAAGGGAGTTTTTCCTCTCCACCGTCGCCAAGTGCTTGCTCACAGGGGATCGCCTGATTGCTGGGGTCTTTCTGCAACTGTGGGGGTCCCCCCTACAGTTGATAGTGCTATGAGATGACTGTTGTTGTGAAATGGCGCTATATAAATAAAGTTGAATTGAATTGAATATATACAGTATATATATATATATATATATATATATATATATATATATATATATATATATATATATATATATATATATATATATATATATATATATATACAAATATATACACACTACCGTTCAAAAGTTTGGGGTCACCCAGACAATTATTTTGTGTTTTCCATGAAAAGTCACACTTATTTACGACCATGAGTTTTAAAATAAATAGAAAATATAGTCAAGACATTGACAATGTTAGAAATAATGATTTGTATTTGAAATAATAATTTTTTCCTTCAAACTTTGCTTTCGTCAAAGAATCCTCCATTTGCAGCAATTACAGCATTGCAGACCTAACTTGATTGCACAAAGGTTTTCTAATCATCCATTAGCCTTCTGACGCAATGAGCAAACACACTGTACCATTAGAACACTGGAGTGATAGTTGCTGGAAATGGGCCTCTATACACCTATGTAGATATTGCACCAAAAACCAGACATTTGCAGCTAGAATAGTCATTTACCACATTCGCAATGTATAGAGTGTATTTCTGATTAGTTTAAAGTTATCTTCATTGAAAAAAAGTGCTTTTCTTTCAAAAATAAGGAAATTTCTAAGTGACCCCAAACTTTTGAACGGTAGTATATATATATATATATATATATATATATATATATATATATATACTGCTCAAAAAAATAAAAGGAACACTTTTTAATCTGAGTAAGTTTTGGAGTGTTTTGAATTCAGCCCTCTGTAGGTTGTAGGTTGATAATTTTCATTTCCATCAAAAGATGTGGCATCTTTTCATTCTTAACACATTATCCAGTCCATATCAGTGTAGATATCCAGCTTATTTTTTCCCATTAAAATCTGATGTGTTTTCAGTGTTCCTTTTATTTTTTTGAGTAGTATATACTGTATATATATATATATATATATATCATTATCATTCCGGTTCCGGCTCTGCCGGACCGGCGTCGCCACACGAGTCGGCTGCCTGTTGCAACAGCCTTTTTTTTTATCTTCCTTCTTCTTTCTACACCTTTCACTCTGTATATATATCACGGACGCACGGATCGCCCCGGGGGCCTCCCGGGTCGGCGGACGGAGCCACGGTTTGCAGCGGGAGACGTTACAGCGGGGAGGAGCTAGTGCTAGCTAGCACTTGGCCGCCGCCCGGTGCTAATGGGAAACTCGACATACCGGGAGCTGTAGCGAAAACGAAGCGGGTGCCGGGCTGGAGTTTAGGCGGCGTGAAAGAAATATAAGACAGAATAATAAAGAGCGATGGCAAGAACCAAGCAGACCGCCCGTAAAATCTACTGGAGGAAGAAGCCCCCCAGGAGACAGCTAGCCACCAGGGCTGCTCGGAGAGGCACTCTGGCCACCGGCAGAGTGAAGAGGCCTCGCCGTCACAGGTCCGTGGCTCTGAGAGAGATCCGTCGCTACCAGAAATCCACGGAGCTGCTCATCCGTAAGCTGCCCGTCCAGCGCCTGGTGAGGGAGATCGCTCAGGACTTCAAGACCGTCCTGCGTTTCCTGAGTTTCGCCATCATGGCTCTGCAGGAGACCAGCGAGACCCACCTGGTGGTCTCTTCTTCGCTAAGGGGGTCACCATCATGCCCAAAGACTTCCAGCTGGCCCGCTGCATCCGCGGAGAGAGAGCTTAGACTTTCTGCTGCACATCCACCAGCCATAATGCTCTGCACTGTGTGTCTATATATATACATTTATAGTAATATGGACATATGTTTGCTAGATGTTGTTTTTTCTTGCCTTCTGATTGTTGCTCTGAGTGTTGCTGTCCCTGTGCTGTTGCAATCCTGGAATTTCCCCATTGTGGGACTAATAAAGGCTTATCTTATCTTATCTTATCTTATCTTATATATACAGTATATATATATATATATATATATATATATATATATATCCCCACAGCCACATTGTCATTTTCACTATTATTGACCGTTTTTCCAAAGCTATCCATTTATAGTTCCCCTATCAAAACTACCCTCTGCTGCCAAGACCGCCAACCTCCTCACTCACCATGTCATCCGCTTGCATATGATTCCGATGGACATCGTTTCAGACCGAGGACCACAATTTACATGGCAAGTCTGGAAAGCTTTCTGTCATTCCCTAGGTTCCACCGTCAGTCTCACATCCGGACACCATCCTCAAAGTAACAGCCAGGTCAAGCCTGCCAACCAGTCTCTGGAGGCCACCCTGAGGTGTGTAGCATCCTGCAATCTGACCACCCAGAGCTCCCACCTGACCTAGGTGGAATACGCTCATAACACAGCCGTCTAATCTGCCACCGGCCTGACGCCCTTCAAGGTTTCTATGGGGTTCACTCCACCATTGTTACCTATGGCGGAGAGGGACATTGCTGTACCATCCGTGGAGACCCACATGCATCGCTGTCACCGTCTGTGGAGGTCCACTCGGGCTGCTCTTCTCCCATCATCTGAGCGGAACTGCCTCTATGCCAACCGCAGATGTGCGCTGGCACCCAAGTACACTGTGGGACAGAAGGTCTGGTTGTCTGTCGAACAGGTGCCATTGAAGACTGAGTCACGGAAGCTGTCACCGCACTTTCTGGGCCCGTACCCCATCTCGAGCATCATCAACAATGTCACTGTTCAGCTTAAGTTACCTGCAGCTCTTCGCATCCACCCGACCTTCCACGTTTCGTGGTTTAAACCCCTCTCAGCCAGCCCCCTCTGTCCTCCCCCAGAGCCTCGTCCTCCTCCCTGGGTCCTCGACCACCATACAACCTATACCATTCAGAGGATTCTGGATGTCTGTCGTCGGGGCCTGGGCCTTCAATATCTGGTCCACTGGAAGGGTTATGGACCGGAGGAGAGGTCAAGGATCGCCGGATCCTATTTCCACAATATGGGCATGGTTTGAGCCTTCCATCGGGTGCATCCTCAGAAGCCCGGAGGGATGCCAGGAGGTGTCCCTTTTGGGGGGGGGGGGGACTGTGATGATCAGGTGAGCATGCTCCCCCTCCCCTCCTGTGTTTTTCCAGGCTCCGGAGCTCATCAGCGCACCTGAGTGATTGGACACACCTGCTGCTTCCTGATTTACCAGCGCATAAAAGAGCCAGTTCATGAATGCTCCTCTGCTGGACCGTTGAGTATTGCTGCCTCAGAGCAAAGAATGTTATTGTTGTTTCACATTTTTTCTCCTCAGATGTCTTAGAATCAGAATCAGAATCAGAATCAGATTTATTGCCATTGTTCATGTAGTACACAAACTAGGAATTTGTCTCGGTGCCATGCTGCAACATTAAAAACATGATGAGATAAAGAGATAAACTAAAAAACTAAAGGACTAAAAACGTGCAATAAGTGTAGAAAAATAAGTAATAATCATAATAATAATAGTAATAATGAGTAGTACTAGTCAAGGCAGTTTTAAAAAAAATTAGCAAGTAGCAGATAATATGGGGTGCCACAGTGCAGTTGATAATGCAACAGAAAAAACAGTGATGAATGACATGAGTCTGGTTGAGCTGCTGTACAAAGTGCACGAGAGTCAATAAGTCACTTAATGTTCAGCAGTCTGATGGCAGAGGGGAAAAAGCTGTTCATGTGCCGGGAGGTTTTAGTCCGAATGGACCGAAGTCTTCTACCTGAGGGGAGGGGGGCAAACAGTACGTGACCAGGGTGTGAAGGATCGGCTATGATCAGGCCAGCACGCCTCCGGGTCCTGGAGATGTACAGGTCCTGGAGAGATGGGAGCTTGCAGCCGATCACCTTCTCAGCAGTGCGCACGACGTGCTGCAGCCTTAGTCTGTCCCTGGCAGTGGCTCCTGCATACCACACAGTTATGGAGGAGGTGAGGATGGACTCGATGATGGCCGTGTAGAACTGCACTAACATCTTGGTGGGTAGCTTGAGCTTCCTCAGCTGCCGCAGAAAGAACATCCTCTGCTGGGCCTTTTTGATGAGGGAGCTGATGGTTGGCTCCCATTTGAGGTCCCGGGTGATGGTGGTGCCCAAGAAGCGGAAGGAATCTGCAATGGTGATGGGAGAGCCTGTGATGGTGAGGGGGGGCAGGGGGGTTGTGACTTTCCTGAAGTCCACAATCATCTCCGCTGTCTTCAGAGCGTTCAGCTGCAGGTTGTTATGGCTGCACCAGGACACCAGCTGGGCCACCTCTTTCCTGTAGACGGACTCGTCGCCGTTGGAGATGAGCCCGATGAGGGTGGTGTCGTCCGCAAACTTAATCAGCTTAACAGACTGGTGGGAGGAGGTGCAGGAGTTGGTATAAAGGGAGAAGAGTAGGGGGGAAAGTACACAGCCCTGGGGTGATCCAATGCTGATGCTAACAGAGTCCGAGACAGACTTCCCCAGCCGCACATGCTGCCTCCGGTCCGTCAGGAAGTCGG
This sequence comes from Pholidichthys leucotaenia, assembly GCA_020510985.1. Lineage (NCBI taxonomy): Eukaryota > Metazoa > Chordata > Actinopteri > Cichliformes > Pholidichthyidae > Pholidichthys > Pholidichthys leucotaenia. Next base: position 16,538,363 of record CM035838.1, read on the forward strand.
TGATCCACCTGCAGAGGGAGTCAGGCACGTTGAGCAGGGACAGCTTGTCCTGGAGCAGATCGGGGCGGATGGTGTTGAATGCGGAGCTGAAGTCCACAAACAGAATCCTGGCGTAGGTTTCCGGGGAGTCCAGGTGCTGCAGGATGGAGTGGAGGGCCAGGTTGACTACGTCGTCCACAGACCTGTTAGCACGGTAGGCAAACTGCAGCGGGTCCAGGAGGGGTGTGGTGATGGACTTGAGGTGAGACAGGACCAGGCGCTCAAAGGACTTCATGACTACAGAGGTGAGCACTACAGGTCTGTAGTCGTTAAGTCCAGTAATCCGTGGCTTCTTGGGGACAGGGATGATGGTGGAGGATTTGAGGCAGGTCGGCACGTGACATTGCTTAAGGGAGGTGTTAAAAATGTCTGTGAAGACAGGAGCCAGCTCTTTCGCACAGTGTCTCAGGGTGGAGGGAGACACACCGTCCGGCCCGGGGGCCTTGCGCGGGTTCAGTCTGGAGAACTGTCTGTGCACGTCCTGCTCACTGATGACAAGGGCGGGGGGGGGGGAGGAGGAGGAGGGGGGACCGCTTCTGATGAATTAGGGGCTGAGGAGGCAGTGGAGCTGGGTGGAGTGGGTGAGTTGGACACAGGACGAGGTGTCAAAACGGGCGTAATGTTGGGACAGTTTTTGACAAAGGGCTTTGTCATCCTGACCTTTAGAAGCCTGAGGCCGATAGTTGGTGATTTGCCTCAGTCCTCTCCACACAGAAGCCGAGTCATTAGCAGTGAACTGCTGCTGGAGTCTCTCAGAATACACAGATCTAGCTCTCCTCAGCTCTCTGTTTAACCGATATTTGACCTCTCTGTAGCGGTCCCTGTCTCCACTTTTCAACGCTGCTTCCTTCTCCTTCCTGATCTGTCTGAGCTTGGCCGTGAACCAGGGCTTGTCATTAGAGTATCTCACCCTGGTGCGCGATGGGAGAATGTTCTCCTCACAGAAGTTGATATATGAGTTCACAGTGTATGTGTACTCATTAAGATCATGTGTGGCTCCTTTAAACATGCCCCAGTCAGTTATTTCCATGCATGTGTTCAGTTTGGAGAGAAGCCCGGAGGGATGCCAGGAGGTGCCACAAGGCTTTACCTTGTGTGTCTTCTCCTCTTCAGGTTTGCTGCCATCGCAGCGGTATGTCTCCGGGGCTGCGCACTCTCACCTGAACCACTCATCTCAGCAAAGATGACTTCTACTCCACCCATGTCTACCTATCCATTTGTCCATGCTGCCATCTATCTTCAACTGCCTCCCTGCTGGTCATCACCCCACCTGTTCCCACCATCTCATGCTGGAGTTCACAGCCGGGCCCTCTGCTTATGTTGTAAGCCTTTCCTCTTCTCTTTCATATTCCTCCCCTCTGATTGTTCCTGCTACTAATCATTTCCTCTTTTTTCCTCTGTTGCAGGCTGTGTGTGGCTCCAGCGTGTCACTGGTGTTTTTGTGTAATTAAGTTTACATTATTTTGCATTTTTATCTACTTGTGCTGTTTTTGTATGTTAATTAAGTTAGCGTTGGTATGTATTTGTATATATGTGTTTGCATTAATGTGCATTTTTATGTTCAATAAACTGTGTTTTCCGTGGATCTGGGTCATGGAGGCAGCAGTCTAAGCAGAGGAGCACATACTTCACTCTTCCCAGCCACCTTCTCCAGCTCTTCAGAAAGGATATCAGGGTGTTCCCAGGCAAGCTGAGAGACATAGTATCTTCAGCGTATCCTGGGTCTGCCCGGGAGTCTCCTACCAATGGGAGGTGTCCAGGAGGCATCCTAATTAAATGCCCAAACCACCTCAACTGCCTCCTTTCAATATAGAGGAGCAGCAGCTCTGCTCTGAGGCTCTCTCGGATAACTGAGCTCCTCAACCTATCTCTAAGGATGAGTCCAGCAATCCTATGGCGAAAGCTCATTTCAGTCTCTTGTATCCGCAGTCTCATTCTTCGGTCATTACCCAAAGTTCATGAATATAGGTGAGGGTAGGAACATAGACTGACTGGTAAATCGACAACTTTGCTTTAGAGCTCAGCTCCCTCTTCACCACAACAGACCAGTACAACATCCCCATCACTGCAGATGCTGCTCCAATCTGTCTGTCAATCTCCTGCTCCATTTTCCCCTCACTCGTGAATAAGACCCCGAGATGCTTGAAAGCCTTCACTTTGGGTAGGATCTTCTCCCCAACCTGGAGAGGACAATCCACCCTTTTCTGGCTTAGTACCATGGACTCAGACTTGGAGATGCTGATTGTCATCCTAGCCACTTCACACTCAGTGGCAAACCATCCCGGTAAAACCTATAGGTCATTTCTGGATGAAGCCAACAGGACAACGCCATCTGCAAACAGCAGCAATGAGATCCTGTGGTCAACAAACATAACACCCACCATTCCTTGGCTGTGCCTAGAAATCCTGTCCATAAATATTATGAATAGGATCTGTGACAAACGGCAGCCCTAGTGGAGTCCAGCTCTCACTGGGAATGAGTTAGACTGATTGTTGGCAATATGAACCAAACTCTCACAATAGTCTTATAGAGATTGACTAGCTTGTAGCAACAAGCATGATACCCTATACTCCTGAAGCAAGCCCCACAAAAAACAACAAGGGATGCAGTTGAATGTTTTTTCCATGCCCACAAAACACATGTAGATTGGTTGGGCAAACTCCCATGAACCCTCGAGGATCCTTGAAAGGGTGAGGAGTTGGTGTAATGTGCCATGACCAGGATAAGGCTCGACCAATGGAGCTCGACCAATGGCCAGACTCTCTTCTCCAGTACCTTGGCATAGACCTTTCCATGGAGGCTGAGGGTTTTGATCCCTCTAAAATTGGAACGCACCTTCTGGTTCCCCTTATTGAAGAGGGTAACCACCACCCTAGTTTGCCATGCCAAAGGTACTGTCCACAACTTCCATGTGATGTTGCACAGGCGTGTCAACCAAGACAGCCCCACAACATACAGAGCCTTGAGGCACTCAGGGAAAATGTCATCCAACCCCGGGGCCCTGCCACCGAAGAGTTTTTTAACTACTTTGGCAAATGCAGCCCCTGTTATGGGTGATTCATCCCCCTCGTCCTCAGGTTCTGCTTCTGCTATGGAAGAAATTTCAGTGTGACTGAGGAGATCCTTGAAGTATTCCTTCCACCATACGGCAATACCCCAGTCGAAGTCAGCAGCTCTCTATCCACACCATAAATGCTGTGGACAGGGAGCTGCTTCCCCCTTCTGACTTCCCGGACCATTTGATAGAATCTCTTCAAGGCTGACTGAAAGTCTTGCTCCATGGCCTAACTGAACTCCTCCTACACTCCAGTTTTAGCTTCAGTAACTGCTCGACCTGCACTCTGCTTGGAAAGTCAGTTCAACTCAGCTGCTTCAGGAGTCCCCCAAGTCAACCAAACTCTGTAGGACTCCTTCTTCAGCTTGATGCCCCCCACCCCATCCCCGGCACCACTACCTCTGGCATCCACCATTTGATTACAACAAAATCGATCATCGACCTGTGACCTAGGGTGTCCTGGTGCCAGGTGCACATATGGACATGCTTATGCTTTAATATGGTGTTCATTATGGACAAACTGTAGTTGGCACAGAAGTCCAACAACTGAACATCGTTCAGGCAAGCCGTTCATCCCAGTCACACCCCTTCATGTATGTCTGTCACTGCTCACATGCACGTTGAAGTTCCCCAGTAGGACAACGGAGTTTCCAAGAGGAGCGCTTTCCATCATACCAGTCACAGACTCCAGAAATGGTGGTACTCTGACACATCATTTGGTACATAGGCACAAATGATGGTCAGGGTCAGGACCCATTTCCCAGCCTGAAGGCACAGAGAAACTACCCATTCATCCAGGCCACTAGGCACTTGCCATCGAGCTACTCCTCCAGGCCTGGCTCCAGGACAGGGCCCCGGTAACCCCATACCAGGCGAGGGTACACTGAATCCTTGATTGAACGTTCATCATAAGAGTCTATTGGATTGTTTTTAGTCTGGCCCTTTACCAAGGACCTGTTTGATTTGGGAGACCCTGCCGAGGGCAGATTGCCCCCAAACAGCATAGCTCCTGCGACCATGATGCCTCGCAAAACCCCCCAATACGATTCATGAGGGAGCTGCCTGATTTCAATAAAGATAAGTAACACATTTACCTTTCCTAAATCTACCAGAAAAAAAACATGCAAATTTAGGAGAAAATTTTATAAATTTACAAGAAAAAAGTAGCAACTTGGTAATGATAAAAACATATTTTAAAAAGTCAAAAATTTAAAGAATAATTTTGCAAGAAAGAGGCTGACAAAAATGACACAAATTACAAATTTGAGAAAAATGCAAATTTTTGAGAGAAACTGCAAAATGAGAAAAAAAAATATTTACATGGGGAGAGTGCATATTTATTAAAAAATGTGGTAATTTGTAAAAAACAACTCAACAATTTTCAATAAAAGCTTCAAATTTAAAACAAAAAAGTTGCACACACATGAAAAAGTAACATACAGGTACATCTCCAAAAATTAGAATATCATGAAAAAGTTCAATATTTTTTGCCACTCATTTCAGAAAGTGAAACCCATTTATTATATAGATTCATTACACAGAGAGTGATATATTTCAGGTGTTTATTTATTTTAATTTTGATGATTATGGCTTACAGCCCATGAAAACCCCAGATTCAGTTTCTCAAAAAATTAGAATATTACATAAAATTAATTAAAAAAATATTTTTTTTAGTGGAAATGTTGGCCAACTGAAAAGTATGTCCATTTACACACTCAATACTTGGTCGGGGCTCTTTTTGGATTAATTACAGTATCAATGTGGTGTGGCATGGAGGTGATCAGCCTGTGGTACTGCTGAGGTGTTTTGGAGGTCCAGGTTGCTGTGATAGTGACTTTCAGCTCGTCTGCATTGTTGGGTCTGGTGTCTCTCATCTTCCTGTTGACAATACTCCATAGATTCTCTATGGGGTTTAGGTCAGGAGAGTTTGCTGGGCAATCAAACACAGTGATGCCATGGTCATTAAACCAGGTTTTGATACTTTTGGCAGTGTGTGTGTGTGGGGGGGAGGGGTGCCAAGTCCTGCTGAAAAATGAAATCAGCTTCTCCATAAAGCTTGTCAGTACAGGGAAGCATGAAGTGCTCTAAAATTTCCTGGTAGACGACTGCGCTGCCTTTGGTCTTGATAAAACACAGTGGACCAACACCAGCAGATGACCCCTGTTCAGCTAAAAGTAAATTTTGCATTTCATTCGGAAATCAAAGTCCCAGAGTCTGCAGAAAGTGTGGAGAGGCACAGAATCTAAGTTGCTTGAGGTTAAGTGTGACGTTTCCACAGTCAGTGATGATTTGAGGACTCATGTCATCTGCTGGTGTTGGTCCACTGTGTTTTATCAAGACCAAAGGCAGCACAGTCGTCTACCAGGAACTTTTAGAGCACTTCATGCTTCCCTCTGCTGACAAGCTTTATGAAGAAGCTGATTTCATTTTCCTGCAGGACTTTGCACCCCCCCAACACACTGCCAAAAGTATCAAAACCTGGTTTAATGACCATGGCATCACTGTGTTTGATTGCCCAGCAAACTCTCCTGACCTAAACCCCACAGAGAATCTATGGAGTATTGTCAAGAGGAAGATGAGTGACACCAGACCCAACAATACAGACCAGCCGAAGGTCACTATCAAAGCAACCTGGACCTTCATAACACCTCAGCAGTAACACAGGCTGATCACCTCCATGCCACGCCACATTGATACAGTAATTAATCCAAAAGGAGCCCTGACCAAGTATTGAGTGTGTACATGGACATACTTTTCAGTCGGCCAACATTTCTATTAAAAATCTAGTTTTTTAATTAATTTTATGTAATATTCTAATTTTTTGAGAAACTGAATTTGGGGTTTTCATGGGCTGTAAGCCATAATCATCAAAATTAAAATAAATAAACACCTGAAATATATCACTCTCTGTGTAATGAATCTATATAATAAATGGGTTTCACTTTCTGAAATGAGTGGCAAAAAATATTGAACTTTTTCATGATATTCTAATTTTTGGAGATGTACCTGTATTAGAACTGTTACATTGATAAAAACATTGAACCCCTTTACATGGTCACAATAAAAAAATTACTAGGAATAAACCGATAATGGCAATAATCAGTTTTGTCATGTTTACATGCACTGAATCAACAGATTATTGGAGGGTAAACCACTTGAGTTAATGACACCAGCTACATGGCCTTTATCGGATTATTCTGTTTACACGTCCACTTGAATAATCAGATAATGCCAGAAATCCAATCGTATCCAGTTTATCTCTTGCATTTAAACATGGTGTGTGCATTACTGGGTCTTCTGCTTTGCTGGAGTCACTGTCAGCAAGGTTTTCCTGTATGACATAAAAAATAAAAAATATATAGCGCTACCACTAATTTCATTAGAAAATCTTGTTTTTGTCTTTCATGTACCCATATTATTCAAATATATGTTTTTAAAAAAAAAAGCTCATTGAAGGAAGCCGCAAGGTCCCATCTTTAACTTAAAATCGCTTTGTACCAAAAAGATCTGGATTCAGTTTTTGACTAGAACTGATAACATGATCCAGCTGTACTTTATGAAAGACAATGACTTATTTTCCTTTACTGTACTCTTGCACTTTTCCCTTTTGCACCACAAAGAAGAGCAGCATTTTAAATTTCATTGTATGGATGTAAAATGGCAAAACCTTTCTCACATTACATTACGCCATGGAGTTCAATTTTGTAGCGCTAGCTTCATCTCACAACATAGAAACAAAAGCACTGGCTGACTATTAGCAGTAGCTGCTATATGTTATTTGGCCATATAAGTATAATTAGCGTAGCTTACTACATTTTGTTCATCTTAACTGGCAGCTGTGGCACAAGTGTATTGTAGCCAACTACTGATCAGAGGATCAGGGGTTCGATTCCAGCTCAGTCTGCAGTCTGCATGTCGAAGTGTCCTTGAGCAAGACACTGAACCCCCAGTTGCTCCTAGTGGGTCAGGCCAGTGCCTATGTATCAGTGTGTGAATGTGTGGCTACCAGGATCTGTAAAGTGTTTTGGTCATCCAGAGATGAGAAAAAGCGCTATATAAGTGAATGCCATTTAATTTAAAATCTCAGTCATGTCCCTTGTTTCGTGTCTGCTGCTTGTGCATGATATGGATGGATACTTTCTGCTGAGATGCTGTAACATCAGCTTTGTGCTATTGTGGTATGCTAGTTCGGCTTTACAATGTGCACACTGCACAATGTTTTCTTTCAGTTTGAGCTTGAAATGATCCCAAACTTGAGATACTTTTTGTTGTTTTCTCTGACTTTCATCATTTTTCCATCGCTCTTTTCTCCCTGCTCCACTGAATCCATAATCCTGTGTCTTGTTTACATAACGCGGCCGGAAGAAGGTCATACCACAAAGTCATATAAACTGGAAGTGCTTCATTAAATGAAGCCTTGAATCATAGATTTTGAATCGAGGGTTTTTGTAATCAACTTACTCAAATTATTCAAGTAATCATTGCAGCCTTAATGAGAACAGCCTGATACTGCCATCATGAGCTTCATTGTAACATTTCCTGTACAGGATGTTATGCTGAGAGGTCATGGGCAGGATGTTAATTTTTATGCAATGTATGTTTTTTTTAATAATGAAATGTCAGAGCTTATGATGCAAGAGAAATTTCCACATTAGTGTACAATAAAGTGTTATCTTCTCATTACAGAGTTGTGCTGTAAGGTCTGTTATGATAAGGATGCAATTTATGTTCTGTTTACTGAAAAAATTAATGTTATTTTGAACCTTTGCTCTAAGAGTGACCAAAACATGACTGCTATGTTGTGCTTGAATAAAGATGAAATCAAAGGACATGCCTCATAAAATTCTACCACAGTATTATCAAAAAAAGACTGTTAAATGATCTAACTAGAAGCTTTGGGCAGCAGCTGTCAGTGTGGATAATAACAATGGATTAGACTTACAGTGGTGTGAAAAAGTGCACCCTTCCTGATTTCTCATTTTTTTTGTGTGTGTTTGTCACATTTAAATGTTTCAGATCATCAAAAAATTTAAATATTAGACTGCGGAGGTAATAGATCAGGCGAGATGCGACGAGCTGGAAGAGTACAAGGTTTTATTTTCTCCAACATATTGAAACGCGCTTTGTAGCTCGGTGAGCTACTGCGCTGCTGAGGCATGTATAGCAAGTTCTTTTATACACGCTATACAGACAGAGAGAATGCATGGCACATTAGCATAGTGATATACATATCAGTCAATACATATCATTAGCATGGCCAACTGGCACCCGGATGTCCTCTCCCTCATCCAGGGATGAGGGAGTCTCTGACTCCTCTTGCGGCTCAGTCCTGAGAGGATGTGGGGAAGGCGAATGGCCAAATTCCCTGAGGATGCGTAGCGGCTGTAAAAAAAAAACAAAAAAAAACTGAAGCTGTGTGAGGGACTTGGCGGTTTGGCTTTAGGTGCAGAAGCAGCCCTAAAGTCATCGGGGAAAGCAATCGGTTAAATTCCCGTTGTGCGCTGTGGCTGAGAAACCCATACAAAGTCCTGTGTGCTAGCTGCATGTCTGCTTCAGGTGCGTGAGCAGCCCTAAAGGTTCCAAGGATGGCGGTCGGCCGTGTTTCTCGGGCATGTGCAGTGGCAGAGGATGATGTATAAGTCTGTGGAGCCGGTTTGTCCCTGGTGTGTGGCGCGTACCTGGCGCAGTGACCACATAGCTGGAAATTGCGCTGTCCTCGTAATCCTGCAGTGTGCGTGCGGGGCTTCTGTGCGCAGAAAGTCCGCTGTCGGGAGGTGAGTCAGAGTCGGGGAGCTTGGTGGAAATCACCGCAGAGGGTGCCTTTGATATTCCCCGTTCAGGCTGCTTCCTTCAGTTTGCTCGTGTCGCCATTCATGGTGCGTGTCGGTCCCAGTGCTGCCCGCTCCGGAGAGCACATTCCTGTGTGGATGAAGAGGATGCAGGCGTTCTCTGGTCCTCTGGAATTCACAGCGCGGTGAGAGGGAGTAGACGGTCATTCTCTCTCGTCAGGTCACCAGTGTGGAGAAAATGGTATAGTTGAGCAACGCACCATGCACATCCAGGGTCACCAATGTGGAGGTAATAGATCAGGCGAGATGCGACGAGCTGGAAGGGTACAAGGTTTTATTTCCTCCAACACATTGAAACGCGCTTTGTAGCTTGGTGAGCTACTGCGCTGCTGAGGCATGTATAGCAAGCTCTTTTATACACGTTATACAGACAGAGAGAATGCATGGCACATTAGCATAGTGATATACATATCAGTCAATACATATCATTAGCGTGACTAACTGGCACCCGGATGTCCTCTCCCTTATCCAGGGATGTATACACAACAGTCCATTGCTCTGATTGCCCCCTGGGGCTCTCTGTCCGTATGTAAATTGTCCTCCGTTTCGTCCAGACCTGCTGAGTGTGAAATAGTGTCAGTCTGCAGTGTGCTGGGTCACCACACGGCTCCCCCCAGAACACTCAGAAGGGGCTGTGACCCCCCCCCCCGTGTCGTTTGGGCTCCAGCTCCAGTAGAACTGTCCTGCTGTAGAGGAGTGTCGGAGGGCTTCGTGGGGGAGATGGGGGAGGGGTGGAAAAGACAGTGTGCTCCGCTCCGAGTTCCAGCACGTTGAACGGCCGTGGATCGTGGGCGCACGGGGCCGGTGCGCGTCGTGCGTAATGGAACAAACCGGTGATCGGGTGGCTTTAGGGAGTGAGGTGCGGGAAGAGCGCTGTGGAGGGGGAGGGGGTGGGAGTAAATGAGTGCCAGCCCAGGACGTCAAAGGTGTCTGGGCCACGCAAAAATTGTGTGTGGATCCGCAATGGTGAAGGACTTTCCCGGTAAACCTGGTGGTGATCCGCAGCGGCTGTGAAAAAATAAGTCTCTGACTCCTGTTGCAGCTCAGTCCTGAGAGTATGTGGGGAAGGCGAATGGCCAAATTCCCTGAGGATGCGTAGCGGCTGTGAAAAAAAAAAAAGAAAAAAAAAAACTGAAGCTGTGTGAGGGACTTGGCGGTTTGGCTTTAGGTGCGGAAGCAGCCCTAAAGTCATCGGGAAAAGCAATCGGTTAAATTCCTGTTGTGCGCCATGGCTGAGAAACCCATACAAAGTCCCGTGTGTGGGCTGCATGTCTGCTTCAGGTGCGTGAGCAGCCCTAAAGGTTCCAAGGATGGCGATCAGCCGTGTTTCTTGGGCATGTGCAGCGGCGGAGGATGATGTATAAGTCTGTGGAGCCGGTTTGTCCCTGGTGCGTGACGCGCACCTGGCGCAGAGACCACATAGCTGGAAATTGCGCTGTCCTCGTAATCCTGCGGTGTGCGCGGGGGACTTCTGTGCGCAGAAAGTCCGCTGTCGGGAGGTGAGTCAGAGTCGGGGAGCTTGGTGGAAATCAACGCAGACGGCGCCGATGATCTTCCCTGTTCAGGCTGCTTCCTTCGGTTCGCTTGTGTCGCCGCTCATGGTGCGTGTCGGTCACAGTGCTGCCCGCTCCGGAGAGCGCACTCCTGTGTGGATGAAGAGGATGCAGGCATTCTCTGGTCCTCTGGAATCCGCAGCGCGGTGAGAGGAAGTAGATGGTCATTCTCTATGTTCAGGTCACCAGTGCGGAGAAAATGGCATAGTCAAGTGACGCACCATGCACGTCCAGGGTCACCAATGTGGAGGTAATAGATCAGGCGAGATGCGACGAGCTGGAAGGGTACAAGGTTTTATTTCGTCCAACATATTGAAACGCGTTTTGTAGCTCGGTGATCTACTGCGCTGCTGAGGCATGTATAGCAAGCTCTTTTATACATGTTATACAGACAGAGAGAATGCATGGCACATTAGCATACTGATATACATATCAGTCAATACATATCATTAGCGTGACTAACTGGTGCCCAGATGTCCTCTCCCTCATCCAGGGATGTATACACAACAGTCCATTGTTCTGATTGCCCCCTGGGGCTCTCTGTCCATATGTAAATTGTCCTCCGTTTCCTCCAGCCCTGCTGAGTGTGAAGTAGTGTCAGTCTGCAGTGTGCTGGGTCACCACACGACAAAGATAACACAAGTAAACACAAAATGCAATTTTTAAATGAAGGTGTTTATTATTCAGGGAAACAAAAATCCAAACCTACATGGCCCTGTGTGAAAAGTGATTGCCCCCCAAACGTAATAACTGGCTTGGCCACCCTTAGCAGCAACAACCGCAATCAAAAGTTTGTGATAACTGGTAATGAGTCTTTTACAGCACTGTGGAGGAATTTTGGCCCACTCATCTTTGCAGAATTGTTGTAATTCAGCCACATTGGAGGGTTTTCGAGCATGAACCGTCTTTTTAAAGTCATGCCACAGCATCTTAACAGGATTCAGGTCAGGACTTTGACTAGGCCACTCCAAAGTCTTCATTTTGTTTTTCTTAAGCCATTCAGAGGTGGACATGCTGGTGTGATTTGGATCATTGTCATGCTGCAAAACCCAAGTGTGCTTCAGCTTGAGGTCACAAACAGATGGCCGGACATTCTCCTTCAGGATTTTTTGGTAGACAGTAGAATTCATGGTTCCATTTACCACAGCAATTCTTCCAGGTCCTGAAGCAGCAACAAGAACAGCCCCAGACCATCACACTACCACCACCATATTTTACCGCTGGTATGACGTTCCTTTTCTGAAATGCTGTGTTACTTTTACGTCAGACGTAATGGGAGACACACCATCCAAAAAGTTCAACTTTTGTCTCGTCAGTCCACAGAGTATTTTCCCAAAAGTCTTGGGGATCATCAATATGTTTTCTGGCAAAACTGAGACGAGCCTTTATGTTCTTTTTGCTCAGCAGTGGTTTTCATCTTTGAACTCTGCCATGAAGGCCATTATTGCCCATTCTCTTTCCTATGGTGAAGTCATGAACACTGGCCTTTACTGAAGCAAGTGAGGCCTGCAGTTCTTTGGATGTTGTTGTGGGGTCTTTTGTAACCTCTTGGATGAGTCGTCACCGCACTCTTGGGGTAATTTTGGTTGGCCGGCTACTCCTGGGAAGGTTCACCACTGTTCCATGTTTTCGCCATTTGTGGATAATGGCTCTCACTGTGGTTTGCTGGAGTCCCAAAGCTTTAGAAATGGCTTTATAACCTTTTCCAGACTAATAGATCTCAATTACTTTGTTTCTCATTTGTTCCTGAATTTCTTTGGACTGTAGCATGATGTCCAGCTTTTGAGGATCTTTTGGTCTACTTCACTTTGTCAGACAGGTCCTGTTTAAGTGAGTTCTTGACTGAGAACAGGTGTGGCAGTAATCAGGCCTGGGTGTGACTAGAGAAACTGAACTCAGCTTTCCAAAGATATGATAAACCACAGTTAATTTATGTTTTAACGGGAGGGGGGGATCACTTTTTCACACAGGGCCATGTAGGTTTGGATTTTTTTTTTACCCTTAATAATAAACACCTTCATTTAAAATCTGCATTTTGTGTTTACTTGTGTTATCTTTATCTAATATTTAAATTTGTTTGATGATCTGAAACATTTAAGTGTGACAAATATACAAAAAAAATGAGAAATCAGGAAGGGGGCAAACACTTTTTCACACCACTGTATATGGTGCTTTATATGTCAAGTAACATCTCAAAGCGCTTATAGTGAGTCCATTATTCATTCACTCTAGATAGGCACTTATAGTGGTAAGCTACCTCTGTAGCTACAGCTGCTCTTGGACAGAGTGACAGAAACATGACTGCCAATTTGCACCAACGGCCTCTCTGACCAACGGCGCCACTTGGTATCCCCTTAGGCTTGTGCGGATGAACCCGGTAGAAGGCCCAGACCATCCCATGGTCAAATATATGTGAGCAAGTGACCCACCACCGTCCCTCGGGGCCGTATCCCTCTCAGTCCACCAGACACTGCAGACCACGGCCACGCCAACGGGCATCAAGGATCCGGCTGACCGTGTGAATGTTGTGTCCATCGATCATCCTAGGGAGAGGTGGGGGTTTGGAGGGCAGGCAGAGGGGGCTGGATGCAACAGGTTTGGGAGGTATGAAACACTGGGTGAACTTTCAGGCTTGTTGGGGAGCTTCAGTTGGAATGAGACCTTGTTGACCTGCAGAACAATGGGGAAGGGTCCGATAAAGCACGGAGAGAGCTTCCTTGAATACGTTTTCAAAACCAGGTTCCTCATAGATAACCAGACTTGTTGGCCAACAGCATAGCCTGGGGCTGCTGACCTCTTCCAATTGGCAAACTTCGAGTTCAGTTCAGTAGATCTCAGAAGGGCAGCCTGAGTTTCCCTCCAAATGTGTCTGCAGTGGCGCATTTGGTGCTGCACAGAAGGGATTGTTATCTCCCATTCCAGCATTAGGAGGAGGGGCGCGGTGTATTTCAGTGAAGCCTTGAACAGTGTGTGCCCTGTGGCAGAGGAGATGGCAGTGTTGTGGGCCTACTCAACCCATGCCAGCTGAGAGCTCCAGGTGGTGGGGTTGTGGGATGTCAAACACCACAGGGATGCTTCCAGAGACTGGTTGGCACACTCACACTGCCCGTTGCTTTCTGGGTGACATCCCGATGTGAGGCTGACAGATGTTCCCAGGGCTTTGCAAAAGGCTCTCCATACCTGCAAGGAAAATTGCAGGCCTCTATCAGACACGATATCAGTGGGGATCCCGTGTAGCTGGACAACTTGGAGCATGAGCAGGTTGGCAGTCTCTGAGGCAGAAGGGAGCTTGGACAAAGGGACAAAGTGTACTGCTTTGGAAAAACGGATAGTGAGGATAGTGCTATTACTGTCACAGGGGGGTAAACCAGTCACAAAGTCCATAGCAGTGTGGGACCATGGGCAGCTGGGGATCGGGAGAGGGTGAAGCAGACCTGCAGGGGGAGAGGAAGAGGATTTGTTAGCAGCACAAATATTACAAGATTTATCATATTCCTTGACATCCTTTCTTAATTTTGGCCACAGGACAGCTTGCTAAATTAACTGACAGGTTTTCTTGCCCCCTGGATGACATGCAAACATAGAGGTATGCCCCCAGTGAATCACCTCCCCCCTTAATTTTGATGGGATGTAGAGCCGGTTGTGGAGTCTGCCCCCAGCACCCAGCTCGGAGGACTGTGCTTGTTTAACATTTTGGTTGATCTCCCACACCAGAGCTCCCACCACACATGTTGCTGGAATAATCGTTTCATCCGGTGGAGGCTCCAAGTCCACAGAAAACTGGTGTGAAAGGGTGTCAAGTTTGATGTTACGTGACCCTGGCCTGTATGTGATCATAAAGTCAAATCATCAGAAAAATAGCACCCACCAAGCCTGGCCGGCGTAAAGTCTCTTGGCCGACCGGAGACATTCTAGATTTTTGTGATCTGTCCAGAGAATAAACGGTTGCACAGAGCCCTCCAACCAGTGCCTCCACTCCTCCAGAGCTAGTTTATCTTCCAGCAGCTTGTGATCCCCCATGCTATAATTTCTCTTGGTGGGGCTCAGGCGCCAACAGAAGAACGCGCAGGGATGCAGTTTGTTATCCATGGTGAAGTGTTGAGAGAGGACTGCCCCTACCCCATTGTCCGAAGGGTCCACTTCTACCACGAACTGAGCCTCTGGGTTGACCTGAGCGAACACTGGAGTCTCTGAAAAGAGTTTTTTCGGAGTGGAGAAAGTGTTCTGGGCTGCCACGGGCCAGAAAAACTGGTCAGAAAAAAACACTGTACAGGCCAGAAATAAACACTGTAACTGTTTGCAGTTTGGGGGAGTGGGCCAGTCAACCACTGCTTTAATTTTCTCTTGGTCCACCTCCAGCTACCTTTTAGAAATAATGAATCCCAAAAAGGAAGTCAAGGTGGAGAAGAATTCACACTTCTGTGTTTTAACAAAAAGCTGTTTTTTGAGGAGACGCTGAAGCACTACCTGAACATGTGCTGTGTGCTCCTCGGGAGAGCATGAAAAGACCAGGATATCATCCAGGTAGACAAATACAAAAACACCAATCATGTCCCTGAGGATGTCATTAATAATCCTCAGGGACAATCAACACATCGGTTTTACTTAAAAAAACGACGCTCGATCCTGGAGTTTTAGCCAATTATCAACAAATCTCTAATTTGCCTTTCATTTCTAAAATCTTGGAAAGAGTTTTTGCTGTGCAATTATCTGACCATTTGCAGGGAGTTGGTTTGTTTGAGGTGTTTCAATCTGGGTTCAGAGCTCATCACAGCACTGAAACTGCCTTAGTGAAGGTCTCTAATGACCTCCTGACTGCATCTGATAATGGACTTGTCTCTGTTCTTGTTCTTTTAGATCTCAGTGCAGCCTTTGACACTATCGATCATGCCATTCTACTTGATAGATTGGAACACTTTGTTGGACTCAGCGGAACTCCGTTGCAGTGATTTAGATCTTATTTGTCTGATAGATTTCAGTTTGTCCATGTCAATGATGGATTTTCTTCCAGCTCTAAGCTCAGTCACGGAGTTCCACAGGGATCTGTGTTGGGCCCTACTCTTTTTAGTCTATATATGCTCCCGTTGGGCAATATCATCAGAAAGCACTGTATACATTTTCACTGTTACGCAGATGACACACAACTATACCTGTCAATGAAGCCCGATGATTGTGATCAGTTTGCCAAGTTAGATGCCTGTCTTAAGGACATCAAAGCTTGGATGACTTGTAATTTTTTACTATTGAACTCTGATAAGACTGAAGTCATTGTTGTTGGCCCAAAACATCTTAGAAATTCCTTTTCAGACTATGCCCTTAATTTAGATGCAGCCACTCTCACTCTAAACAGTTGTGTGAGGAACCTTGGAGTGATTTTTGACCAGGATTTGTCTTTTAATTCACATATTAAAACTGTTTCTAGGACCGCCTTATATCATCTGCGCAATATTGCCAAGATCAGGAGCATCTTGTCTCTGGGTGATGCTGAGAAACTGATTCACGCCTTTGTCAGTTCATGATTAGATTATTGTAATTGACTATTATCTGGTTGTCCTAAAGTATCTTTGAAAAATCTTCAGTTGATTCAAAATACTGCTGCTAGAGTTTTAACTGGTTCTAGAAAAAGAGATCATATTTCCCCAGTTCTGTCCTCCCTCCGTTGGCTTCCCATTGAATTCAGAATCAAGTTTAAAATCCTTCTTCTTACTTTCAAAGCTCTTAACAATCTGGCCCCCCAATATATAAAAGATCAGATATTACCTTACCATCCTAATAGAGCATTATGCTCCCAAAATGCTGGCTTACTTGTGGTGCCCAGAATCTCCAAAAGTACGGTGGGAGGCAGAGCCTTCTGCTACCAAGCTCCTTCTCTCTGGAACCAGTTACCACTCTGGGCCCAGGAGTCAGACTTGGTCTCTGTTTTTAAGAACAGGGTAAAATCATTCCTTTTTAATATAGCTTTTGTTTAAGGAGAGTTTTTGTGTCTTTTAACCCCACTCTTGTTCTATTGCTATGTAATCCATACTGCTGGTTTACCTCCAATATTGTACTTGGCATCTTACTGCTATGTTCTTTATGTCTGTTCTTTCCATCCTCCCTATCCCCTCATCCCCAGCCAGTTGCAGCAGACGACTGCCCCTCCCTGAGCCTGGTTCTGCTAGAGGTTTCTTCTTTCCAAATGGGACTTTTTCCTCTCCACTGTTGCTTAGTGCTTGCTCATAGGGGATTGTCTGATTGCTGGGTCTTTCTGTGACTGTGTGGTTTTTTTTCTGCACTGTGGTGCCACGAGATGGCTTTTGTTGTGATGTGGCGCATTATAAATAAAGCTGAATTGAATTGAATTGAATTAATAATGCGTTGGAATATAGCTGGAGTGTTAGTGAGGCCAAACAGCGCAACCAGATACTCAAAGTGTCCCAGATGTGTTTTGAATTACATTTTCCACCCATGGCCCTGGCAGATCCAAATGAGGTGATATGCATTGCATAAGTCTAGTTTGGTGAAGATGGTAGCTTTTTGGAGCAGTTCAAAGGCTGAGTTCATGAGGGGGAGTGGAGGGGGAGTGGATATTTATCCTTAACAGTTATATTTTTCAGCTCCCTGTAATCAATACACGGCCACAAGGAAAAACCCAGCTCCCATTGGTGAGGAAGAAGGCTGAATTATGCCTGAACTTAGGGATTCTTTAATGTACTTCTCCATTGCCTACATGTCCGGGCCCGATAAACTATAGAGGCAACTCGATGGCAGCTGTACACCCGGAAGGAGGTCAACAGCACAGTCATAGGGCCGTTGTGAGGGCAGCGCAAGGTCCCTCAACTTGCTGAAAACCTCCGCTAAGTCATGAAATGCCTCAGTTACACAGCTGAGATCAAGCACCTCAGCCGGAGAGGGAGCAAGGGGTTGGGATGGAGTGCAAGCAGCCGACTGAAAGCAGGTCAATAAACAGAAATTAATACAAAGCTTAGTCTAGTCAATTATGTGGATTATGTAACTGCAACCATGGAAATCCAAGGATGACCGGAGAGAACAAGTTAGGGAGGATATAAAAATTGGATTTCTTTCCGATGATTACCTGATAACAAAATTGAAACCAGAAAGATTTGAACTGCCATGGACGCTAAAGAGTCGCTGGAAAGTGTTACCAGGGCTAATGGGAATGAGAGCACCCATACTGGGATGCCTAATTTAGTGATGACAGTCTGAGAAAGAAAATTCTGTTCCGCCCCAGAATCGATTAGCGCGTCAATGGACAGCTTGAAATGGGGAACTTGAACCAAAGCGGAGACAGAGAAATGTTTAGGGAGATTAGGGCATTAGGGATGTTCTTGTCCGACAGGCCCCCATCGTCACTGCCGGCCCAAGTCTTTTGGTTGCTCAGGGCATGTGGAACGATAGTGACTCACGGCCTTCCAGTAAAAACACTCGTTGGCCTCCCTTCGGCATCGGCATTCCTCCGAAGGGAGGTGAGTATGCCCAATAATCATGGGTTCAGGTGGCAGAGAAGATGAGAACGTGATGATGTAAGACATGACGACAAGGGCGGAGAGTGGGCACCCGGCGTGGATTTGCGCTCTTGGGCCCACTCTCTAATACGAGTTATCCAAATGAACAGCGAGTGAGATTAGTTCATCTAGCAGTGATGTTTCCTCCTGAATGGTGAGTTCATCCCTAAGATTAGAATTCAGGCTGTTCCTAAAAGAACTGCACAATACAACGTCATTCCAGCCGGATTCCATCGCCATCACACGGAATTCTACCGAAAAATCGGCAATGGATCGATCGCCCTGCTGGAGGATTATTAGGCGGGTGGACGCATTTCCTTCACTCTCTGAGTGGTCAAATATACGTGTGAACTCCATCAAGAACTGTGGAAAGATATAGGAGTCGTAATCAGACCCTCCCATTAATGCCTGAACCCAGACAGGCGCACAGTCCTTGAAGAGCATGGCTATGAACGCGATTTTGCTGTTATTGTTGGGGAAATCGCTCAGGGTGTGCTGAAACACCAGCTTACACTGCAGAAGGAATCCTTGACATCGCCCCATCTGTACCGCGTACAGAACTGGTGTGGGGATCGCAACACGTCAACTAGGCAGTGAAACGGGAAGTGGGATAGCCACTGTCATAGCGGCAGCCCCATTGGAGCTCAGTGGAGAAGCAAGGAGGTCTAACTGTTCCATTACTGTCATAAGCTGTTGGGTTAAAAAGCCCAAATGTTGCTCTATAGCATCTAAGCGGAGTGACTGTCCACCTGTGGCAGCACTCGCTTGGTCCTGTCCCTGGCGGGACTGTTCTGTCATGATTCCGAATACATGGATCCAGGCACAAGAACAACCACAGAGGGAGACCAAGACCAATGAACACGACGAAACAATATTTTAGTGCAAAACCAAAAGTAATCTTAGTCCATGAAGGCCCGTCCTCACCACCGGAAAACACCCTAGGGAAGAGAGAGACAAATGAGCCAAAACATTTCAAATATTCAAAGATTCAAAGGCTTTATTATCATGTGCACAGTTAAGAAATGCAACATTTCCTGAGCAATGGAATTTTTACTCTGCTCTCCAAATGAATGCCAAGGTAATAGATACAAATCAATACTAATAAATGTAAGAAACACACCTTAGTACTAAATACTAATACTAATAAATACACATTAGACATTTAGGACAGTTAAACCAGTTAAACTAGAGGGAACAAGAAGAATGAAATTGAAAATTCAGTGAATGACTATAATGGACAATGGTGTTTTAATATCAGAGATGAAATGAACATGAGATGGCATGAGACCATGTGCAATGTGCAAATGAGCAATGTACAAATTAGCACCCAGTGTGAGAATTTCTGTAAAGCTGTGTGCCCTGATAATACACGGTAGACTGTACAATGATAATTTAGCAGCAGAGATGATATGGACATGAGACGGGGTGAGACAATTTACAATGTTCAAATGAGCAATGTGCAAATTTAGCATCTAGTGTGTGAATTCCTATTTGCCAAACTGTGTCCGGAGTTTCTTATTTATTCAGGAGTCTGATGGCAGTGGGAAAGAAGGAGTTTTTTAGTCTGGATGTCCTGCTTTTCACACTTCTGTACCCCCGGCCTGAGGGTAGAAGTGTGAACATTCTGTGCTGGGGGGGTGTGGGGTGCTGGAGGATAGAGGCAGCTCTCCTTTGGACTCTGCAGTGATAGATGCTCTGCAGAGAGGGGAGTGGAGTTCTGATGATGTTTGACGGGGGGAATGAGTAATTTGGCAGTTAGGTGAATATGTCACGATGCTGAGCACAGGTGGAGAGCTGTGCTCATGCTCTAAGTTCAGTTTGATTATTTTCTGTAATTTCCCCACTTCTATTTTGTTGTTAATATGTACGATGATATTTGAGTTGCCTTTTGTTTCTTTTTGTTCATTAGTATTCATGTTTCATAGTTTATTATTCCTAGTACCGTCTAGTTTCTTATTATGTATTTAACCATCTAGTTCTTGTATTATTATTATCTGGCTTTTTGACATGAGCTTGCCTTTGCCCTCACCTCTCTCTTTGTATATTGGTTTTCAGGTATTTTATTATTAGCATCTCTTGGTCTTGTATTTTTTCTTGTCTTGTATTGAGACACCCAAGCCTTGATTGTCAGAGTCCTGGACAGTGGTGGAGCTCGAGCTAAGGCAAGTCCTCTTTTTTGTCTTCACTATATCGATATTAGAGAGGTCTTGTTTTGTTCTTGGTGGGGAGAGCCAGTTGCAGCTGCCATCTGCTTCTGAGCTTTCCTAGCTGGGCTCCACTGCTGCTAATGATACTGACCCAGTGTCTGTCTCTGTTCTCTTGCCCGAATCTTCACCTGAGGTCACCGAGGGTTCTCAGCCATTTTCGCCTGAGGTCACCGAGGGTTGTCAGCCTTCGCCTGAGGTCGCTGAGGGTCCTCTGCCTTTGCCTGAGGTCACAGAGGGTCCTCTGCCTTTGCGTGAGGTCACCGAGGGTCCTCCACCTTCACCTGAGGTCACTGAGGGTCATTTGTTTTCGCCTGAGGTTGCCGAGGGTCATCCATATTCCCCTGAGGTCGCCGAGGGTCATCCGTCTTCGCCTGAGGTCACCGCTGATCCATTGCCTTCACCACCTGGTTTCCTCACTGATCAGCTGTTTTCTTCGTCTGGTTTCCCCGCTGATCAGTCATCGCCTTTGCCTGGTTTTCTCGCTGGTCAGCCACCCTGGTCAGCTATCCTTTACGCCTGGCTTCTTTGATGGGCAGCAATCTTCTTCATCTGGTTTCCTCACTGGTAAGCCATCCCGTCGCCTGGTTTCCCCACTGATCAGCCATTCTCCTTATTTGGTTTCCACCCCTCAGCCTCTGTGGTCAGCGAATGGAACAGGTTCCAACTGCCACCTCCAGGAGGGAGTGCATCGTGCCCAGTGGCCCATTGGTTGAGGGATATTGGGAGACCACCCGACAGACCACTTCTGCTTGGGTGACTCTGGAACTCTGGGAGGCCACGCAATTTATTCCACCATGTGATCGGGTGGTTCTAGGACTTTTGTAAACCACCTGAACTGCCTGTTTTTGTTTTCTTGGGTTTTTTTTGTGTGTTTTTTTCTTTTTCCTTTTTGATGTTACGTTGGGGTGTCTAGAATCTACCCTTGAGGGAGGGGCTCTGTCACGATGCTGAGCACGGGTGGAGAGCCGTGCTCATGCTCAGTTTGACTCATGTTCAGTTTGATTATTTTCTGTAATTTCCCCTCTTCTGTTTTGTAGTTAATATGTATGATGATACTTGAGTTGCCTTTTGTTTCTGTTTGTTTATTAGTATTCATGTTTCTTAGTTTATTATTCCTAGTCTTATCTAGTTTCTTATTACATCTTTGACCACTAGTTCTTGTATTATTATCATCTGCCTTTTTGACATGAGCCTGCTTTTGCTCTCACCTCTCTCTTTGTATACTGGTTTTCATGCATATTATTATTAGCATCTAGCATCTCTTGATCTTGTGTTTTCTCTTGTCCTTCCTTGCCTTGGTGGTCCATGATTATTTTCTCCTTATATATTAGTTGGTTTCAGTCTCATCTTTGTATAGTTCATATTTATTATTATCCTTTTGTCATACTTCCCTGTACTTATATTTTGACAGCGCTTTGTAAGTACTTCTGCCATAGCTCAAGTTCGCGGGCTGTCACAGCTGTCAGTTATTTGGTCTGATTATCCATGCTCATTACCCACATCTGTTCATCATTTGGTTTAGTCCTTTTTGTCCTATTTTAGGTCCATTGCACTTCTGTTCAGTGCAGCCACCTTCACTTTTCCCAGATGTGAGTTCTCTGTCTGACTATCCTCTGGATTATTGTAATCCAGACATGCGTTCCATGTCTCAGGCTTTCGCTGTTCTCCCCGTTCTACAGTCTTGTAAGTTTTCCGTTCCTGTTATGTTGTTTGTGTTTTTATTATTAAACTCCTGCAAACTCACAGTTAGCATTTGGGTCCGTTCCTGCCTTGAGGGCCGTTTATGACAGAATAACTTATTACGGTGGGGCAGCCCCCAGCAAGTGAGGAAACCAAGCAGAAATTTTATGCAGAGTGACGTCCGGGATTCCCAGGCTGTGACACCCGTACCAAAAACCACTGACGATGGAAGCAGGTAGGTGTTTTCCCGGGGAATGAGCCCAAACCAGACCAAACAGAGAAGTTGAGATTTGTTCCTTTTCCTGAACTCACAGATTCCAGATGAGAGTGTTGAGACGTGGCGTGAATGAAGGGGAGAGGAGCCAGGCCGGCGAGGAAGATGGTGAAGGCAGGTGAGCATGCATAACTGGGGCAACCACAGACTGACAGGGGCAGGCAACTTTACCTGGAGAAGAGCAAAAAACAAATCAAGACAAAGCACAAGCATAACAAAGCTTTTCAAAGGTGAGATTAGACCGGCAGCTTTACCAAACAGTTCTGCGCTGATGTGCTCTTTCCCACTTCTACTTATGCTCCTCAGACAAGTGAGAGCAGGTGGAGACAATTAGCCAGCTCTCACCAATTAGTGTCGCCCCGGTCTGCAGAGGAGGAGAGAGAGAATTAGCAGCAACTCCCCTGAGAACCTCCAGAGGGCTTGCTCACCAGACACCACACTATCAGACCTTTTAAATAAAAAGGGGCCTGATTATTTAGAGCTTTGTAAGTGAGAAGAAGGATTTTAAACTTAATTCTAAATTCTATGGGAAGCCAATGAATGGAGGTCAGAACCGGAGAGATGTGATCTCTCTTTCTAGTACCTGTTAAAACTCTAGCTGAAGCATTTTGGATCAGCTGAAGACTTTTTAGAGATGTTTTAGGACAGCCTGATAATAAAGAATTGCAATAATCTAATCTAGAGCTAACAAAAGCGTGGATTAGTTTCTCAGCATCACTCTGAGACAAGATGCGCCTAATCTTGGCAATATTACACAAATGATAGAAGGCAGTCTTAGAAACAAATTTAATATGTGAATTAAAGAACAGATCTTGATCAAAAATAACTCTGAGGTTCCTCACAGTAATATTAAGAGAAAGAGTAACCCCATCCAAACTAAGAGTTTGATTTGGGAAGATATTTCTAAGATTTTTGGACCAACTAGAATGACTTCAGTCTTATCTGAATTTAATAGCAAAAAGTTACAAGTCATCCTACTACTCAACTTCCGGTGCCACATGAGTAGGCTGCCTTTTTGCAACAGCGGATCAATTTCTTCCTATTTCTATTTACTATCTGGCTTCTCTTGCTAATCTTTCTGATCCGGCGACACCTTATACATCGGACGGACACACGGATCGGCCAAATCTCTCCTGAGCCGGCAGACGGAGCCACTGTTTTTAGCAGGATACGTTACAGCAGAGACCAGCTGTTAGCACTTAACCAGACCAAGATGCTAGCGCAAGACCTTGACATACCAGGTGAAATAAGACAGAAACAACGTGGATGCCGTGCTGGAGCAAGACAGCGGGCGAGAAATATAAGATAAGATAAGAGATAAGATAAGCCTTTATTATTCCCACAATGGGGAAATTCCAGGATTGCAACAGCAGAGGGACAGCATCACTCAGAGCAATAATTAAGAAGATAATTAAAATAAAAATAATAATAAGAGCAGTGAATATACATACGTACACATAAATATATAAATATACGTATATACACAGTGCGGAGCATTGTAGCTAGATGGAATAAACAGCATAACCGTCTACTTAGTTATCCTACATAGTATGAATATGTACCCATACATATTGTCACCCTCCATACATATATAAGGTACAGACTCGTCCTTCCATCCATTATTATGGGGAACGTTCGACTGCTACTCAATAAGACAGATGAGCTAGCGGCTATGGCTCGATACCAGAGCGTCTTCAGAGAGATTAGCTTGATGTTGTTTACTGAGACGTGGCTAACAGAACTAGCAACAGATGCTAATATCGAACTGGAGGGTTTCCACGCAATACGGGCAGACCGGACACCAGACAGTGGGAAGGCAAGGGGCGGAGGAGTGATAATGTATGTCAATAACAGCTGGTGCAGACCGGGACACATCACGGTTAAACAACATCACTGCAGCAAAGACATTGAGTTGCTAGATGTTAGCATGTGGCCTACCTATCTCCCGAGGGAATACTCACACGTGATCTGCATTGTTATTTATGCAAATCCGACGGCGAACGCTGGGACAGCATGTGACACCATTCACTCAGTAACTGGCAGGCTGCTGACAGAACACCCAGGTGCTCTTCTCCTCATCTCAGGTGATTTCAATCATATTTCACTGTCCCCCATTCTGCCCACATTCACCCACTATGTCACATGCCACACTAGAGACAATAAAATACTGGACTTATTCTATGCTAACACTAAGGAGGCGTACACCTCATCACCACTCCCCCCACTCGGGAGATCGGATCACAACCTGGTTCATCTCCTGCCGGTGTACAAACCCCTAGTACACAGACAACCTCCGGTCATGTGCACGGTGAAGATATGGTCTGAGGAGACAATGGACGCTTTAAAGGACTGTCTTGAAACCACTGCCTGGGAGCAGCTCTGCGATCCACATGGTGAGGACATCAATGGCCTCACTCACACTATCACGGACTACATCAACTTCTGTGTGGACAACACCGTGCCCACCAAAACCATACGGTGTTGCTCGAACAACAAACCCTGGATCAACCCTGAGATAAAAACACTTCTGAGAGAGAAGAAGAGGATCTTCAGGTCAGGGAACAGGGAGATGCTGAAGTCCGTACAGAGGGAGCTGAGGAGGAAGATCAGAGAAGGCAAAGACAGCTTCAGGAAGAAGATGGAGAACAAGCTGCAACGGAGTGACATCAACGGGGTCTGGAGAAACCTTAAAACCATCTCTGGGCTCCAGAATACCTCCTCCCAGGTCACGGGGGGCAGGGAGTGGGCAAACAATCTCAACTTGTTTTTTAATAGGTTTGACCAACCGCCTCTAAAGTCATCAAGCCCTGCTGTCGACACCCCACTCCACCAACACCCCCCCCCCACTCCCAGCACACAGCCCCCCAACCTGACCCTCACTAAGACCCAGGTGAGGACAGAGCTGAGGAAGATCAAGGCGAGGAAGGCTTCGGAACTGGACAGCATCATCGCGAAGCTCCTCAAGTCCTGCGCAGACCAGCTGTGTGGGATTGTGGAGCACATCTTCAACCTGAGCCTGAAGCTGGGGAGGGTACCACAGTTGTGGAAAACATCTTGTGTGGTACCTGTACCAAAGACTTCCCACCCCAAAGACCTGAACAGCTACAGGCCAGTGGCCCTGACGTCTCACATGATGAAGACCCTGGTGAGACTGCTCCTTGCTCACCTCCGCTCCCTGGTGGGACCAGCGATGGATCCACTCCAGTTCACCTACCAGCATGGCATTGGGGTGGAGGATGCAGTGATCTTTCTCCTTCACCGTTCCCTGTCCCACCTGGAGAAGCCTGGGAATGCGGTGAGGATCATGTTCTTTGGCTTCTCCAGTGCTTTCAACACCATCCAACTGATGATCCTGAAGGACAAGCTGCTGTGCACAGGGGTGGACCAGCACCTGTCATCATGGATCCTGGACTACTTCACTAACCGGCCACAGTTTGCGAGAACCCGGGATTGTGTGTCCGACACGATCATCGGTAGCACAGGAGCCCCCCAGGGAACGGTTTTGGCTCCCTTCCTGTTCACCCTTTATACTGCGGACTTCTCACACAACACAACACACTGCCATCTACAGAAGTTCTATGACGACTCTGCGATCATCGGCCTCATCTCCGTTGGAGATGAGGCCTTATCCAGGACTTCGTGGATTGGTACCATCAGAACTGCCTCCAGATCAACGCGAGGAAAACTAAGGAGCTGGTGGTGGACTGCCGCAGGCATGGACAACCCCTCACAGCACCAGTAAACATCCAGGGAAAAGACATTGAGATGGTGACATCCTACAAGTACCTGGGTGTTCTTCTGAACAATAAACTAGACTGGTCACACAATACCGATGCACTCTACAAGAAGGGACAGCGGGGACAGGGACAGTAGGCTGTTCCTACTGAGGAGGCTCAGGTCTTTTGATGTACCGGGGTGCTCTTGAAGACATTCTACGACACGGTGGTGGCATCAGCCATCGCTTTTGGAGTGGTCTGCTGGGGCAACGGCATTACAGCAGCCGATAGGAAGAGACTGAACAAACTGATCAAGAAAGCTAGCTCTGTCCTGGGGCAACGCCTTGACCTAGTGGAGGAGATAAGAGAGAGAAGGATGGTGGCTAAACTGTCATCTCTGCTGGAGTCCGAGTCCCACCCTATGCAGGACATACTGGACGCACTGAGGAGCTCATTTAGCAGTAGACTGCATCATCCTAGATGCATGATGGAGAGGTTTCGCAGGTCCTTCCTACCTACGGCTGTCAGACTGTATAACCTAAGCAGGGCTGCTCGCAGAGATAGCAAAAAAAAAACATGACGACCTAATAATATTGAATGCAAAAGACGGAACAGACTTACACAAATGGGCCCCTCCAGTATGCAACTAGGACAATATCAGTCGCTATGGAGGGTGACAATGTATGGGTACATATTCATACTGTATGGGTACATATTCATACCATGAAGGGTAACTAAATAGACGGTTATGCTGTTTAGTCCATCTAGCTACAGTACAATGCTCCACACTGTGTATATATATTTATATATCTATGTGTACATATGTATATTCACTGCTCTTATTTTCTTATCTTCTAAATTATCGCTCTGAGTGTTGCTATCCCTGTGCTGTTGCAATCCTGGAATTTCCCCATTGTGGGACTAATAAAGACTTATCTTATCTTATCCGCTCATGTTTCTGAGCTTAGGGTTTCTCTGAGCTCAGGCCCTCACCTTATTTTTAGCATTGAATATCTGATTAGTTTGATTTTGTTAGTTTTCTGTATATATTTTGGAGTTGTTTCACTTGTGCCTCCCCTTTCCCAGACATTCCATTCCATTGCTCACAGCCTGCCTTCTCAGCTCAGCTGTGGGCAGTTGGGTTAATTAGGCTCTGCTCGCTCAGTGATTCACACCTGCAACTCATTTACCTGTGTGTATTTATGCACTGCATTTCCACTGTTCAGTGCTGCTAGATTGGATGTCAAGACTGGTGTCTCTCAAATTATCCAACTTCTGTATCCTCCACTTCTCCAGCCTCTGAAGTTTTCTTCTCCAGAGCACACCCTGCTCAGAGGCTTGACTTGTTTTTCTTGCTTTGCATTTTTGTACTGTTGGCACTTTTTGGACTTTATGTCACTTTTCTTTAATAAATTGCACAAACACCATTCAGCGCGTGGGTTTGTCTCTCTTCCTCGTAGAGGCATTCATGACAGAACCTAGCAGCCAGGAAAGAAAACCTAGCTGTGGGGTTTGTGTGCATTTTTTCACCTTTTTGTGTTTTTCACTAACTTGTTTTGGAGCTCACCATGTCCGATCTAGGCGGTATGGAGCGGTGGGCAATGTACTTCCTGGAGGGAATTTGGTTGCTGACTCAGACCTCCCGTTCTCACAAGACAGTCTGACAGGGTCGGGATGGTGCGGTGCGGGTGATGAAGGCATACCCCAGTCTGTGGAATCACCCGGAGGCCATTAACATACTCTCCTCCATATATTGCCTACCATGCACGAATGAGGAGCCGAGGGAAGCAGCTCCGATGCCTGTGTCGGCCCCAGCGAGGAGTAATCGTTCATGCCGGCAGAACCACAGCCCCTCTCCTTGGTTTCCAACGTCAGCTTCAATACAACAGCGTCATCCCAATCCGGATCACCGGAGGAGGGCTTCCTCCTCTTCAGCAGCTAGTTCCAGGACATCAAACACTACTCTTCCCGCAGCAGATCCTCCCTCTCCTTCTCTTTCATCAGCTGTTCTGCCAGCCCAATTTCTCGGCATTGCTGCTGCATCCTCCGTTCCCTGGACGTCTCCTCATGCTGAAGAGAGGTCTTCCAGGTTTCCTCCGGCAACTCCCACCTCCATGTCTACAGGGACGGCTCCTCTACAATCCACTGAGGGGCCCAAGTTCACCCTAGCCACAGAGAGGGACAACACTTCACATCCAGCAGCAGGCAACATCCTGAGCCGGGAAAACAGGCAAGTGTTATTTCATTCAACTTCAATTCATGATAATGTGCCTTGCCTGATTCCCGGTAGAGAGGCTCAGGAAAAGCAGTCCCCTCAGCTCTTCCCACCTGCTGCTGTTACCAATTACTCACCAACTCTCTCTGTGTCCCCTCCTATGGCCCCTGAGTGTGTGCCGACCTCGGGACTGGGCCACCAGACACAGGAGGAGCCTGTGGCCCCGGGGAGACCAGTCCCAGTGCCAGTGGTGAACCAACCCTCAGCTGCCATGCCTGATGAGTCACCGGCATGGGCCACTTCGCCAAGGGAAACCCGGACTGCAACCTACATCAAGCCTGCTGCGGAGGCCACCACAACAAAGTGGGAGCCTGAGCTGGACCTCTTGAGGACTGGGCCTGAGGTGTCATCATCGTTCGGATCGACGGAGTCCTGGACGGCGGTGGAGCTCGAGCTCAGGCAAGTGATCTCCTTTGTTTTTCTTATGTCAGTGTTGAAGAAATCTTGCCTGGCTCTTGGTGAAGAGAGCCAGGTGCAGCCACCAGCTGCACCGGAGCTCACCTCGCCGGGCTCCACTACTGCCGGTGACCCTGACCCTGCCTGTCTGTCTTTGTTGTCTGTGCCTTCTCCCAGGTTCACCGGAGATGATCCAGCACATCCAGAGGTTTCCGTGGGTCCAGCCTCACCGCCTGAGGTCACCAGTGGTCCAACTTCCCTGCTGTGGAGGTCGTCCAGGGTCCAGCTTCCTCCCTGCCAGAGGCCATTGTCTGGGTTCTTCTGCCGCAATCCAGGTCTCGGTGGGTGCTGCGTCCTGGTCAAGGATCCTCGTGGGTGCTGCACCCCAGCATTAACCCGACCTGGGTTCTGCCCTCCAATATGGGCCCGCCATGGGTGCTACCCCCCAGCCCGGAGCCACTGCGGGTGCTGCAGAGCTCCAGCCCGGAGCCACCGTGGGTGCCGCAGAGCTCCAGCCCAGAGCCATCGTGGGTGCTGCAAAGCTCCAGCCCAGATCCACCGTGGGTACAACATTTTCTCTGGTCAAGACCACTGTGGGCGTCATGGTCGCCCCTCCTCCTCTGCCAAACGCCGTCAGGGTCCCCCTCCTTCCTCCGCCACCAGACACCATTGAGGCCCCCCTCCTCCGGCCCTGCTCCCCGCCTTTGGGCCTTCCGGTGGTGAAGCCGCCTCCTGGATCACTCCTCCAGTAATGGTGGCTCAAGAACTCTGGCCAGCCGCCTGAAAGATTGGGTTGCCAGATTGGGTGGTCCGTTTTCTCCAGCAGGCCACCCAACTCATCCCACCTGGCCGTCCGGCTGGCCTGGGACTTCAGTCAGCCACCTGAACTGTTTGGTTCTTTCTGGTTTGGGGGGCCCAGGGCCCTGGTGTAGCACAGGTGCGGGTCATGAGCAGGTTTGTTTCCCCCACCTCCCTCCCGGGGTGGTTTTGTGATGTACCTCTTTCTCTCGGGGGATGGGTGTCTTTTGGGTGTTACCTGGGGGTGTCTGGAATCTATCCCTTAAAGGGGGGGGGGGCTCTGTTATGTGTCTGAGCTCAGGGTTTCTCTAAGCTCAGGCCCTTACCTTACTGTGGGACTAATAAAGGCTTATCTTATCTTATCCTCTCATGTTTCTGAGCTTAGGGTTTCTCTGAGCTCAGGCCCTCACCTTATTTTTAGCATTGAATGTCTGATTAGTTTGATTTTGTTAGTTTTCTGTATATATTTTGGAGTTGTTTCACTTGTGCCTCCCCTTTCCCAGACATTCCATTCCATTGCTCACAGCCTGCCTTCATAGCTCAGCTGTGGGCAGTTGGGTTAATTAGGCTCTGCTCGTTCAGTGATTCACACCTGCAGCTCATTTACCTGTGTGTATTTATGCACTGCCTTTCCATTGTTCAGTGCTGCTAGATTGGATGTCAAGACTGGTGTCTCTCGAATTATCCAACTTCTGTACCCCCCACTTCGCCAGCCTCTGAAGTTTTCTTCTCCTGAGCACTCCCTGCTCAGAGGCTTGACTTGTTTTTCTTGCTTTGCATTTTTGTACTGTTGGCACTTTTTGGACTTTATGTTGGTTTTCTTTAACCCCTTGCACTCTGGTCAATTTCCCTAAAAACGCCAAAAAATAACATACCCAAAGTAAATCAAAAGCTGTTCTTCAACCCTTTGCAGCATGTTCATGGGGTTGGTCTCATTTAAAAGAAAACACTTTGAATTTTTTGGCAAAACAGGCATAATCTCTCTAAGTGCTCCTGCCACTGAGTAAGTCATCTAAACATACTGAACTTGAAGAAAATAAAGTTCGCCTGGGTGTTTTTTTAGATACAAATGCTTGCAAATAACACACAGCTGTCAGATCCGGGCTGGAAAATGCAACAGAAATGTAGAACCAAGTGTTATCCAGCTAAGGTCAAAATTTTGTAACAATACCACAAAAAATGAATATATTGCACAGCTTTTTTGTCAGGTTGTTCCCAGGCGTTTTTGAACTGTGCCAAATTGTGCCAAATGGCACAGTTTAGAAAAACGTCTGTAACTTTTGAATGATTCATATAGAAGCTTGATCTTGGGCTCTAATGAAAGGTGACACTCAGGGCTGTGTGTGTGTGTGGGGGGGGGTGTTGTTTATTCATTCATGAATGAATGAATGAACAAACAAGCCCCCACACACAAAGAAGCATGCCACGTAAAAAATGTGTGGCTTTTTTTTACAAGGAAAAAATAACCTACAGTGCACTAAAAATTATACTAAAATATCTGTAATGTAGAGGATAACAACTTCCCCCCCCCCCGCTACAGAGGACGGACATCGTCCATCACCACATGACGGACCACGGGGACTGTGCGCCGCGGTCTACTACGCACAGTTGTACTAAAATATCTGCAGTCCGCTACAGAAGAGTAGCGCGGGGGGGGGGGGCGTTCACTGTCCGGACACGGCGCATGGACCAGTCCGTCATGTGGCGATGGCGTACAGTTGTAATTTACCGATCGGTCAAAAGTCATTTTGATTACAATTTTCAGTGATAAAGAATAATTTAGCTTATAACACTTACTTGTCCACAACAGCAGTGTCGCTGGCGAACTTCTCTTCCTCATTGTCAGACGAACATGACACTGGTCCGCTTGTTACGACTCGTGGTTCTGGTCACGTGACCCGGTCAAACCATGATTATATTTGTGTATTTATAATATTTATAATATTTATAATTGTGTATTTATAATTTTTCTGCATTGATGTATGTGGTTATTGTGTATATTTTTTTTTCCCATCTTTACTTGATTCTTTTTTCTAAAGCCCATCCAGGGACAAGAGTTGCAAATTAGCTAATAGCTATACACTCTATGTGCAACACATCAGATTGATTGTCTTTGATTAATTGTCTATGTTTATTGCACTGTCCCTGTCAAATAAACTAATCTACTACTACTACTACCATTGTTGCGGTTTTGTGCTTCCATGATTGCGGTTTTGGCGAACGATTTTTCAAAACAAATAAGAACAGTAGTAAGAAAAAAAGACTGGCGATCGCGTGTGTGTCACCCAGCAGCTTACACAAAACAGATTTTACGCACAGGATGCATGCTTTCAATCATCGAACTTCTCTGCTTCAATTGGCTCTCTGTATTCGCAGCCGTTGGTAGGCGGGTCCTTCTTGCTAGGTTTTCAGTCATTGGTTCCTCAAGGTTTCAGAAACCCAATTCAAGGCTCTTGTTAGTCGAATGAGAAGTCAATCAAGTCTAAACCAATCAAAGCACTCCTTTGGCTTTCTGTTCGCGGCTGTGTCTGTAGTGGAAGAATGGAAATGCAGCTTTTTTTTTCAGTGCGCTCTGAGACGCACAGTGTGCATCCTAGTGCGCACGAGGGCACGCTAGGATGCAGAGACGTGACCGCCTGCGGTATCCCGGAGTGCAAGAGGTTAATAAATCGCACAAACACCATTCAGCATTTGGGTTTGTCTCTCTGCCTCATAGAGGCATTCATGACACATCCAAGCGCTGATTTGTTTAAGACAAGCCTCTAATTTGGCTAACTGATTACTGTCATCTGGCTTCATTGACAAATATAATTGTGTGTCATCTGCATAAAAATGAAAATGTATGCAGTGCTTTGTAATAATATTGCCTAGCGAAAACATATATAAACTAAAAAGAATAAAGCCTAGTACAGATCCCTGTGGAACTCAGTGACTGAGCTTTCATAATTGACATGGACAAACTGGAACCTATCAGATAAATAAGATTTAAACCACTGCAGCAAAGTTCCATTAAGTCCAACAAGTTGTTCTAGTCTATCAAATAAAATATTATGATCAATAGTATCAAAAGCTGTACTTAGGTCCAAAAGGACAAGTACAGAAACAAGTCCATTATCAGACGCGATAGAAGGTCATTAGTGACCTTCATTAAAGCTGTTTCAGTACAATAATAGATTCTAAACCCAGATTGAAACTCTTCAAATAAACCATTTCCCTGGAAGTGGTCAAATAATTCCATAGCAACAACTCTTTCTAAGGTTTTTGAAATGAAAGACAGATTAGAGATTGGTCTATAGTTAGCCAAAACTCCTGGATTCAGCGTTGGTTTTTAAGTAAGGGTTTAATTACAGCAGTTTTAAAGGTCTGCGGTACATGGCCTAATGTTAATGAAGAATTGATTATTGGAAGAACAGAGCTACCAATAAATGCGAAGACTTATTTAAATAATCTGGTAGGAATAGGGTCTAGTAGACAAGTTGAAGGCTTGGATGGGAAAATTATTTTTATCTAACTCTAAAAGGTCAGTTGTAG
This sequence comes from Pholidichthys leucotaenia, assembly GCA_020510985.1. Taxonomy (NCBI): domain Eukaryota; kingdom Metazoa; phylum Chordata; class Actinopteri; order Cichliformes; family Pholidichthyidae; genus Pholidichthys; species Pholidichthys leucotaenia. The sequence continues at coordinate 16,571,242 of CM035838.1, forward strand.
TAAACTCGTCCAAACGGTTATCAGTTGAAGGAGCTGTAATTGTTACAGTATTTAAATTATTGGTGGGAAAGGTCTGATTTTACCTCTGATAGATGAAATTTTATTATTGAAGAAGTTCATAAAGTCCTGTCTAGTAAGCTTTAATGGAATTCTAGATTTGACAAAGTCCTGACCCCTTGTCAGCCTGGTTACAGTGCTGAAAAGAAACCTGGGATTATTCTTGTAAAAATTAGAAGTACAGTTCTCCAAGCTAAATAGATTTCATCTAATTTAGTGGAGCACCATTTTCTTTCTAATTGGCAAGTCTTCTGTTTTAAACTACGAGTGACATGGTTTACTGACCCAGAAAGCAGACTCAGGCTCAAAAGTAGATACAGTTATATTTATTGTGATTAGTGTGTGTGTGTGTGTGTGTGTGTGTGTGTGTGTGTGTGTGTGTGTGTGTGTGTGTGTGTGTGTGTGTGTGTGTGTGTGTGGCAGCTGGGGGCGAGCAGAGCACCGTGCAACCTGGCAACCCTAAGGACAAACAGAGACAGGGAGAGTTAGTGGCGGGCCCCAGAGGGGATGTACAGAATTGTCCAGTGCTTACTGTTTGCAGAGATGGTGTTAGGCTCAGGTTCTGCTTGGTGGCTCCGGCCAGCAAGACAGTGCCCACTGTCCCTGTTGCAGCTGGAGGTGATTGGAGAGTCTGGGGGAGCGCGGTGCAGCTCAGTCCGCCGCCAGGAGGGAGAGTGGTCCACCACCACAGATCTCCGCCTGTGCACAGGGGAACAAGTGAAGACAGAGGTGAATTAAACGAGGGCTTACTTGGAACTGTGGTGATGATCCTTCCTGACGACGGATGACACGAGACGAGATACGAAGACGAGGGCAGGCTGAGGCAAGGAGACTCTGGAACGAAGATGAAGGCGAGTGTAGATGTCATCAGGAATGGAGACAGACAACTCCACGCTGATCTGTGGGCAGCACGGTCTAAAGAGCCCTGTCCACGATGGAGAGCAGGTGTGCGCGCAGCTGAGGATGATAAGCAGCCAGAGCGAACCACTACAGTACTCCCCACTACGAGACGCCTTTCGGCGGCTGATCCAGCCTACCTGGGTACGTCCGGTGGAAGTCCCTGATGAGTTGATTGTCCAACATGAAGGAGGGATGCACCCAGGACCTCCATTCCAGGCCGTAACCCTCCCAGTCCACCATGTACTGCAGGCCGCTACCCCGGTGGCAGACATCCAGGATGGCATTGACCTTCCACGCCGGGTCGCCGTCGACCGCCACTGGCTGAGGTGGAGACCTGGAAGGGGGACACAGAAGGCTGGAACATAAAGGCCTGACCTGCGAGACATGGAAGGTTGGACAGATGCAGAGGGAGGGGGGGAGAGCTAGGTGCACAGACACAGGGTTAATAATACGGGTTATGGCAAAAGGCCCAATGAACCGCTGAGACATTTTCCTCACCTTCGCCTTCAGGTTAATATGTCTGGTAGATAGCCATACCTGCTGACCCATCCAGTAGGGAGGGGCTGGCATCCTGCGACGATTAGCGGTCGTGGAGTTGCGCTCTGCCTTGCATCGTAGTGTGGTCTGGGTCGCTCTCCACAGCTGGCGGCAGCGCCTCAGGTGGGCTCGGACGGAGGGAACGACAATATCCTTCTCCTCTTCAGTGAACAATGGGGGGTTGTAGCCCAGCGAGGGCTAAAACGGGGACATGCCGATCGCTGAAGAGACGGTAGTATTATGAGCATACTCGATCCAAGGGAGGTGGGTGCTCCAAGATGCCGGGTTGGCGGTGGCAACACACAGCAGTGCAGCCTCCAACTCCTGGTCCGCCCACTCACACTGTCCATTACTCTGTGGGTGGTATCCAGAAGACAGGCTCACTGTAGCCCCAAAGGCATTGCAAAATGACCTCCACACCTGGGAAATAAATTGGGGTCCCTGGTCAGAGACGATGTCCAGGGGAATACCATGTAATCTCACCACATGCTGAATGAGAAGATCCGCCGTCTCCCTCGCCGTAGGCAGCACCTGTAGGGGAACAAAGTAGGCGGCCTTGGAAAACCTGTCTACAATGGTGAGAATTACAGTGTGGTGGTTACAAGGTGGGAGACCGGTAACAAAGTCCAATGCCACATGGGACGAGGGTCTGCCGGGAGTGGGGAGAGGGTGGAGCAGACCGGCTGGAGGAGAAGAGGACGTCTTGTCGGCGGCACACTGGGGGCAGGCGCAGATGTACTCTACGATGTCCTTCTGGAGTGAAGGCCACCAAAATGTCCTTTGAAGGAGCGCCACCATGCGAGCCATCCCCGGATGGCATGAGAACCTGGAAGAGTGAGCCCAATGGATCACCTCGCCCTGAACAGCAGATGGGACAAACAGTCTCCCCGCTGGCCCCTCGCCTGGGTCCGCCTAGGCCTCCTGCACTCTCAGGACCCTTTCTTTGATGCCCCACGAGAGGGCGCCCACAATGCATGATGGGGGGAGAATAGGATGCTCTGCCACCTCCACAGCATCCAGGGAAAACTATCTGGACAGGGCGTTCGGCTTGGTATTCTTGGACCAGGAGCGGTAGATGATGGTGAAATCGAAGCGTCCAAAGAACAGGGACCAGCAGGCCTGGCAAGCGTTCAGGCACTTGGCCGTCCTGAGGTACTCCAGATTCTTGTGATCCATCCAGACAACGAAGGGTTGGGAGGCCCCCTCCAGCCAATGGCGCCACTCCTCCAGTGCGAGCTTGACCACCAGGAGTTCCCTGTCACCGATGTCATAATTTCGCTCTGCCAGAGACAGACGACAGGAGAAGAACGCACAGGGACAGATCCTGCCATCAACCGAGGAGCGCTGGGATAGCACAGCTCCAACCCCCGAGTCCGAGGCGTCCACCTCTACCATGCGTTGAAGGCCGGGATCCACCTGTGCCAGAATGGGCGAGGAAGAGAATTTACCCTTGAGCTCAGCAAAGGCAGCTGCCACCTCCTCCGTCCACCGGAAGGGCACCTTGGAAGATGTAAGACAGGACAGGGGAAGAGCAATAATACTCTAATTCTTAATGAAGTGATGGTAGAAATTGGCGAATCCCATAAACTGCTGGAGCTGCTTCCTGGAGGAAGGAGTGGGCCAATCGGCAACTGCTTTTACCTTGTCGGGTTCCAGGATGATTTCATTGTGGGAGGTGATGAAACCAAGGAAAGATGTCTTGGAGGTGTGAGACTCACACTTCTCGGCCTTCATGAAGAGCTTGCTCCCCAGGAGCCGCTGCAATACTCGCCTCACGGTGCACCCGATGCTCATCCAAGGACTGAGAAAAAATCAGGATATCGTCCAAATAGACAAAAACAAATAAACCCAAAAAGTCCCTCAGCACATCGTTAATAAGAAACTGGAATAAGGCGGTTGAGATACTATGGCAAGAGGGGCTTTAGACAGGGGAATGAGTTTGAGAGGGGTCATTAACGATTGACAGGGGAGCCCCAGCCGGGTTGCCAGTTCCCCCGAGATGAAGTCTGCTCCGCCCCCGAATCAATCAAGGCGTGTGTGGCTATTTCAGTCTGATTATGAATGAAGTGGATAGGAGGGAGAAATCTAGAGAGAGGATTAGATTGAGGTGAGTCTGTGAGTCCCCCTACTGCGACGCATGGACTCCCTCTTTTGGCTGTATGGGACATAACACTACCTCATGCTCCTTGCTCCCACAGTAGAGGCACAACTCCAGCTCGCAGCGGCACTGTTTCTCCGCTAATGGCAGCTTAGACCGTCCTACTACCATTGGCTCTGGGGCATCCGGGGAATCAGAGGGAGGTAGGGCCAATAGCGGGAACTGTAGGGAGCGGTGATACTGGATGCCCGAGTGACCGGAAGCTTTACGTTCGGTTGCCCGCTCCCTTAGCCTATTATCAAGGCTAATGGCTAGGGAAATCAGCTCAGTTAGCCTACTTGGCTTCTCTAAGTGGACTAGCTCATCCCACAGGCTAGGGCTAAGGCTCCTGATGAAAATACTGCATAGCGAGGCGTCCTCCCACCACACCTCCGTGGCCACCACCCGGAAATCAACAGCATAGTCTGCTACAGACTTGGTTCCCTGTCTCAGGTTTAACAGCCGGGAGGTAAGCACACTGTCTCGGTCAGAGTGGTTGAACACCTCGTTGAACTCGCTGACGAGCTGGTTATATGTCAAGCTAGCATAATTCATCCTAGCCATTACTGCATATGCCCAAGCTAGCGCTCGCCCTTTCAGGAGGTTGACAACGTAGCCGATACGGCTATGGTCTGTGGGAAAGTCCCAGGGCACCCACTGAAAAACTATCTTGCATTGGAGAATGAACCCCCTGGCCTCCCCTAGCTTACCACTAAAGCGGGTGGGAGTGGGGATTGGTGTAAGCCGGGATGTGGGAGCCTGCACGGGTTGGCCGGGTAGGGAGCTAGCGTGAGCAGAGGTGCTACTTGGAGCCGGAGGGAAAGCCTGCGGACCTGCCAGGCGATCCAACCAATCAGTTATACGGGTCAGCTGAGTAAGGATGATCTGCTGTTGGTAAGATAATTGATCTACTCCAGCCTCAAGGTTGTTAACTTTGCGCGCTGTCTGCTGGGTCGCTTTGGTGGAGTTGTACTGACATTGTTTACTGACCCAGAGAGCAGACTTAGACTCAAAAGTAGATACAATTATCTTTATTGTGATTAGTGTGTGTGTGTGTGTGTCTGTGTGTCAGCTGGGGGCGAGCAGAGCACCATGCAACCTGGCAACCCTAAGGACAAACAGAGACAGGGAGAGTTAGTGGCGGACCCCGGAGAGGATGTACAGAATTGTCCAGTGCTTACTGTTTGTAGAGATGGTGTTAGACTCAGGTTCTGCTCGTTGGCTCCGGCCAGGAAGACAGTGCCCGCTGTCCCGGTTGCAGCTGGAGGTGATTGGAGAGTCTGGGGAAGCACGGTGCAGCTCGTTCTGCCGCCAGGAGGGAGAGTGGTCCACCGCTACAGATCTCCGCCTGTGCACAGGGGAACGAGTGAAGACAGAGGTGAATTGAGCTAGGGCTTACTTGGAACTGTGGTGATGATCCTTCCTGACGACGGATGACAGGAGACGAGATACGACGACAAGGGCAGGCTGAGGCAAGGAGACTCTGGAACGAAGATGAAGGCGAGTGTAGATGTCATCAGGAATGGAGACAGACGACTTCACGCTGATCCAAGGGCAGCGCGGTCTAAAGAGCCCTGGCCGTGATGGAGAGCAGGTGTGCGCGCAGCTGAGGATGATAAGCAGCCAGAGCGAACCATTACGAGTTTCTCTGTTGAACCAAGGAGTCAGAATTCTCTGATTAGACTTTTTCTTTTTAAAAGGGGCCACCATGTCTAGAGTCTGATGCAGAGAAGCTGTAACACTATCTACCATGCTATCAACTACAGAAGGAGTAAAATCTTCATAACTTATCTCCATTGTGTTGACACATGGCACTGAGGAAACAATCTGCTTAAATTTGGTAACAGCATCATCTGAAAGACATCTACTATAGTAATATTTTTCTTTAGGAGCCAAATAGTCAGAAATTTTAAAATCAAAACTTAACAGGTAATGGTCTGACAGTACAGGGTTATGAGGAGACACAACCAGATATTCTATTTCTATGCCATATGTCAGAATGTCCAGCATGTGGTGGAGATAATGGATAGAATTTCCTACATTCTGAGAACCCCCTATTGAGTCTAATGAGTTAAAGGCCATATTAAGGCAATCACTATCTACATCCACATGTATATTAAAGTCCCCTTGTATAATTTAAGCACTAAATCTAAGCACTAAATCAGGTAAGAGTTCTGCAAATTCAATTAAAACCTCTGAGTAAGCAGTGGGAGGACGATAAACTATGGCAAATAAAATTGGTTTTAACCTAAAATTGCTGAAATGCCCAATACTGAGGACCAGGCCCTCAAAGGAATTATAACATGTTTTTGCTTTACATTCACTAGTAATTTGGAAGGGTAAATTGTTACTACTCCTCCTCCATGACCACAATTTCTGGGAGTTTGACAGTTTAAATAACCAGAGGGAGTTGATTCATTTAGCCAACATAATCCTCTTGCCTTACCCAAGTCTCTGTAAGGGATAGTAAATCAATCTAATGATCAATTAATATATCATGGACTAGCAGAGACTTGGGAGTTGGAGACCTAATATTTAACAAACTACATTTAATTTTTAAATTATGAGGAGGAACAGAGGCCAAGTCATTAGATTTAGAGGCTACATGTTTAATTTAGATTTTATCGGCTTTTTGCTTCATCACTTTGGGGTGCCTATACATTTTATTTTTATTTACTTTAGAGGGAGCAGTCAGTGATTCTTTGATCGGGAAGACAGGGGCTAAGTTGGGCAGTGGCGGATGGAGAGAAACTGCAGAGAGGCGTGTAAGACTGCGACTGTGCTTCCTGGTTTCAACTCTGAGCAGTTGTCAATCTGCTGTGGTGACCCCTAAAGGAAGCAGCTGACAGAAGAAGAAGAAAAAACTAGGGTTAGTGTCAGGCCATAGATGTGATATAATATTTCAAAACCTGATGTTGAGTATTTCAAAATTGGAAGCAGCTTTGCTTTTGGACCATGTTTTGATCTGCAGTGTTTTTCTTCCCTTGAGGTTGACATTTCTATCCATCCATCCATCCATCCATCTTCTACCGCTTTTCTGGAGGTCCGGGTCGCGGAGGCAGCAGTTCAAGCAGAGAAGCCCAGACTTCCCTCTCCCCAGCCACCTGCTCCAGCTCTTCAGAGGGGATACCAAGGCGTTCCCAGACCAGCTGGGAGACATAGTCTCTCCACCAAGTCCTGGGTCTGCCCCGGGGTCTCCTCCCAGTGGGACGTACCTGAAACACCTCAAGTGGGAGGCGTCCAGGAGGCATCCTAATCAGATGCCCATACCACCTCAACTGACTCCTTTCAATGTGGAGGAGCAGCGGTTCTACTCTGAGCCTCTCCCGGATGACTGAGCTCCTCACCCTATCTCTGAGGGTGAGTCCAGCAATCCTTCGGAGAAAGCTCATTTCAGCCGCTTGTATCCGCGATCTCGTTCTTTCGGTCATTACCCAAAGCTTGTGACCATAGGTGAGAGTAGGAACGTAGATTGACTGGTAAATCTACAGCTTTGTCTTAGAACTAAGCTCCCTCTTCACCACAACAGACCGGTACAACGTCCGCATCACTGCAGATGCTGCTCCAATCCATCTGTCGATCTCTCGCTCCATTTTCCCCTCACTCGTGAACAAGACCCCAAGATACTTAAACTCCTCCACTTGAGGCAGGAGCCTGTCCCCAACCCGGAGAGGACAATCCACCTTTTTCCGGCTGAGGACCATGGACTCGGACTTGGAGGTGCTGATTCTCATCCCAGCCGCTTCACACTCAGCGGCAAACCGTCCCAGCAAGAGCTGTAGGTCATTGCTGGATGAAGCCAACAGGACAACATCATCTGCAAACAACAGAGATGAGATCCTGTGGTCACCAAGCATGACACCCTCCATTCCCTGGCTGCGCCTAGAAATCCTGTCCATAAAAATTATGAACAGGATCGGTGACAGAGGGCAGCCCTGGGGGAGTCCAACTCTCACTGGGAATGACTCCGACCGAGTGTTGGCAATACGAACCAAACTCTCACAACGGTCGTACAGAGACCGAATAGCTCGTAACAACAAGCCCGATACCCCATACTCCCGAAGCACCCCCCACAAAAATCCACGAGGGACGCGGTCAAATGCCTTCTCCAAGTCCACAAAACACATGTAAACTGGTTGGGCAAACTCCCACGAACCCTCAAGAATTCTCGAGAGGGTAAAGAGCTGGTCCGATGTCCCACGGCCAGGACGAAAACCACATTGCTCCTCCTGAATCCGAGGTTTGACCAACGGCCGGACTCTCCTCTCTAGTACCTTGGCAGAACTTCCCAGGGAAGCTGAGGAGTGTGATCCCTCTAAAGTTGGAGCACACCCTCCGGTCCCCTTTTTTGAAGAGAGGAACCACCACCCCGGTTTGCCATGCCAAAGGCACTGCCCCCGACCTCCACGCAATGTTGCAGAGGCGTGTCAACCATGACAACCCAACAACATCCAGGGCCTTGAGGTACTCAGGGCGAATCTCGTCCACCCCCGGGGCCCGGCCACCAAGGAGATTTTTAACCACCTTGGCGACCTCAGCCCCTGTGATAGGCGAGTCATCCCCCTCGTCCCCAAACCCTGCTTCCTCTGTGGAAGGCGTATCAGTGGGATTGAGGAGATCCTCGAAGTATTCCTTCCACCGCCCGACGATATCCCCAGTTGAAGTCAACAGTGTCTCATCCGCACCATACACAGTGTGGACGGGGAGCTGCTTTCCCCTCCTGAGCCGCCGAACAGTTTGCCAGAATCTCTTTGAAGCCGACCGAAAGTCTTGTTCCATGGCCTCACCGAACTCCTCCCATACCCGCGTTTTTGCTTCAGCAACCACCCGAGCTGCACTCCGCTTGGCCTGCCGGTACACCTCAGCTGCTTTGGGAGTCCCACAAGCCAACCAAGCTTGATAGGACTCCCTCTTCAGCTTAATGGCCCCCCTCACCACTGGTGTCCACCACTTGGTTCGGGGGTTGCCACCACGAGATGCACCGACCACCTTGCGGCCGCAGCTCTGGGCCGCCGCTTCAACAACAGAGGTGGAGAACATGGCCCATTCAGACTCCATGTCTCCAGACTCCCTCGGAATGTGGTTGAAGTTCTTCCGGAGGTGGGAGTTGAAGACCTCCAGGACAGGGGCCTCAGCCAGACGCTCCCAGCACACCCTCACTATACGTTTGGGTCTACCAGGTCTGAATGGCTTCCTCCCCTGCCATCGGATCCAGCTCACCACCAGGTGGTGATCAGTTGACAGCTCTGCACCTCTCTTTACTCGGGTGTCCAAGACATACGGTCGCAGGTCTGATGATACGATAACAAAATCGATCATCGACCTGCAACCTAGGGTGTCCTGGTGCCTAGGTTGTCCTAGGGTGTCCTAGGTTGACATTTGTGTTTCAAAATAATCATCTTTTTCTCTTTCTTTTTTTAACCCAACTGTACTGAAAGAGGGAGTGAAAACTTGAACTGAATATAAATGCTATTCATTCATTTAAGGGATAAGGACCTGCACTTATATAATGCTTTTTCTAGTCTCAAAGACCACTCAAAGTGCTTCACTAGAACTAACCCTCTATTCTAAGGGCCTATAGGAGACAGATATCTAGGGACAATTTAGAACAACCAATTAACCTAACATGCATGCCTTTGGATTGTGGGAGGAAACCAGAGCCCCCAGAGTAAACCCACGCAGCACAGGGAGAACATGCAAACTCCACAGAGAAAGGTTCCCACCCCAGCCAGCCTGGGGATTCGTACATGGAACCTTCTAGCTGTTAGGCAACAGTGCTAACCACTGCACTACCGTGCTGCCCTGCTTCTCTACTTTTTCACTCTCGGCCCCGGGAGACAACTGTCAAATCCTGCCTTCACAGCACAACAAGCAAGGTGTACAAATTGAAAGATTATTACAGCTCCGAAAACTACACTCTGACATTCACACCTCTGTTCCATATGGAATCAACAGTCAACCTTAGATATGTTTCACTAAGAGAAGAAACCAGATTACCCTAAAGAAACCCATAAAGGAACAGAAGTGCTAATGCAAATGCCCAAGAGACCCAACTGCTACTGCACAAATTTAGCTGAGTTAAATGGAATTTAACATTAAACTCTTCTATGGTTCCATCCATCCATCCATCCATCCATCTGTATGGGCACATAATCATACCATGTAGGATAACTAAGTAGACGGTTGTGCTGTTTCATCCCATCTAGCAACAATGCTCTGCACTGTGTGTGTTTATATATTTACATATTTATTCCATCTAGCTACAATGCTCCGCACTGGGTGTGTTTATATTTATATATCTATATATTTATTCCATCTAGCTACAATGCTCCGCACTGTGTGTTTATATATCTACATATTATTCCATCTAGCTACATTGCGCCGCACTGTGTGTGTTTATATATTTACATATTTATTCCACCTAGCTGCAATGCTCCGTACTGTGGGTGTTTATATATTTACATATTTATTCCATCTAGCTACAATGCTCCGCACTGGGTGTGTTTATATTTGTATATTAGATTAGATTAGATTCAACTTTATTGTCATTACACATGTATGAATACAAGGTAACGAAACACAGTTTAGCATCCAATCAGAAGTGCAAAGGACAGCAGTGCAGTATATACGGTAATTAACAGTATGTGCAATTTAAGCAAATATATGCAAATATATGCAGCAGTGCAGAAAGTTAAGAGTACTGTTATGTGCAAATAATGTGCAATAAGTTAGATGTAGTTATGTAGTTATTCAGTTATGTACAGGTGAGGATGGTAAGAGATGATGGTAAGAGAGTCAGCGGGGAACTGAGTTCAATAACGTGACAGCTGTTGGAAAGAAACTGTTCCTAAACCTGCTGGTTCTAGTCCGAAGGCTTCTGAAATGTCTTCTGGAGGGGAGAAGCTGGAACAGTCCATGAGCAGGATGGTTGGAGTCCCTAAGGATGCTGCGTGCCCGGCGCAGACATCTTTTCCTGTAGACGTCCTCTATAAAGGGAAGTGGAGTCCCTGTGATGCGTTGGGCGGTTTTCACCACCCGCTGCAGCGCCTTGCGGTCAGCAACAGAGCAGCTCCCATACCAGACTGTGATACAGTTGGTCAGGGTGCTCTCTATCACGCAGCGGTAGAAGTTGCCCAGGATGTCAGTTGACAGATGGTTCTTCTTCAGTGTCCTCAAGAAGAAGAGGCGCTGATGGGCCTTCTTGATCAGGCTGGTGGTGTTAACTGACCAGGACAGGTCCTCCGAGATGTGGGTCCCCAGGAATTTGAAGCTGGGGACACGTTCAACAGCTATGCCATTGATATGGATGGGGTCATGTGTCTCTTCCCTCTCCTTCCTGTAGTCCACTATGAGCTCCTTGGTTTTGCTGGTGTTAAGGAGCAGGTTATTGTCAGCGCACCAAGTAGCCAAGTGCTCAACCTCTTTTTTTTTTTTTTTTTTTGTTACTTATTTGTACCCGTAGGTAGATTTGGTTTGCAGTCTGGTAACAAGCCACCGGCTGCTGGTCGCTGCGTGCGCGAGCGCCCTAAACCTACATGTTTTTGGTATGCGGGAGGAAACCGGAGAAATCCCGGAGTAAACCCACGCAACACGGGGAGAACATGCAAACTCCACACAGCTCACTGTTGGTCGGGGGCTGGGATCGAACCCACGACCTCATGACCCCCGCGATCCCCCGGCTGAGGGTAAAACTGTGCTGCCACAGTGCTAAACCACTGCGCCACCGTGCAGCCCAATCTCTGCAACCTCTGCCCTGTAATCTGACTCGTCGTTGTCCCTGATGAGTCCAATCACCGTGGTGTCATCTGCGAACTTTATGATGGAATTGGATCCATACATAGGCCTGCAGTCATGGGTGTAGAGGGAGTAGAGGAATGGGCTGAGCACACAGCCCTGTGGTACACCAGTGTTGAGTGTGATGACGGAAGAACGGTTGGGGCCTGACCTAACATGCTGGGGTCTGTTGGTCAGAAAATCCATGATCCAGTTGCAGGTGGAGGTACTGATTCCCAGGTCCCCAAGTTTAGTGAGCAACTTGGAGGGGATAACTGTGTTGAATGCTGAGCTGAAGTCAACAAACAGCATTCTTGCGTAGGTGTTCTTGTCATCCAGGTGTGAGAGTACATAGTGCAGCGCTGTAGAAACCGCATCCTCTGTACTCCTGTTGCTCCGGTAGGCGAACTGATGAGGGTCCAGTGTAGGGGGCAGGCCTTTTTTGAGCTGTGCCAAGACCAGTCGCTCAAAGCACTTCATGACTATGGGCGTCAGTGCTACAGGGCGATAGTCATTTAGGCACGATGGTGTTGAATGTTTCGGCACTGGTACTATTGAAGTGGTCTTGAAGCACGCTGGTACCACGGCCTGGGCCAGGGACAGATTGAAGATGTCTGTGAAGACCCCTGCCAGCTGCTCAGCGCATGCCCTCAGCACACGCCCAGGAATGCCGTCAGGGCCAGCAGCCTTACGTACGTTGACATGACTCAGTGCGTTACGGACGTCGGTGTGGGTGAGTGTGAGGTGGTGGAGGTCATCAGAGGGTGGGACATTGATGTTCTTTTTGTTGTTGTCCTTGTCAAAATGAGCATAGAAGTCATTTAGCTCATTGAGAAAGGGCACAGTCATGGCTATAGGTATGGAGTTGCTGGGCTTATAATCAGAGATGGCTTGAATGCCCTGCCACATACGTCGGGGGTCAGAGTCCCCAAAATGTTCCTCCACCTTCAGCTTGTAGCTGTGCTTGGCCTTCTTGATGCCCCTCTTCAGATCTGCCCTGGATGAACTGTAGGCCTGTGCATCACCAGATCTAAAGGCATTGTTACGTGCTTTTAGCAGAAGCCGCACTTCTCTGTTCATCCACAGCTTCTGATTTGGGTACGTGGTGATCTGTCTTTCCGTTGTGACACTGTCAATAGTGGTGTTGATATGGTCCAGGACTGAGTGGGTGTAAGAGTTGATGTTTATGTGGGAGCCACAGGTAGCCTGAGAGGTGAACATGCTCCAGTCTGTGTTCCTGAACTTCTCCTGGAGTACAGAGTCAACCCCCTCTGGCCACACTTTGATGGTCCTCACTGATGGCTTCACCCGGTTGATGAGCGGTACATACTTGGGGGTAAGGAACAAGGATAAGTGATCAGACTGACCTAGGTGGGGGGAGGGGAGTTGCTGTGTAGGCTCCCACAATATTGGTGTAAACATGGTCCAATGTTTTTTCCCCTCTTGTGTGACAGGAGACATGCTGGTAGAATTTAGGAAGCACTGTCTTGAGGTTAGAGTGGTTAAAATCACCCGCCACAATAAATGCTGCCTCTGGGTGTGCAGTTTGTTGTTTGCTAATAGCTGCATGCAGTTCTTTCATAGCAAGCTTAGCATTAGCATCCGGAGAAATGTAAGCGGCTGTTATGATGGTACAAGTGAACTCGCATGGCAGATAGAAAGGTCTACATTTAACCATGAGAAACTCCAGGTTAGCTGAGCAGTGTCTCTCAACAGTGACAGAGTTCGTGCACCAAGCCTTGTTAATATAAATGCACACTCCCCCCCCCCCCCCCTCTTGTCTTACCGGAGTCAACTGCTGCTCTGTCTGCCCGGAGCGTGTGTAGGCCGGCTAGCTCGATAGCATTGTCGGGTATTCCACTGTGAAGCCATGTTTCCGTAAAAATCATGATATTGCAGTTCATAAGTTTCTTATTGTTGGTGATCCGAAGCCATAGTTCACTCATTTTGCTCGCCAGAGACCGTACATTAGCAAGGAAAATACTGGGTAGCGATAGCCGGTGCGGTGTTAGCTTTGGCTTAGCTCTTAGACCACCGCGTTTACCCCTCCTTTGTTTACGATCTTTACGCCGCCTGCAAGCACTTCCGGTCGGCCGGGAAGCCTGCCGAGCGTCGGGAGTTCTCCAGAGCTCCGGGATGAGACGTAGATTCAGACGTAAATATATCTATATATTTATTCCATCTAGCTACAATGCTCCGCACTGTGTGTTTATATATCTACATATTATTCCATCTAGCTACATTGCGCCGCACTGTGTGTGTTTATATATTTACATATTTATTCCACCTAGCTGCAATGCTCCGTACTGTGGGTGTTTATATATCTACATATTTATTCCATCTAGCTACAATGCTCCGCACTGTGTGTTTATATGTTCATATATTTATTCCATCCAGCTACAATGCTCTGCACCGTGTGTCTGTGTGTGTGTATATATATATTTTATAGTAATATGTACATATGTATATTAGCTGCTCTTGCTTGCTTGTTTTTTTTTTTCTTGCCTTCTGATTGTTGCTCTGAGTGTTGCTATCCCTGTGCTGTTGCAATCCTGGAATTTCCCCATTGTGGGACTAATAAAGGCTTATCTTATCTTATCTTATCTTATCTAACCATCTTCTACCAAGGGCAACAGTCTAAGCAGGGAAGCCCAGACTGCCACCTAGTTCACATAGCACCATGATCCCCATGATCCCTCCTGTAGGTGGTGAGCCCACTGGAAGGTGAACCCATATGGCTCACTTGAGCAGAGCTCAGCTGGGTCCTTTGGACAGAAGCACTGTTGCCAAGTGCTCAAGCCCTGGTAACCCCAAAATGGGTGGGGTACATTGGATCCTTGGTTTAACTTCTTCATGGGAATCTACTGAACCTCTGTTGGTCTGGCCCTTTACTTAAACTTCACATTAAACTGCAGCTCTTTTAAAATGTAATTCAAATGCAGCTTAAATTTAGTTAAATGAATAAAAAAATGAACATTATTTCAGGGCTTATAATAAGGATAGAGCTTGCCTTTTAACAAAAATACAAGGCCATAATCTGTGTTGGCTTTTGGATGTGATAGAAAGAGTGGTGGCTCCTAGGAGGAGGCAATGAAAGTGGCGCTTCCTCAGAAATTTGAGAAGCGAAAGAGAAGAAAGAATTCAAACATTATGATAACAAATGTTTAGTATATTATATGTCCATTACTGCGTAACATATAGTCAGGATAGAGAGTAAGTCATGCCCCCTCGACTTCTGCATATGGGAACTTACATAAATTGGGAAAATCTCCATTGAGTGGTGACAACTTGGAACAACCTGCCTGACTATGTCATCAGTGCTAGAACCACCCCAACCTTTAAAAAGAGACTGGATAAACTATGAAGTGAAATAATATGGGAAACAAACAAACCTAACTGTTAAGTCTAACTGTTAAAGTGTAAGGCTGTGAAAATAAGTAAATTGAAGACTACAAACAGAGACTCACAAAAGTTACATTGTCGTTTTCAAAGCACGCCCAGGGGGAAGTAACAGTCCTCTGGATCAGCTGCAGCTCTCAAAATACGATGCATTTATGTTGTTTTTTCTCCTCTTTGGATCCTTCTTTCATTGGTCAGAAAACAGAAGGTGAGCTTCGAGAGGGGAACTGCTGTAATCATGTTTGGTAGTGTGTATAGTCCGAGACAAGGGGATGTAGTCCATTAAGCAGCTTCACAAAAACTAAGTAGTACTCCAGTGGAAAAAGGAGCATCTGCGCTTCCTCCCCTATCATCTGAAGCTGTAGCAGGTGTCTCTCAGCTCAAAGACATCAAACTCATTAAGAAAAGAGAGTCTGGAGTAAATAGACACTAGACCATGTGTGAGAAACTCATTGGATATTATATTACTCCTTCATTATATGACAACCGACAACTTTAATTACATGGAAAATTATACTTTAAATCATATACGAAACTCGTGGCAAAATTCTATTGGAATCAAAAGATAATTTCTTTTCCATTCACTTCAGTAGAGATTTTATTTTATTTTTATTTTTTTTATTTAAGGTCTCATGTGAAAGTAGAGGGGGTTTGCTTTAGGCTTTATATCCTGTCAGAAGTACACACAAGGTAAAAAAAAATGGGCTTGCCACTGTGGAAACATTAATCAGCTAATCAGAAAATGGTTTGTTTTTGTTTCTATATAAAATGTAAGGAGGTGAGCATACTTTCTGAAATTATTCAGCCAATAAGAAATTTGTTTATATGTGTTGTCATGGAAAATTCACTATCTCCTTGCATTGAAGACAAATGAAAAGCAAGAAAGCGAGGCTCTAACCACTCATAGTCAGTCTTTTGACAAGGTCACTGTATCAACGCATTTCAGCATGCTGATTACTACTGGTGCGCATGGAAGGGATATCCTGTGGTAATTACTTGACAACAAGTTTAAGAAACTACCATTTGAACACTAGCTTCAGATGAAATAAAAAAAGCCCAAGGCCTTCCCCTAAACTGGACATTATAAATAAATCAGGATGCAGCAGGATGGTGCTCAGGATACCTGGACAAGTGGAATTCCTAACCGGTGTTGTGCACACCGTCTGAGCAACGTTAGCCTTGGCTTTCAATTTTGCAACCATTACAACTGGATTTGATGACATGAAGATTTATCCAGATCCATGTAAAGACAAGGTAACCATCTATTTCTCTCCTGTATGTGTCTATGCCTGTATGCTGCTTTATTTTCAGCTCTTTATTTGATTGTGGAAAATATTTTTCATTGATGCGTAGTTTGACTAAATAACGAACAGCACCAAACTGGACCAAACAGGACACCAAATGCCAAAATAATAAATGAAATCATTTTTATGGGACACCAAAAGCCCACCAAGCACCCCCCAAATATCAATTAAATAATTTTTATGTATAATATAGTATAAATGGTCATTCTTTTGAGATGCACAATTCCTAAATAACGGATTAAATAATATTTAACAACACCAAGTGACATCAAGTCAACAAACGGAACACTTTTACAAATACTTGTGACACTTGTAGAAATACTTGTAATGCATTCCTTTTAACATGATGTAATTATTTGATGTTTTTGTGTCCCGTTTGGTCCCGTTCATTGTTGGTGAGGAGTTGTGTCAACTTTTCTTGGTCAGATTTTGTGGAACTAAAGATTCAGGGTCCTCGCAAGTATAGGTGTGTGTTTGTTCATGAGTAATTTGCCTCCTTGAACTGCCACTGGATAAGCGGTAGAAGATGGATGGTTGGAGCCGCTACTAGATAGAAACGGGAAATATGAGCATAGAGAATTGATTTTTATAATTCTCTGATTTTCATGAAATTACCTCATACACTAATTAGTGCATCTCCAAAAAAGTGAATATCATGATTTGGTCATTTAATTTGAAGAGCTAAGTTGTAATTATCAAAATTAAAAGCAAAAAGCTTGAAGTAGCTCATTTTATGTGTGATGAATATAAAAATCTGAAAGTTTAATCTTTTGGAATAGAATTATTAAAAAGCAATTTTTCACAATATCCTTTATTCCATAGATGCACTCGTATATCAGATGTGTACAGGCTGAGCATGAACACTAGCAACGAAAATTCAGAGGTACTGCGCTGAAAGTCACTGTGCTATGAATCTGCTGGGAGAAAGCTGCAGGATCACAAAATGTCACAACAACACAAATTTATATTACCAGTCAGGTGAGGAGGAGTCATGGACGTTTTCAAAAGCTGATCCATGAATCATAATTTAACTCATCTCCACAAATCCAATCAAAAGTGAGTTTTAGCGTGAGAAAACATGATTCATATAGAGTATCTATGTGAGAAGTGCTCACAAAACGACTTCTTAAAAAGTCCACTTGTAACATTCATGAAGAGTTGTGTGCCCTTGCAGAGGTTATGACAAGGGACAGAAGAAGATAAAACCAGTGTCACTCCACCTTTAATGGAAAAGAAATCCATTTGGCTTTTCAGGGTGATTCCAGCTGTATTTTGAATTTCTGGGTATATAGAAGACAAGGTTGTGCATCAGCTTGTGAATAGACCGTTAAGTTGTTTTGGTCAGGGATGCAGTGAACAGCAAATCCGTGCCTCCACTTTCTTCTTGTGTTTCAAATGCATGTCAAGGCAACTGGCCCCTGCACATATGCAAAAAATTGAGTGGCAACATTTTGCTGTGAACAGGTTTCCGTCACAAATACAGTTTTCAAATTTATTTTGCTACACTAGTGTGACTGAGATCATCCTGCGCAGTTCGCCCTACTCGGGACACGAACCCGCGACCTACCAGTCAACTACACACAGTTCGAGCATGGGAGACACAGCACGATCGCGCTGAGCTAAAGGTCCAACCGATAGCTCGGCGCTACCGATACTGTATGAGGCTTTTCGGGAGGGAGGTTTATTAACGTTCTATGCCGAACAGTGCTAGTTGGCATCCGTTACACTCTCCCCCTTAAACCTCACTCCCATCCCGGGTTCACGGCACCATTGTGACTGAGGTCATCCTGCGCAGTTCGCCCTACTCAGGACACGAACCCGCGACCTACCAGTCAACTACACACAGTTCGAGCATGGGAGACACAGCACGATCGCGCTGAGCTAAAGGTCCGACCGATAGCTCGGCGCTACCAATACTGTATGAGGCTTTTCGGGAGGGAGGTTTATTAACGTTCTACGCCGAACAGTGCTAGTTGGCATCCGTTACACTAGCAATGCTAGGACCTTTGATTACATAAAGATTTGACCCGGCTGTGGCTCCAGAGATAACCTTTTCCACATTTTGCACTGAGATAAAAAAGTTCAAAATTGGCTTAGGGAGTAGGTTTAATTAAAACAATGGAATTTAAATTCTACATGCAGTTTGGATGCTGGGATGTGCTACGTAAATTGTCAAATATCAATATAATTACTGCCAGTCTTTACCATTTAAAAATGTAAAAAGACAGTGAACATAAAGTGTAAAATATAATGACACTAACGATAAACAAAGACAGCAATAACAACTACAGTACAATCTACATTCTTTCAAAACTGGATTTACTCTGTCACACCCCTTTGAGTGCACTACACTTCCACTGTACAAAAATAACCAATTAAAATGTCAATGAAATGTTCTTTTTACAATTTAAGAATATTTTCAACAAATCATTGTCAATACAAAATTATATTTTAGAACATGCCCATTTCCTTTACTTACATTATGCAAATTACATAGGATAACCTCATCATGCATGACAATATGCAGAGTTTTATCTAATATCAACAACAAAATTGCAGATGGACTGTCTAAATGAAAGTGTAAATGACTTACAGTATATTGGTGCAATAAAACTGGTATGTATAGATAAATATAAACTGTAAATGATAGGTTCAGTTTCAGTTCATTTTTGGTGTTTAATCTAACCAGACCATCAATGATAGAGAAGCTCATTCCACCCTAGATCTCCTTACCGTTGACCTTGACCTTAAACACAGCCTAGATACAGACCCATCTAGGAAGTGCTTAAAGTCAAGGTCAGTGGCCTAGGAGGAGTAATATTTTTCATGAAATCATAAATACCCAGATCTCCTGACCTTTAACAATGACCTTGACCTCAACCTGGAATTAGTCACTGAGTGAATTTTCTGAGAATCAAGGTAATTGCCTAGGAGGAGTAGAGCATTTTCGAAAACCATGTAAGTGCCCAGAACTCTTGACCTATGACCTTGACATTGACACACAACTTCGATGCAGACCCACCTGAGGATCAGTGTGAGTGAGCTTGGTGCTCATCGGAGCAATTTTTTAGGAGGAGTAGCAATTTTTCTGATATCACATAAGTGGCCAGATCTCCTAACCTTTGACCTTGACCTTGAGCATCACCTGGATGCAGATTCACCTGAGGATCATTGGGAGTGAGTTTGGTGAGCATCAGGGCAAATGCCAGGAAGGAGTAGTGATTCCAGTGAAATATGGACAAACAAATGGACAGAAGGACAACAGACGCCACATCATTGCATTAGCTCCCTTCAGCTTTGCCAGAATGATAAAAAAGTGCAGTTATGGACCTCTTGTACTGAAGACTATGATGTCTATCTGTCTGGATAATCTGGTTTCTGTGTGTCTGTCTGCTGGTCTCAAGCTGTTTGCATCAGATTTATCAAGAATTATTATGATTGTACAAAGAAAAATATTTAAGGCAGAACATTTTGGGGGGCAGCTGTGGTGCAGGTGTAGTGTGACTGACAATTGATCGGAGGGTTGGTGGTTCAATTCCCACTCTCTCTGCAATCTGCATGTTGAAGTGTCCTTGAGCAAGACACTAAACCCACTGTTGCTTTTGGTCACCCACAGATGAGTAAAAGTGCTATATAAGTGAACATCATTTACCATTTTACCATTTGGAGATGGGAGAGAAAATACTCTGTGTGGCTGTGCACTGCTTTGTTTAGTTTCAGAGTTTTATTTAATATTAAGAATTTAAGTTTTACATTGACCTGAGGGCTGTACTACGAAGAGAGATTAGTGGTTTATCCAGGCAAACTGAGACTTAAATTGGTGTTTTCTGTATCCCGAAGCTGGTCCTCTTTATCTGGCTAGATCACCATGGTAACTTAGGCTGAATTCATAACCTGGTCGAGGTGTTGGTGGGGTTGGTTGGGCGGGAATGTTTGGAACATGGAGTGAACACACACACACTGTGACAGGTGTGCTCACACACAAGCAAGGTGTTGCTCAATACGTGTATGCAATGCTGACGTTCAGTAACTTTGACAGCGCAGTACAGTTGGTAACCACAGCAAAGCACACACTAATGTGACACATGGATGGCGTGGATCTGGACTGATTTGTCATTGGGTCTAGATCATTGAGGATCCCGGGCCTATAGGTTTTCGGGCAAGTTTCATTAAATTAATAAATAAAATATAGAGAAAACTTAAAGAAAAATATTAAGAAAAAATTGATGCAAAAAGAGGATGACAATAGAATGAACAGAAGTCATCAACACTGAGAAATCCTCTCAGCAACAGAGAGAACTCTGAAACTCTTGGCCTAAAATTTTATCCTGACATTGCTCTCATTGTCATCAACTGCTGTAATGTTTGCTGTGATTGTGTGTGTGTGGGGGGGGGGGGGGCTGAAAAGTTCATAGTGGTCATATTTGATTTATTTTTCAACATAGTCTCCCCTTTGGTCCACACACTTCTTCCATTGGTGTTGCAGCGCTTAGATCCCTGTGGTTGAAAAATAAACCACATTTGGTGAAATTTGACCACTATGAACGTTTCAGTTCCCCCACAGGTAGATATTGCTGGACAACTTTGTAATGTTTGCACATAGCAAGTGTAGCATGTTGCTAAAACTTTGGTATTTCATTAAGCAGAGCTAAAATGTTATGACTGCTTATGGTTGCTAATGTGTGCAAAGCAGGGTGTAGTCCATATCAAAGCAGGATATGCTGTAGGCTAAGTTAGGAATTTATTTATTATTTATTTAGCGAATGCAAAGTCCTTAAGCCAAGCAGTTGCCTCCTGGTTTGCTGTATGGAGGGTGTGTAATCCTCCTTCCAGTCTTTGGAGCAGGCAAGCCTCTATGATGTGTTCCATTGTTTGCTCCTCTCCACATGCGCACAGTGGGCTAGGGCTACTGCCCCATCTGTAAAGGCTGGCCAAGCAGGGGCCATGTCCAGTCCTGAAGCGATTGAGTGTAGACCACTGTCTCCTTGGGAGGTTGGTGCCCAGGACCTGTTGGTTGGGGTTTATCACCAGCTGTTTGTTTGGGACCTCCTTGGTCTCCCATTCCTCTTGCCAAGCTGTCTGGATGGTAAAGTCAGCTGGGGGAGGGTTTTTCCAAATCGGCCGTCTGGATGAAAGTCGGGCAGTGGGTGGAGTGTAGATATCTGCATGGATTGGTAAGTGAGGAGAATCTTTAGTTAGGAATTTACTGGCCCAAAAGTTGGTAAGTTCCAGCCTTCCCCATATGAGTAAAAATTATAGTGACTTCACCTGTGAATGTCAGCCTGATTCAGAGTTTCAAAAATACTCATGTCCTGTAGGCAGAGGAAACAGACTAAGAATAGTGTTCCCATGGAGGAGGCTGGGGTTCAACTCTTCCTGTTGTGTCTTTTTTTATTCCCATTTCTCTCCATTTCCTATTTTGTATTTATTGTTCTCATCTGGCTTCTGAGCCACGTCCGTTTTTACTCACATATTTATAGGTTCCTAAGATTACATTAACAGGGGTTTGCCGCTAAAACTGCCTAGTTTAGGTTAGTGACAAGGTTGGGGTTAAGCAGGGATGGTCATTTTTCAATAATGTATGCCCCTCACCCTCTGACATCTGACTTTATGCAGCTACATGCAGGTTGTTTTTTCAAACATGTAAGTTGCTTGTTATTCTTGCTACTAAAAATGGTTTATATGGTCATCTTCTGTTGGAGGACAGTCTGAGAAATATGTCTGTGCAAGTGAAAATCTTAACTTCTCAAGTACATTAACTTCAATACTGTAGCCTAAAATTTGTGTAAATTTAATAGGTGGGAATTCAAAGATTTTTATTTTTTTTTTAATATGTGGTACATATAAAAAAACTCCTGGTAAATCACTTCTGCTATTTCACAATCGTTAGAAGCTTAATGTCTGGTAAAGAGGATGCTAAGAGACATGTTTAAGCTAAAAAGGGAAACAAAGGAATTGCTTATCATTCTCCAGAGAACGGCTGCCTTGTCACCATTTCTAGCAGCCATGTTAATTAATCATTTCAGTGGCTGATGAGCAAAGTTGACAATTAGCTGCTGAAGACAAATCATCACTGCTGTTGTGTTTAAACCCAACAGTTGTTTGTAAAACCTAAGTGCTAATTAATGAGAATCTGGCGTGCAAACTTTTATCTTTATTTCGACCATGTCACTACTTGAGTTCATCCATCATTTTGAAAGAGCTTCATATGACAGATTCAATATGTTATTTAAAGCAACAGATGCCTTATTTTTCTGGTCTTTGTTTCCATAAGTGTAAATAGTTCCCACACACACACATTTTTATGCTCTACTGTTTATTCTGACATCTTTTGAATCCATTTCCACAAGTTAAAATATCTTACATTTCTCCATTCAGCATGGAGCTATGCATCAAATAATAGAATATGATTTTATTGAAGAGCTTTGGACACTTAGGGCTGTATTACAATGACGGGGTCAGCTGATCAGTTGTCACTGACACAGAACGCATTTATGGGCATTTCTAAGTTACTTTCCTTATCACAACAGCGTAAAAACAAACTTTCCACCAGCGCATAATGCAAACAGGCAGGTCTAATTATTCAGAGGTGTGTTTTGGATAATTTAATCCAAAGTGGTCCTTCCCATCCCTTTAATGGAAAGATGCTCATTATCTAAAGTGAACTGTGATCATGACGGTTTAAGATGGGTTTTGCGCTGACCAAAGCCTGTATGTGTGAGCCAAATGCATGTGATAGTAATTCTCCTTGGTAATAAGGAAGACATCAATCACAGTTGATGCCCAGCAAGTTATGTTAAAAAGAACAAACCTTGAAGAATGGGCTGGAAAAATCAGCTGAATGGGTTAATATAGTGCACACAAATGCACCACAGACATGGAAAAGTTTGAAACTTCAGGAAAAGAGGACAATGCCTGTGCAAACTCTCATTAACTTCCATAAAAGTTCGTTAAAGATGACATGGAAGTCGCTTTGTGCCATCATTTCCTGGAGATCTGGTGCGGCTTCCTGTGGATGTGGACGCATCTCCTGTCTCTGTGGGGAGTTACATTGCAAAGTACAATGCCGCACATGTCAAGGTCAGCCTGGTTGGAGGACTTGCTCATGATTTAAGCTTATTTTTGTGCTTTTCTTCATTATGATCCTGAGTTGTTATCATTGTGGGTTTTCCTGTCATTATCTCCTGTGTTTGGTTTGCCTTTGTTTGACAGTGTCCTCAGTTTCCTTTTTGCCCTGCCTGATTTGTGCCAAGTGTTTGCACCTGTTTGTAATCATGTGTTCACCTGTTTTCTGTTATTTGTAAGGAGTGCCGTCTCTCTCTAGGGTACGGCGTCCTCGTCATTTGGCGTTTACTCACGCTTCTGTTAGTTTTTAAGAAATCTGCCTGAGTTACTTTTTGTTCACCTTTTCTTCCCTTTTGTTTATGGAAGTGTCATTTATTATTTGAGCTGATGGTGGTGTTCAGCCCAAATTAAACTTTGCAAACTGGAGTCTGGCATTTGGGTCTGCTTCCTCCACATACACCTGACAGCACACTCCTTGTTCTTTCATTTATTCCCCTAAAAATAAACACATTAATTCCTTATAAGTCTATGATGAAAACAAAAATTTGAATGGAATAGAACTCATCAGACTAACAGCCCCCCCCCATGCACTGCTCATCACACTGCTTGTTCATTCATTTATTCCCCTAAAAAAAACTCTACATTAATACCTAATCTACACACTCCAATGTTAAGTCAGCAATTAAAATGAGAGTGTAAATGGAATTTATTTATTCATATAATTATAATGGCGGGCGATAACATAATGACTGTTACAACTCTCTATTAAAATTAGATCAGCACATGCCGTTTCCTCATGAGCTCCGGAGCTGCGCTATTTCAAAACACGCCACGGAAATATCATTAAACTAGAAAAGCACTCGGAGGGCGCAGACCTCCGCCAAGCGCCACAGTTCCCCCCATACAGTCTTCAGATTCCTTGATCATGAAAACATATGACAAGCAGTGGTTCAGTAGTTATTCACGAAAATGGCATTTTCCGTAATGGCGGCCACAGTTCCTCCCATACAGTGTTTGTGTGTACGTTTTCAGATTCCTTGACCATGAAAACATATGACTAGCAATTGGATTGACAATGATAGGATTAGTGGTTGAGTAGTTATTCTTGAAAATGGGGTTTTCCACAATGGCGGCCACAGTTCCCCCCATACAGTGTTTGTGTGTATGTTTTCACATTCCTTGACCATGAAAACATATGACAAGCAATTGGATTCACAATGATAGGATTAGTGGTTCAGTAGTTATTGAGGAAAATGGCATTTTGCGTAATGGCGGTTTTCTTGTAGACGGTGATCCGGATCACCACCAAAATCTAATCATCTGTAGGATACCCCATTTCTGACAATCTGTGAAAATTTCATGAAAATCCGTTCATAACTTTTTGAGTTATCTTGCTAACAAACAGACAAACAAACAAACAAACAAACAGACAAACAAACCAACGCCGATGATCACATAACCTAATAACCCCTAATAACCTAATAACCCATTATAATAATAATAATAATAATAATAACAAACAGACAAACAAACAAACAGACAAACCAATGCCGATGATCACATAACCTCCCCCTTTGGCGGAGGTAACAATGCACTTCTGATGATAGACCTCCTTTTTCCTGATCAAAAGTGGATTTTCATGGAATGCACTATAATTGTAATGTACATTAGATTGCTCGCCACCACACCTCTTTGAAATGACTCTCCTCCTTCCAGCACAGAGCAGGTGCACTGTCTACTGGTAATTTCATGGCGTGACGCAAAGTGTGAAAACAGACAATGCACTGACAGAAACTAACAAAAACACTGGCATATGGTGGAAAGTCCGTCAGAAAAGTGCACAGATGACCATCACAACAGGGCCCTTAATGTTGCAGTCTAAACTAGATTAGATTAGATTAGATTAGATTCAACTTTATTGTCATTACACATGTATGAATACAAGGTAACGAAACACAGTTTAGCATCCAATCAGAAGTGCAAAGGAAAGCAGTGCAGTATATACGGTAATTAACAGTATGTGCAATTTAAGCAAATATATGCAAATATATGCAGCAGTGCAGAAAGTTAAGAGTACTGTTATGTGCAAATAATGTGCAATAAGTTAGATGTAGTTATGCAGTTATGTACAGGTGAGGATGGTAAGAGATGATGGTAAGAGAGTCAGCGGGGAACTAAGTTCAATAACGTGACAGCTGTTGGAAAGAAACTGTTCCTAAACCTGCTGGTTCTAGTCCGAAGGCTTCTGAAACGTCTTCTGGAGGGGAGAAGCTGGAACAGTCCATGAGCAGGATGGTTGGAGTCCCTAAGAATGCTGCGTGCCCGGCGCAGACATCTTTTCCTGTAGACGTCCTCTATAACTGGAAGTGGAGTCCCTGTGATGCGTTGGGCAGTTTTCACCACCCGCTGCAGCGCCTTGCGGTCAGCGACAGCGCAGCTCCCATACCAGACTGTGATACAGTTGGTCAGGGTGCTCTCTATCACGCAGCGGTAGAAGTTGCCCAGGATGTTAGTTGACAGATGGTTCTTCTTCAGTGTCTTCAAGAAGAAGAGGCGCTGATGGGCCTTCTTGATCAGGCTGGTGGTGTTAACTGACCAGGACAGGTCCTCCGAGATGTGGGTCCCCAGGAATTTGAAGCTGGGGACACGTTCAGCAGCTATGCCATTGATATGGATGGGGTCATGTGTCTCTTCCCTCTCCTTCCTGTAGTCCACTATGAGCTCCTTGGTTTTGCTGGTGTTAAGGAGCAGGTTATTGTCAGCGCACCAAGTAGCCAAGTGCTCAACCTCTGCCCTGTAATCTGACTTGTCGTTGTCCCTGATGAGTCCAATCACCGTGGTGTCATCTGCGAACTTTATGATGGAATTGGATCTATACATAGGCCTGCAGTCATGGGTGTAGAGGGAGTAGAGGAATGGGCTGAGCACACAGCCCTGTGGTACACCAGTGTTGAGTGTGATGACGGAAGAATGGTTGGGGCCTGACCTAACATGCTGGGGTCTGTTGGTCAGAAAATCCATGATCCAGTTGCAGGTGGAGGTACTGATTCCCAGGTCCCCAAGTTTAGTGAGCAACTTGGAGGGGATAACTGTGTTGAATGCTGAGCTGAAGTCAACAAACAGCATTCTTGCGTAGGTGTTGTTGTCATCCAGGTGTGAGAGTACATAGTGCAGTGCTGTAGAAACCGTATCCTCTGTACTCCTGTTGCTCCGGTAGGCGAACTGATGAGGGTCCAGTGTAGGGGGCAGGCCTTTTTTGAGCTGTGCCAAGACCAGTCACTCAAAGCACTTCATGACTATGGGCGTCAGTGCCACAGGGCGATAGTCATTTAGGCACGATGGTGTTGAATGTTTTGGCACTGGTACTATTGAAGTGGTCTTGAAGCACGCTGGTACCACGGCCTGGGCCAGGGACAGATTGAAGATGTCTGTGAAGACCCCTGCCAGCTGCTCAGCGCATGCCCTCAGCACACGCCCAGGAATGCCGTCAGGGCCAGCAGCCTTACGTACGTTGACATGACTCAGTGCGTTACGGACGTCGGTGTGGGTGAGTGTGAGGTGGTGGAGGTCATCAGAGGGTGGGAAATTGATGTTCTTTTCGTTGTTGTCCTTGTCAAAACGAGCATAGAAGTCATTTAGCTCATTGAGAAAGGGCACAGTCATGGCTATAGGTATGGAGTTGCTGGGCTTATAATCAGAGATAGCTTGAATGCCCTGCCACATACATTGGGGGTCAGAGTCCCCAAAATGTTCCTCCACCTTCAGCTTGTAGCTGTGCTTGGCCTTCTTGATGCCCCTCTTCAGATCTGTCCTGGATGAACTGTAGGCCTGTGCATCACCAGATCTAAAGGCATTGTTACGTGCTTTTAGCAGAAGCCGCACTTCTCTGTTCATCCACAGCTTCTGATTTGGGTACGTGGTGATCTGTCTTTCCGTGGTGACACTGTCAATAATGGTGTTGATATGGTCCAGGACTGAGTGGGTGTAAGAGTTGATGTTTATGTGGGAGCCATAGGTAGCCTGAGAGGTGAACATACTCCAGTCTGTGTTCCTAAACTTCTCCTGGAGTACAGAGTCAACCCCCTCTGGCCACACTTTGATGGTCCTCACTAATGGCTTCACCCGGTTGATGAGCGGTACATACTTGGGGGTAAGGAACAAGGATAAGTGATCAGACTGACCTAGGTGGGGGAGGGGAGTTGCTGTGTAGGCTCCCACAATATTGGTGTAAACATGGTCCAATGTTTTGTCCCCTCTTGTGTGGCAGGAGACATGCTGGTAGAATTTAGGAAGCACTGTCTTGAGGTTAGAGTGGTTAAAATCACCCGCCACAATAAATGCTGCCTCTGGGTGTGCAGTTTGTTGTTTGCTAATAGCTGCATGCAGTTCTTTCATAGCAAGCTTAGCATTAGCATCCAGAGAAATGTAAGCGGCTGTTATGATGGTACAAGTGAACTCGCGTGGCAGATAGAAAGGTCTACATTTAACCATGAGAAACTCCAGGTTAGCTGAGCAGTGCCTCTCAACAGTGACAGAGTTCGTACACCAAGCCTTGTTAATATAAATGCACACTCCCCCCCCCCCCCTCTTGTCTTACCGGAGTCAACTGCTGCTCTGTCTGCCCGGAGCGTGTGTAGGCCAGCTAGCTCAATAGCATTGTCGGGTATTCCACTGTGAAGCCATGTTTCCGTAAAAATCATGATATTGCAGTTCATAAGTCTCTTATTGTTGGTGATCCGAAGCCGTAGTTCACTCATTTTGCTTGCCAGAGACCGTACATTAGCAAGGAAAATACTGGGTAGCGATAGCCGGTGCGGTGTTAGCTTTAGCTTAGCTCTTAGCCCACCGCGCTTACCCCTCCTTTGTTTACGATCTTTACGCCGCCTGCGAGCACTTCCGGTCGGCCGGGAAGCCTGCCGAGCGTCGGGAGTTCTCCAGAGCTCCGGGATGAGACGTAGATTCAGACGTAGGTTGCTGATAAAAAGGTCGTTATCGTTGCTTTGTAATCCAATATTCAAAAGCTCATCTCGGGTGTAAGATGTAAAAGCAGAGCTGTTCTGAACGAACATACCCGAAATGAGCAGAAATAACACTGCTAGTCCCCAGAATCTGGTAGGACGCTGGGCCTCGCGTTGTGCACGCGCCGCCATCTTGCGCCGTAAACTAAAAGAAAATGTTAAATTAAACTTGGCTCTATTGACCTTGTGACCACAACTATTAAAGCAGAATCTATGATTTGATTTCATCACTTAAATAGAACTCATGATAAAAGATAAAGTGTAATGAAGTCTGAAGATGTGGTCAATAAGGGAAGAAGATTGAAGAGTGGGCTTCTATTTTGGACAGGACCAGAGTGGTGGGTTAGTTGGCAGAGCAATCCGCCCCACAACCAGGAGGTTGTGGGTTCAAATCTTGGCAGGGTCATACTATCATCATCATCATAGCAGTCTGTCGTGGGCGACAATGACTGTTTCATTTAGGTCTGATCAGATTCCTCCACACAGCTCTGTCCTTAGCCTTCCGCTGCCAGGAACTCCTGTCTATGTCCAACTTCTTCAAGTTTCATTCTACAGTGTCTCTAAATCTGAGCCTTGGTCTACCCTGATTGCGTTTGCCTTCACATAACTGTGAGTAGAGTAACTGCCGAGGGAGACACTGGTGGTCCATCCTCTCAACATGTCCAAGCCATCTCAGGTTCATCTGTATTAGCATGTCCTCCATTGATGGTAGACCAGCTCATTTCAACACTTCTATATTGGTTATCTTGTCTTTTCATGAAATGTTAATTTTGGCTCGAAGGTGTCTCATCATGTACGCGTGGAGTTTCTTCACCTGCACTCTGTAGACAGTCCAAGTTTCAGCACCGTACAATAGAGTAACCAGTACTGTCACTCTGTATACTTTGCATTTCACATGGATAGAAACACGTCGATTGTTCCACAGTCTCTCCCTCAAGTTTCCAAACACAGCGCTCGCTCTTCCCATTGTGAGAGATAGTTCATCCTCCAGCCTAGCATTCTCTGAAACAGTACTCCCTAGATACTTGTAAGTCTTGCACTTGACTAGTGGCTCTGTACCAATGCTGATCTCTCCTGGTAGTGATGTTGATAACTGGAACTTTGGTGGTTGATAAAGGCACTCTGTCTTCTTGATGTTGATTTGGAGGCTGAATTGGTTAGCTGCTCTTGCAAATTTCTCCACTAAAGATAGCATATCTTCCACGCTGTGTGCAACTAGAGCACTGTTGTCGGCAAAGAGCATTTCTCTTACTACCTTTATCGATGTCTTACTCTTGGCTTTAAACTGTGCCACATTGAACATGTCTGCTTCTTTCCTTGTTTGAATGTATACTCCTTCTGAAGTGTCTTTGAAGGCCACCTCAAGCATGGCTGCCAGATATAGCGAGAAGAGTGTAGGTGCCAGCACACACCCTTGTTTCACCCTGTTGTTTACTGAAAAGTCTTTAGGTACTGAACCACTCATTGCCACGTTTGCTTGCATACCTGTATGTAGTGCCTCGATCAGGCTGACAAACTTCTCTGTACAACCATATTTCTTGAGTACCTGCCAAAGTCCTTGTCACGAAACAGTATTGAAGGCTTTACTGAAGTCTATGAGGACTACATAAAGCAGCATGTTCTGTTCGATACACTTTTCTTGAACCTGTTTCAAGCAGAAAATCGTGTCCATTGTGCTTCTTCCACTTCTAAAGCTGCACTGGGTTTTCGGTAGTACATTTTTCGAGATGTGTTCATTGAGTCTGTCAAATAGTACACGTGAGAGAATCTTACCAACAGTGGCTAGCAATGATATACCTCGGTAATTTCCACAATCTTTTCTGTCACCTTTCTTGAACAAAAGCACAATACTTGCAACCTTCCAGTCTTGAGGTACTTTCTGTACTTGCATCCTTCCAGTCTTGAGGTACTTTCTGTACTTTCATCCTTCCAGTCTTGAGATACTTTCTGGGCATCCCATATCTCTTGGATGAGCTTGTGCAGGCAGTTGGTCAGCTTAACACCACCAAATTTCCACACTTCTGCTGGAATTCCATCACTTGCTGGAGCTTTACCATCCTGTGTTGTCCTGATAGCTGCCATTAGCTCATCAAGATTTGGTGGTTCATCCAGACTTGATACAGTTGGTCACTGCACTAGAGCTTCTTTAGCCTCTTCAGTGAGATCTCCAGGGTTGTTTAGTAGATGGTCAAAGTGGTCTGCTAAACTTTCATCTCTGCTGGAGTCCAAGTTCCACCCTATGCAGGACATACTGAATGCACTGAGGAGCTCATTTAGCAGCAGACTACATCATCCCAGGTGCACAACCGAGAGGTTTCGCAGGTCCTTCCTACCAACGGCTGTCAGACTGTACAACCTAAGTAGGGCTGCTCGCAGAGATAGCAAAAAGACGTAACAAACTAATAGTTTTTTGAATGCAAAGATGAAATAGACTTACACAATGATCCCCTCCGGCATACAACTAGGAAAATACCGGTCGCTATGGAGAGTGAGAATATGTATGGGCACATAATCATACCATGTAGGATAACTAAGTAGACGGTTGTGCTGTTTCATCCCATCTAGCAACAATGCACTGCACTGTGTGCGTTTATATATTTACATATTTATTCCATCTAGCTACAATGCTCCGCACTGGGTGTGTTTATATTTATATATCTATATATTTATTCCATCTAGCTACAATGCTCCGCACTGTGTGTTTATATATCTACATATTATTCCATCTAGCTACATTGCTCCGTACTGTGGGTGTTTATATATTCACATATTTATTCCATCTAGCTACAATGCTCCGCACTGTTTGTTTACATATTCATATATTTATTCCATCCAGCTACAATGCTCTGCACTGTGTGTCTGTGTGTGTGTATATATATATTTTATAGTAATATGTACATTTGTATATTAGCTGCTCTTGCTTGCTTGGTTTTTTTTTTTTCTTGCCTTCTGATTGTTGCTCTGAGTGTTGCTATCCCTGTGCTGTTGCAATCCTGGAATTTCCCCGTTGTGGGACTAATAAAGGCTTATCTTATCTTATCTTGTCTTTCTCCTGCAAAACCGTTTCACCATCCATAGCCTTTAGTTGGATCAGTCCTCTTGGTTTAGAGCCGTAGATTTCTCTCAAACCTGTGAAGAATGTTTTCATGTCCTTTCTGTCTGCTGCATTTTGAAGTTCCTCCACTTTTTCATCCCATTCAGTTGGACTTCATCTCTCTGGTGTACTTCTGTAGCTCACTCTGAGTCTTTGAGTATTTCTTTTTCTTTGACCTTGTGTTACACTGTAGATTTTCCTGCCTAGCTGTATTCCTCGCTTCTAGTAGTTTCTTCAGGTGTTCATCATGCTCATCAAACCAATCTTGATGTTTCTTCTCAGGGTAGCCTAATGCATCACTTGCAGTCTGATACACCGTATCCTTCAGTGTTGCCCATTTCTTTTCTATGTCATTCTCTGAGTTGTTGCTGTCCCAGTCTTTCAAGTTTTCATCCATTTCCTGTGTAAGTTCTTCCTGCTTCTTTTGGCCTTTCAGTGCACTAGTGTTTAGCTTCCGTGGTGGCTTCGCACCCGTCCTGCAGTGCTGTTTTTGTCTGTGAATCCTTAATCTAGATCTCAGCTTAACATAA
The DNA here is from genome assembly GCA_020510985.1 of Pholidichthys leucotaenia. Taxonomy (NCBI): domain Eukaryota; kingdom Metazoa; phylum Chordata; class Actinopteri; order Cichliformes; family Pholidichthyidae; genus Pholidichthys; species Pholidichthys leucotaenia. Next base: position 16,603,056 of record CM035838.1, read on the forward strand.
TCAGTACCGCAGTCTGCGCCTCTCATTGATCTGGTGTCCAATACATCCCTTATGTCTCTCTGCCTGACTATGATGTAGTCTAATAAGTGCCAGTGCTTGGATCTTGGGTGCATCCATGTCTTCTTGTGTGTGTCCTTGTGCTTAAATAGAGTGTTGGTTATCACAAGGTTGTACTCTGAACATAGTGCAAGTAGAAGTTCTCCATTAGCATTGCACTTGCCTACTCCATGACTGCCTAGCACTCCTTTCCATTTCTCAGTGTCCGAACCAACTCTGGCATTAAAATCTCCAACGAGTATCAGCCTGTCATCAGTCGATACATGCCTGATAGTCTCACGTAAATCACTGTAGAACTCTTTCTTCATATCCTCTGTGTTGATCCGCCGGACCAGCGGCGCCACACGAGTCGGCTGCCTGTTGCAACAGCCTTTTTTTTTTTTTTTATCTTCCTTCTTCTTTCTACACCTTTCACTCTGTATATATATCACGGACGCACGGATCGCCCCGGGGGTCTCCCGGGTCGGCGGACGGAGCCACGGTTTGCAGCGGGAGACGTTACAGCGGGGAGGAGCTAGTGCTAGCTAGCACTTGGCCGCCGCCCGGTGCTAATGGGAAACTCGACATACCGGGAGCTGTAGCGAAAACGAAGCGGGTGCCGGGCTGGAGTTTAGGCGGCGTGAAAGAAATATAAGACAGAATAATAAAGAGCGATGGCAAGAACCAAGCAGACCGCCCGTAAAATCTACTGGAGGAAGAAGCCCCCCAGGAGACAGCTAGCCACAGGGCTGCTCGGAGAGGCGCTCTGGCCACCGGCGGAGTGAAGAGGCCTCGCCGTCACAGGCCCGTGGCTCTGAGAGAGATCCGTCGCTACCAGAAATCCACGGAGCTGCTCATCCGTAAGCTGCCCGTCCAGCGCCTGGTGAGGGAGATCGCTCAGGACTTCAAGACCGTCCTGCGTTTCCTGAGTTTCGCCGTCATGGCTCTGCAGGAGACCAGCGAGACCCACCTGGTGGTCTCTTCTTCGCTAAGGGGGTCACCATCATGCCCAAAGACTTCCAGCTGGCCCGCCGCATCCGCGGAGAGAGAGCTTAGACTTTCTGCTGCACATCCACCAGCCATAATGCTCTGCACTGTGTGTCTATATATATACATTTATAGTAATATGGACATACTGTATGTTTACTAGATGTTGTTTTTTTCTTGCCTTCTGATTGTTGCTCTGAGTGTTGCTATCCCTATGCTGTTGCAATCCTGGAATTTCCCCATTGTGGGACTAATAAAGGCTTATCTTATCTTGGTCATTGTTGGGGCATATACACTGATGAGTGTGACATACATCTTCCACTGTAGTGGGAGTCTCATAGTCATTATCCTGTCGTTGATTGGCACCAGTTCCTCATCAAGCATTGCTGCTATCTCCCTTCTAACTGCAAAGCCCACTCCTGCTTCTCTCCTTTCTTGAGTTTATCTCCCACTCCAAAAGAAGATGTACCCATGGTCTTCCAAGCTGTCATATCCAGGCAATCTTGTTTCACTAAGTGTAGCTATGTCTACATTGTACCTCTTCATTTCCAGGGCCACAAGTGTGGTCTGTCTTTCTGGGTGCTGTGATGTTGTTCTGTCCAAAAGAGTGCATACATTCCATTCTACTACACACAAGGCTGCTGTTTTCCTCTTCTTTTGTCTTCCTGCTCCTAGCTTACTTTTCGCTGCCTGTCGGAGTGTGAACAGATCAGCATGGACCTTGTTAGCCCAGGCGACATCCGAGCGGGTATGAGATGCTTTCTCATTGACCATTTCATAAAACTGCTTGCAAAGTATTTGAGTACTGCTAGCTTTTGCTGGACTAGCAGCACATTCTTGGCAGATAAAGGTATTATCAGTAGCAAGGACAAGGCAAGACAAACTGACTCCAGTATCTGTTGCAGTGACTGACCAGATGATAGGTTTGTTTATCTCTGCTCTTTGTGTAGTGCATGTCACAATGCACCGACTGGCACAGTCCACCACAGACCTTGCGACAGATGTGTTTATCTGCCAGGATGTCCAGTCTCACCCCGTGTAACTGGGAGTGGTCCACCACAGACCTGTGGCAGATATTGTTTTTAGTTCTGCCAGGATGCCCTGTTTCACCCTCCACGCCCTCAGAAGGGTGGGGATGCCGGTTGAGTCGCCGACGGCCCGACCCTTGAGACAGGTAGTACCAGTTTTCATGGTTATCCGTTAGCAAGCAAGCCAATGCCTGACCTGAAAAAAAATAAAAGGGGGGGATGTAAGTCTCAGTTAAAAGCTGCCAATTTCTGACCAAAACAAGTGGAATTTTATGGGTAAGAAGCTGCAACTTTAGCAAAAAGACAAAAAAGGTGTAAATTTCCAATTGTTTACAACCTAAAACACTGCAGATATACTGTAAGATTTGAGTAAAATGCTCCAAGTTTAAGCTTTTTTTTTTTTTTTGAAACTGCAAATTCAGGAGTAAGAAGAGTTCTAAATTCATGAGGAAAAAAATGCAAAATTATGATTAATAAAAAGCTGCAAATTTTCAAATAAGAAGCTACACATTTCTGAGTAAAATGGCTCTAACTCTGCAGGAAATCCTGCAAATTTATGAGAAAAATCCTCACATTGACAAAAGAATGTTTCTAATTTACATGAAAAAGGATATGATAAATTGGAGTGTCCTCCTCATGGATCATCACCTTATCGTGGTGGGGGGGTTTGCGTGCCCCAGTGATCCCAGGAGCTATGTTGTCCGGGGGCAATTTGCCTCTGATAGGGTCTCCCAAGACAAACTGGTCCTGGGTGAAGGGCCAGACTAAGAACGATCCAACAGACTCTCATGATAAATTGTATATCAAGGATTCAGTGTACCCCGCCCGGTATGGGGTTACCGGGGCCCCACCCTGGAGCCAGGCCTGGGGGAGGGGCTCGAAGGCTAGCGTCTGGTGGCCGGGTTTCCACCCATGGGACCCGGCTGGGCTCAGCCCGAAGGAGTTACATGGGTCCGCCCTCCAGTGGGTTCACCACCTGCAGGAGGGATCATGGGGGTCCGGTGCTATGTGGATTAGGTGGCGGTCAAAGGCGGAGACCTTGGCGGACTGATCCCAAGCTTTCTAAACTGGCTTTTGGTACGTGGAATGTCACCTCTCTGGTGGGGAAGGAGCCTGAGCTGGTGTATGAGGTTGAGCGATACCGGCTAGATATAGTCGGCCTCACCTCAACACACAGCCTCCACATTGAAAGGAGTCAGTTGAGGTGGTATGGGCATCTGATTAGGATGCCTCCTGGACGCCTCCCACTTGAGGTGTTTCAGGTACGTCCCACTGGGAGGAGACCCCGGGGCAGACCCAGGACTCGGTGGAGAGACTATGTCTCCCAGCTGGTCTGGGAACGCCTTGGTATCCCCTCTGAAGAGCTGGAGTAGGTGGCTGGGGAGAGGGAAGTCTGGGCTTCTCTGCTTGAACTGCTGCCTCCGCGACCCGGACCTCCGGAAAAGCGGTAGAAGATGGATGGATGGATGGATGAAATTAGAGTGTTTTGGTCATTTTTTAAAAGACAGCCATGAGGAGGAACTAAGCGGTGGTGTTCGGAGGTGTTAAATCCTGCAGATCTGCATTAATTAGCAGGGAATAGGAGAAGAAGAGGAATAGGTGATCCACAGCAGCAGAAATAATCCAGTTAACCCAGGAAGAGTAAACACATGACACCCCATGACACCCAACAGATCACCCCCCCCCCATGACATCAGTGGGAACAGCTGGGCCAAACTTCACACCTCTGTCAATTTACATGTTCCCTTCTGAGGACAATTCAAACAGAGCTGCTGCTGAGATGGAAACCAAAGGGTTAAAGGGTGACATGGCTTTATCAGCAGCACTGATCCCCCCCCCCACCCCCAACTGATCTGCTGGCCAGGAACTAACAACTCCTCAGGCCTGTTAACATAATTTTAACAACAAGCTGGAAGCTGATGAGTGACCGAGTTACCGTCAAGGCAGATCACTGTGAATAAATTTAATGTTGTTTTTTGCTATGGACACTGGGTTCCAGTCCCGGTGGGTTTGAATACGTGGATGAGTATGTAAACCAAACATTTGATATTGCAAAGCCTGAATAGGTTTGGTTCGGACGAGATAGAGGCTTGGTAGGTTACGGTTTGAGGCCACGAATGATAACACAGGGTAACAAATTAATTTTTTGTAAGTTGTCTGTATTTTTTCAACTGATTTAAGACAATTTTGCACTGCTGAATCCGAAAATGACATCCGTTTCTCTTGATCAGGTGCTAGGTAAAAACCTGTACTTACTTAGTACTTACATAGTACTGTGCATGTACTTACCTTCAAATTGAATGTTACATCGTCATTGTTCAACATTCAGAGAATTTCAAGACATAAAAAAGAGTTTTGCATCATATAAAGTGAAAATACCTGTACATGTAAACAAAAACGTATAGGTCATGTATGAGGTCCTCAAACGTGAGCTGCTGTTTGCAGACGCTGCTGCTCTAGCATCGCACAGTGAGGAGGGCCTGCAGCACCTGGTCGACAAACTGTCCCACACCTGTAAGGAGTCTGGGCTCATGATCAGCCTTAAGAAAACCAACATCATGGCGCAAGATGCTGTCTCCTCTCCTGTCATTACCATTGACAACACACAGCTGGAGGTTGTGGACACCTTCACCTACCTAGGGTACACTGTTTCAAACACGCTCTCGCTGGACACCGAGATCAGCTCCAGAATCGCCAAAGCAGCTGCTGTCATGGCCAAACTAAACAAGCGTGTGTGGAACAACAATCTGCTGAGTTTGAAGACCAAATTACTTGTATACCAAGCTTGCATCCTGTCCACTCTCCTGTACAGCAGCGAGTCCTGGACAGCCTATGCCAGGCAGGAGAAGCGGTTAAACGGGTTCCACCTCCGCTGTCTTCGGTGCCTTATGCACATCAAGTGGCAGGACAGAGTCCCCAACACCGAGGTCCTCGAGCGCACTGACTTGCCAAGCATCCCTGCATTTCTCAGCCAGAGACGACTCCGGTGGCTCGGCCACGTGCACCGCATGGAGCCTGACCGTCTGCCGATGGATCTGCTTATTAGAAGTGGCTTTGAGACTGCTTACTAGATTGAGATGATTGGCTCCTGAAGGAGATACAAAAGATGGAGATGGGAAGCGGGGAGGAGGATGTTTGGAGTCCGGTGGAGCCTTGAAGAGGCAAACATAGATGCAAAGAAAATCAATCAAGAGCATTATGAAGTACTGATGAATCAGATGATGAGCAATCCCGGAATATACAGGAGTGTAAAGAAATCATTAAACTTACTCAGGAAGAAGCTTCATTTCGTGAGTGGAACCCAATTAAGCTCACAAATGCAATTAATGGATTACTTTGAGAACTTTTAAATGCAAGAATTCTTTGTAGTGGTTCGTTACTGGTTACATGTAAAGAGTGTTCAACAAGGAAAAGCAATCAGAGTCAATAAGATGGAAGGGAAAAATGTTCAGTGATCAGGATTGGAAGGAAATAAGGCAATGAGAGGAGTGATATCGGGCATCTCAATGACTGTCTCAACTGAAGAAATAATGAAAAACTTAACTGGAACAAAAGTGACAGGTAAAAAGACTGAAAACTAATAGAAACTGTGAAAAATGTGATAGTCTGTCGGTAATGTTAAAATTTGATGAAACAAGTCTGCCAAGTAAGGTGTACAGTATATTGGCTACATGAGCTATGAAGTCAGACTTTATGTTCCTCCTCCACTCAGACGTTTCAAATGTCAAACGTTTGGTCATGTAGCAGCGATATGCAAAGGCAGACAATGATGTGTCAGATGCTCTGGTGAACATGAATATGGCAAGTGTGAAAGAGGAGCCAAGTTAAAGTGCTGTAACTGGGGTGGTGAACATAGCTCTGCATATTGAGGTTGTGAAGCCAGCCAAAGAGCAGCAGAAATTCAGCAGATAAAAGTCTTCCAGGAATTAACATATGCAGAAGCTGCGAAAAAGGTGCCAGCTAAAAAAGTGGGAGTGGATGCTAACAAGGAATGTGTGCAGGCTTGCAGTGCATGCAGCAGAATTAAGAAAGATTCTCTGCTGATGAAGGAAAATAATTTTGTCTTATTTGAGGTCTATGTGATAAACTGCACTGTGCAGACCTCCAAGAAAACAGAAAAAAATCAAAATCATTGTGAAAGCAGCAGAAAAATATCTTGGCATTAAGGGGATACACTGGGAAGCAGTTGAGGACTTAAGTGGGGGATATTTAAGTTCACAGACATCATGGGCTGGTGGATCAGTCGCCGGTAAAATCTAAAAGAAGAACAATGCCGATCAAGTCTGGGGGGGGGGGGGGAAGAAGAAGAAGAAGAAGAAGCAGAAGAAGAAGAAGAATGTTCAGAACTCCTTATAAGAACTCCTTATACAAAGATGTAGAGTGATGATGATCAAGTTGGTGGCGGTGATGCACCTGTGGGCTTGTTGCCAGCCACCAGTCAGGTCTGGAAGAAGAAGAAGAAGAACTCCTTATACAAAGATATCAAGAGATGATAATCAAGTCAGTGGCAGTAATGCACCTGCAAGTTGTTTTCCAACCTCCAATCAAATCTAAAAGAAGAAGAAGAAGAAGAGTGATGAGACGCAGATAACGGGCTACAGCTCCTGACCAGATAAAGTGATGATGTGGAGTGGGGTGCATGGCGGTGATGCACCTGTAGGCTGGTTGATGGCCGCTAATCGGGTCTAGAAGAAGAAGAAGATTGTTCAGAACTCCTTATATGAACTCCTTAAACAGAGATATAGAGTGATGATAATCAAGTCAGTGGCGGTGATGCGCCTGTGGGCTTGTTGCCAGCCGCCGATCAAGTCTGTAAGCTGGTTGTCAACCGCCAATCAAATTGTGATATCACTGCAGTGCCGGGTCATACCAAAGACCATATAAAAATGATACTTTCCACCTTCTAGCTTGGTGCTCAGCATAATGGAATGGGAAAAGTAAAGTTAATGCAAGGAGCTACCAGAGGACTGATCCCCCACTGTAGCTTTCACTACTCACAGTAGCTGTGTGGCCTAGAGTCAGTGAAACGGAGATAGGCGCCGCCCCATACACCACATGGTGTGGAAGGGATAAACTAAAAAAAAATTGTTTTTTAATAAATTTGGAACAGATTGTGGTAAAAAAAAAAATTTTTTTTTAATTTAAGTTTTTGTAAAGGGTATACAGGTCGTTACAGCAATGCATTGTTTACATTTTCATCACATGTTCCCTTATTTTCTGATATCTGACAACATTGGAAGAATAATTCTTACAACACCCCTTTTTTTTTAAAGTGAAAGAAAAAGTGAAATTAAAGAGAAAAAAAAAACAAAAAAAACAAACAAAAAAAACAAATAAACCAGCAAAAAACAAACAAAAAGAAAAAGTAAGTAAATAAAGTTAAAAGAGCATCTGAGTAGCGTTGGAACAAAGAGCGGAACCATTATTGAAATGGTATTTGTCAAAAATTAGATCTAATGGAAGACACATATGCGATCCAGGGTTGCCAAAAGTTCATGAACCCATCCATGACCTGTCTCAGTGCGAATGTCAGCTTTTCCATCGAGTAAATGTCTTGGATCACGTTAATCCAATCTTCAGGTGTAGGACAGTCCTTCAACATCCATTTTTTAGTTAGAGCTTTTTTGCAAAAAAAAAAAAAAAAAAAAAAAAAAAAAATCCAAGATGGCGCCGCGGATGGCTGCCACTGGCTTCTGCTCTCTGATGTTTTTGATAATTTTGTGTGTTTTTTTGGACTTCTGCTCTTCTGTCCGAATCACCTATTCAAGGGAGGAACTACTTTCACTCAGACTACCTCCCAATGCAACTTCTCCGCCAGTTACTGCTGCTGATCTGAAGTTTTTTCAGTCCATCTTAGCTGTGGGAGCAGCGGCTATTGGCGCTGGCCGGAAACGAAGGCGGCGTGGTAAACGTGCCGGTGCGTTAGTCAGGCTGCACGCCGCTCCCATCGATCCATCTGGCAAATATCCGCAGTTTGGCGAACAAAATGGATGAACTGCTGCTCCTGACTCACAAAAACCGGGATTTTAGCAGATCTGGCGCCCTTTGTTTCACGGAGTCCTGGCTGAGTGAACACATCCCGGACAGCGCGGTCCGTCTGGACGGATTTCAACTGTTTCGCGCTGATCGCAGCCGAGAATTTTCTGGAAAGACCAAGGGTGGTGGAATCTGCTTCTACATAAACGAAGGTTGGTGTACTGATGTCACAGTGTTGAAGAAGTTTTGTAGCCCTAACCTAGAGTCACTGTTCATAAACTGTAAACCCTTTTATTCACCGCGAGAGTTCTCCTCATTTATTCTGGTCGGAATTTATATCTCGCCTGCTGCTTGTACAACGGAGGCACTGCAGCTCCTCGCTGACCAGATAGCAGAGGTGGAGGAAAAACATCCAGACTCTCTGCTTATCATTCTGGGTGATTTCAATAGAGCTAATCTCACAAATGAGCTTCCTAAATACAGACAGCATATTAAATGTCCCACCAGGGACACAAATACACTTGACCACTGTTACACAGTTTTAAGAAATGCCTATCATGCCGTCCCCCGTGCAGCTCTGGGTTTTTCTGACCACTGCCTGCTCCATCTTATTCCAACATACAGACAGAAACTAAAAACTTCCAAGCCTGTTGTAAGGACTGTGAAGAAATGGACTGAGGAATCAAAGCTGAAGTTACAAGCCTGCTTTGACTGCACAGATTGGAGTGTTTTTGAAGTTGCAGCCATTAACTTAAATGAACTCACTGACACTGTGACATCATACACCTGTTTCTGCGAGGACATGTGTGTGCAGACCAAGACCTTCTGCATATACAACAACAATAAACCCTGGTTCATTCCTAAACTGAAGCAGCTACGTCAGACCAAGGAGGAGGCCTACAGGACTGGTGACTGGACTCTGTACAAGCGGGCCAGAAACATGCTGACGAAGGAGACCAGGCTTGCTAAGAGGAGCTACAGTGTGAAGTTACAAAAAAACTTCTCAGCTAACAACTCTGCTTCTGTCTGGAGAGGCCTACGGAATATCACCAACTACAGGAGACCATCCCCCCACCCTGCGGAAAACCTCCAGCTGGCTAATGACGCAGGTTTGAAAAGAACCTACAGTTCTCACCTCCCACCCACACAAAAGGATTATCTGCAGCCCCAGGAACTCCATCCCTCCTCCACTCTGACCTCCCACCAGCACTAATGATCTGTGAAGAGGAGGTGCGCCGGGTCTTTCAGAGACAAAAGATCAAGAAGGCTGCAGGACCTGATGGTGTGTCTCCGTCCTGCCTGAGAGTCTGCTCCAACGAGTTGGCCCCCATCTTCACCCGGATCTTTAACAGATCACTGGAGCTGCGTGAAGTGCCTTCCTGCTTCAAACGCTCCATCATCATTCCAGTTCCCAAGAAACCCTCTATTACAGGATTAAACGACTACAGACCTGTTGCCCTGACCTCTGTGGTCATGAAATCCTTGGAGAGATTGGTGCTGAGCCACCTGAAGGTCATCACAGGCTCCCTGATGGACCCACTGCAGTTTGCCTACCGGTCAAACAGGTCAGTGGATGATGCAGTGAATATGGGACTACATTACATCCTGCAACACCTCGACTCTCCAGGGACGTACGCCAGGATCCTGTTTGTCGACTTCAGCTCAGCGTTCAACACCATCATCCCAGGCATTCTTCATCAGAAACTCCTCCAGCTCAAGGTGCCCCCCTCCACCTGCCAGTGGATCTCCAGCTTTCTGACTGACAGGTGGCAACAGGTGAAGCTAGGGAGATTTACATCCAGCTCCCGAAAAATTAGTACTGGCGCCCCCCAAGGATGTGTCCTTTCCCCACTGCTCTTCTCCCTCTACTCCAACGACTGCACCTCAGAGGACCCTTCGGTGAAGCTCCTGAAGTTTGCGGACGACACCACAGTCATCGGTTTGATCCGGGATGATGATGAGTCTGCATACAGGCGGGAGGTGGAGCAGCTGATCCTCTGGTGCAGCCAGAACCATCTTGAACTTAACCCAGCCAAAACGGTGGAGATGACTGTGGATTTCAGGCGACACCCCCCTTCATTCCCCCCACTCACCATCCTCAACAGCACAGTGTCCACTGTGGACTCCTTCAAGTTTCTGGGTACCACAATCTCCCGGAACCTGAAGTGGTCCTCCCATATTGACACTGTCCGGAAAAAGGCCCAGCAGAGGTTGTTTTTTCTGCGTCAGCTCAAGAAGTTTGATTTGCCTCAGGAGCTGCTGGTTGTCTTCTACACCGCCATCATCCAATCTGTCCTCTGCTTTTCCATCACTGTCTGGTTTGGATCTGCCACTAAACAGGACAAGACCAGACTGCAGCGGATCATTAAGTCTGCGGAGAGGATCATTGGTACCGACCTACCCTCCATTGAGAACTTATATCGGTCCATAACCAGGAAACGGGCGGGAAACATCTGTGCTGACCCATCACACCCCGGCCACAAACTGTTTGAACTTCTATCTTCTGGTCGTCGTTACAGATCACTGAAGGTCAAAACCACCCGTCACAGGAACAGTTTCTTTCCTCAAGCCATCACTCTGATGAACTCCTAACATTCACCTAGTCCTACCTGTTGCTGTACTCATGACTTTTCATCCATTATTACATTGCACATAACTCTCACACTGCTTTTTACTTCATTCACATTATATCACTGAATCTGAGTCCACATTGAAATACTGTGTGATTGTATATTTTTTCATATATTTCTGCAAAGTGTGGTTAGTCCGAGTAAATAACTGCATATATTCCTGTATATATTTGCATCCTTTTATAGAAACGTGGACAGACTGTAATTTACTGTACATACTCTGGTTGTCATTGAATCCTTATTTAAATCCTTCACCTGAACAACGAGAGCAAGTTTTTAGCCAAAGTCAAATTCCTTGTATGTGTTGTGCATACTTGGCCAATAAAGCTGATTCTGATTCTGATTCTGATTCTGATATTAAAACATTGAATAAGTATTTTTCTCCTCGTCTTTCCAGTGAGTCCGGTAGTAAACCCAAATACAAAGTTACAAAAGAAAAGGGAACTGTTATTTTGAATATTTTCCCCAATATTGTCTGTACATTGGTCCAATATTGGTGGATAACTGGGCATGACCAAAACACATGAAAATGATTTGCAGTCTTTTCACCACACAAGCGCCAACAGTTCAACCCCTTATGGGTAAATTTGTTTTGTGCAGGTGTTCTGAAAAATCTTACCAAGTTTTTCCAACCAAATTCTCTCCTCTGCAGGGATGAGGTACTTTTCCATTGCTGTTTATTTAGCTTTTCCCATATGTCCAGTTGTAAAGTGAAATTCCCCTCTTTTTCCCATCTCTCTTTTATATATGATGTGGTGTCTCCTTTTAAGTCTTGAAGACCTTGGTATATTTTAGAAATGTATCTGATCCCTGGGATCCCTTTATATGCCATTAAGAAGACCTTCAGAACACCTGACTGGGCCCTTTCCAAATCCTCCTTTTTAAGTATATTGTTTATGTGGTGTCTAAGCTGGAAGAACCTGTAAAGGTCTTGATTTATTAGGCCTTGTTTTTTCAAATCTTCAAAACTTCTTAAAATTTGCCCTTTAAAAAAATCGTAATATTTTATCAGCCCTTTCTCCTTCCATTTTTTAAATCTGGTGTCTGTTTTATTAGGAGTAAAGTCTTGATCATAGGCAATCCATTGCAGAAGTCGATAGGGCTCTTTAGTTTGATTCTCTCTGACTATCTTAAACCAAATTTTTAGCGGGGTCTCTATCCACGGGTTAGTGTTATTCAAAAGCTTAGGTAAGGCATTGTTCCCTATTATCGCCTGTAGGGGGATGTCACTTGTTATTTGGCATTCGATCTCCTTCCATTGTGCAGTGTAGACTGGGTTACATATCTCTACTAAAGTTTTAATTTGTGCAGCTTTAAAGTAGTCCCTGATATTTGGCAGGGTGAGCCCACCTTTGTCTTTGTTTAGCTGTAAGGTTCTATATCTGATTCTAGGTCTCTTGCCCTGCCATATGAATCTTGAGATCCTTCTGTCCAGCTCCTGCCATGTTTTTTTGGGAGGTTCTACCGGTATTGTTTGGAAAAGGTATAGAAGACGTGGAAGTATATTCATTTTGACTGCTTCAATTCTTTGTGCAGTACCCAAGAATGGTATCATATTCCATCTTGCTAGGTCAGATTTTATTTTTGTCACCAGTGGATCATAGTTTAGTGATATAATTTTGTTGAGTTGTTTCGGGATATTAACCCCCAGATATTTCATAGATTCCGACTCCCAGTTAGTTTTGAGTTTGCTTAGTGAATAATGATTTGGGTCATAGTTGAATGTTAAAATTTGGGTTTTATGCATGTTTAATTTGTACCCCGATAAATCTCCATACTCTGAAAAAACTGAGGTTAGTTCTGGTAAAGAAGTGTCCGGCTGCCCTAGGTATATTAAAATGTCATCAGCAAAGAGTGCTATTTTATGTTCCTTCTGACCAAGTGTAATACCTTGAATTTTTTGATTTTGTCTTATCCATTGGCGCAGAGGTTCTATGAAGATTGCAAAGAGCAGTGGAGACAGGGGGCAGCCCTGACGACATCCTCTTTCCAGTTCAAAAGATGATGATAAATTACCGTTAATCCTTATTTTAGCTGTTGGTTTTTTATATAATGCCTGTATAGTTCTAATGAAGTTGTTATGAAAATTGAAACTGGATAAGATTTTATAGAGGAAAGACCAGTCAACCGAATCGAATGTTTTTTCAGCATCTAATCCCAATATGACTGCATTTAAGTTATATTTTTTTATATGATGAATTATGTGTAAAGTGCGTTGAATGTTGTCTTGTGTCTGTCTTTGTCTTATAAAACCTGTTTGGTCTAAATGAATTAGGTCTGTCAGTATATTTTCTAACCTTTTGGCAAGGATAATGGTAAAAAGCTTATAGTCCTGATTTAACACACTGATTGGTCTGTAGTTGGAGCACTCTAGTTTATCCTTTTCAGGTTTAGGTATAACTGCAATGACCCCTTCTCTCCAGGAGGGGGGGATTTCCCCTGTGTGGAGGACATAATTAAATGTTTTCAGGAGGAGAGGAGATAGTTGCTGTTTAAAGGTTTTGTACCACTCTGCTGTATAGCCATTAGCTCCTGGGGATTTGTTAGCTTTAAGTTTCATAATTGCTTTTTCCAATTCTTTAGGTTGTATTTCTGACAGTAGTGTTTTATTTTGTGACTCCGTGAGTTGGGGAAGGTTTAATGTGTTTAGGAATGCCTCGGATGCGTTTTTATGTTTTTTGTGGGAGTATAAGTTCTTATAGTAATTCTCGAAGCTTTTAAGAATATCCTGAATTCTGAATTTTATTTCCTTTGATACTGGGTCTCTGATTTTGTAGATTGCTCTTTCTGTTTGATGTTTCCTCAATTTATAGGCTAGCAGTTTTGCCGATTTACTGCCTGCTTCATAGTATTTTTGTTTCAAAAATGTAAGTTTCTTCTGGATTTCTATTGTGTAGATCTCATTTATTTGGTTTTTAATTTCCTTAATCTTGAGCGAGTCAGTAGAATGAGTGTTGCCTTTGTGTTCTTTTTCTAGGTTCCTAAGTTCTGACTCTAATGTGGATAGTTTTTCTTGTCTTAGTTTCATTTGGGTTGCCAGTTTTGCAATAATCTTTCCTCTTATTACAGCTTTGCATGCATCCCACAGTATTAAAGGGGATACTTCTCCATTATCGTTTTCTTCCAAATATCTGAGAATATCTGATTCCAATTCATCTTTCAGTGGTCCTTTCAGGACATTTGAATTTAACCTCCAAGAAAATGTATTATTTGTGTATTTTGGGATATTTAAGTCCATGTAGATCGGACTGTGGTCAGAGAGATCCATCAGTCCTATTTTACATGTTTCTACTCTTCCAATGTCTCTATTAAACATAAAAAAATAGTCAATCCTTGAGTAAGATGAATGTGGAGTTGAGTAAAATGTATAGTCTTTTACACTGGGGTTGAGTTCCCTCCACACATCACAGATTCCCATTTCTTTTAGCAGCATCCGAGTCTTCCTGCTTTGGGTGTTATTTTGATGTGGAGAATTACCAGAAGCATCCCAGTATGGATTCAGTCTAATATTGAAGTCCCCACCACATATCACTAAACCTTGAGCTTTAGTTATCATTAGGTCAAATACATTTTTATAAAATTTCCAGTTAGCCCCTGGGGGAGCATACACATTCAGCAGGGTGATATCTTCTCCCTCTAGCCGCCCAGTTACCAAACTGTATCTCCCTTCTTTATCTTTGTGTTCTGATTTTTTTTCAAATGTAGTTTTGGTTGATATCAATGTCGCTACTCCCCTCCTCCTCCCTGACTTATATGAAGATGAAGAGATCATTTTAAACCCTTGTCTACTGAGTTTATTGTGCTCCACGTCTGTTATGTGGGTTTCTTGTAAAAATATTATTCCTGCTTTGTCTTTTTTCATTTTGCCTAGAATCTTGGATCTTTTAACTGGATTCAGGATTCCTTTTACATTATATGAAATTATTTTGGTGACACCCTGTTTCTCCATTGTGTTGTTTTGTTTAGTATAACTGTGTGGTGGCCCTCTTTTGTGCTACTCAGAAACTGAAAGAACATTAAGAACAATTAAAACATTAAGAACATAGTGTATAAAACTTTAAAACAAAAAACTGTCAAAAGAACTTCCTGAGCGGAGGTCTTTTTAAAGACCCTGTAAGAGCCTTGATGGAGTGAAGGCTCTGAGGGGAATTCCTCAAACTCTGTTACGTGTTGAGGGCCCTCTCTTACCCCTGTAAGTTGTCCCATGCTTTTAACGTGAGTTTCAGAACCCAATCCGAACTTGTAATGATTTTTTTTTCCTTTTATGCCTATACCCTGTGAAATTGTGTGCACCCTCCCACCCCCATCACATCAAACATTCACGCAAAAACAGTATTTGTTAGTGTGAGGAGAACATGTGGATTATTGTCACATTTCTATTTTAACAAGTTTTTTTTTTTTTTTTATTAAAAAGACTTATTTGTTTCAAATATTATGACTGTTCCATGAAATATTTTACCACATGCTGAATACGCATCTCCTTTAATGTTTGTTACCTTGTATGAGGGGGGTTGGATGTGCAGATTGATTAAAAAAAAAAAAAATGGTCGCTATTCCAACCTGAAAACGGACAGTTTATCCGCGACGCTCTGGCGCTGGGTTTCCCGCTGCTGGCCCGTGGATTTTGAAGGTCTTTGTGTTGTCCGTGTTTGCGCTTTGATCTTCTCACTCGGGTCTGCTGCGGGTTTAAATACCGTTACCGGGAGCCCTCTTCTCGCCATGTCAGCTGTTGCTTCTTCCGCCGAATTATAGAGACATGTTTCTTCGCCGTAGAAGACCCTTAACTTTGCAGGAAATGGCGTCTGAAAGCGCAGTTTCTTCTCTCTTAGCACCTTTTTCACGTCATTGTATTCCCTGCGCTTTTTAAGGACCTCCGGGGCGTAATCGTGTTCCACAAAGACTTTTCTCTCCTGGTGCATAAATCCTTTTTTCTGCCAAGCCAGTCTTACAATCTCTTGTTTTATTTTGAAATTGGAAAATCTTACCAACACCGAACGTGGGGGCACTTCCGCCGCCGGCCTAGCGGCTAATGAACGATGTGCCTTTTCTATGTTTAAGTCGGTGGTTTGTGGAATATCCAATTTCTCTCTTAGTAAAGATTCCACACATTCTGCCATTGAGTTAAAACCGTTTTCGGCTCCTTCTATCAGACCATGGATTCTTATATTGTCTCTTCTCTGTCTTCCTTCTTGGTTGGCTAGCTTAGCCTCTATAGATGCCTGTCTTTTGCGTAGGTCCAGCACAGAATCTTCGAGCACTTTTATTCGTTCCTCTGCTTCCAAGATTCGGTTCTCGGCCTGGTCCACTCTGCTGTTTGTCCTTTTCAATTCTTCTCTGAATTCCCGAAATTCGGCCGTAACCTCTCGGCGAAATCGTCGTAGCTCTTCAAATAGTGATTTCAGGCTAAACTTTTTGTTAGCTACCACCAGTTCGTCTTCTGAACGGAGGTCTTCCAGTTCAGATTCTCCGGCCGATACGTGTCCTGGCCTGGAGAATTTCAGTTTCTTCTGTTTTCCTTTAGACATGATGATTTTGTCTTTTGATTTTCACTCCTCCAAAAATCCGTTAAGTTTGATTTTCAAGGTGTTATCTTGGATTGGGTCTGAGAGCTTCAGTGTTAAGCTGCAGTCGCCATGGCGTCCAGACCGGAAGTCCAGATTGTGGTAAAATTTTGACTTTTTTTCCTTATACAATTTATACTTTTGACCATGATTTCGCAGAGCCGGAACAAAACAATAATTTAACTCTGATTTCAAAGAAAAAATATTAATAAAATTATATTTAATGAAATAAAT
Organism: Pholidichthys leucotaenia; assembly: GCA_020510985.1. Classification (NCBI taxonomy): domain Eukaryota; kingdom Metazoa; phylum Chordata; class Actinopteri; order Cichliformes; family Pholidichthyidae; genus Pholidichthys; species Pholidichthys leucotaenia. The sequence continues at coordinate 16,619,508 of CM035838.1, forward strand.
TAACTTAAATTACCAAAAATGCAGTTATTTCTGTTAAAATATTTCTATATATTTATACAGACGTGGACAAAATTGTTGGTACCCCTCTGTTAATGAAAGAAAAACCCACAATGGTCACAGAAACAACTTGTATCTGACAAAAGTGGTAATAAAATAAAAATTCTATGAAAATTAACCAATGAAAATCAGACAATGCTTTTGAATTGTGGTTCAACAGAATTATTTTAAAAAAACAAACTCATGAAGCAGGCCTGGACAAAAATGATGGTACCCTTAACTTAATATTTTGTTGCACAACCTTTTGAGGCAATCACTGCAATCAAATGATTTCTGTAACTGTCAGTGAGACTTCTACACCTCTCAGCAGCTATTTTGGCCCACTCCTCATGAGCAAACTGCTCCAGTTGTCTCAGGTTTGAAGGGTGCCTTCTCCAGACAGCATGTTTCAGCTCCTTCCACAGATGTTCAATAGGATTTAGATCAGGACTCATAGAAGGCCACTTTAGAATAGTTCAATGTTTGGCTCTTAGCCATTCTTGGGTGTTTTAGCTATGTGTTTTGGGTCATTATCCTGTTGCAAGACCCATGACCTGCGACTGAGACCAAGCTGTCTGACACTGGGCAGCACATTTCTCTCTAGAATACCTTGATAGTCTTGAGATTTCATTGTACCCTGCTCAGATCAAGACACCCTGTGCCAGACGCAGCAAAGCAGCCCCAGAACATAACAGAACCTCCTCCATGTTTCACAGTAGGGACAGTGTTCTTTTCTTGGTATGCTTCATTTTTGTGTCTGTGAACATAGAGCTGATGTGCCTTGCCAAAAAGTTGCAGTTTTGTCTCGTCTGTCCATAGGACATTTTCCCAGAAGCTTTGTGGCTTGTCAACATGCAGTTTGGCAAATTCCAGTCTGGCTTTTTTATGATTTGTTTTCAACAGTGGTGTCCTCCTTGGTCGTCTGCCATGAAGTCCACTTTGGCTCAAACAACGACTGATGGTGCGATCTGATACTGATGTACACTACCGTTCAAAAGTTTGGGGTCACTTAGAAATTTCCTTATTTTTGAAAGAAAAGCACTTTTTTCAATGAAGATAACTTTAAACTAATCAGAAATACACTCTATACATTGCTAATGTGGTAAATGACTATTCTAGCTGCAAATAGAATAGAATTAGGTGGCATCACTGTAATATTTTAAAAAAATACAACCTATTGAGTTTTGAGAGTTTCATTGACCTCTGTTTACTGAAATTAACTTTCAAATGTTTCCATAAATCAGCACCTGAGCCACTTGCTGGTTTCATCCAAAGACAGGACAGCAGCAGAGCCACCAGGAGTTCTGTTAACAATAACTGTAAAATATTCCACCGCAGAACCACATTTGGACAAACAGCTTTCTCTATAAAGGGCAGTCACATCTGGAATACAATGCCAAATGAAATAAAAATAATAACGGACTTTAAAACATTCACTAAAAAGGTTAAAAACTGGCTGAAAAATAAACAAGAATGTACCCATGTATGAAATGATTGTCTGCAGGGTGAGAGTGAATGAAGGGAAGGAATGAATGTGTTTGTTTATAGTGAGTGACGAAGGGAGGGAGGCCTGAAATAGGCAAATGTGTGTCAGGTTGTTATATTTGTGTATTTATAATATTTATAATATTTATAATTGTGTATTTATAATGTATTCATGTTTTTTGCATTGATGTATGTGGTTATTGTGTATTCCTTTTCTTTCCTTTTTTTTTTTTTCTTTTTACTTGTTTCTCCTTTCTAAAGCCCATCCAGGGACAAGAGTTGCAAATTAGCTAATAGCTATACACTCTGTGCAACACATCAGATTGATTGTCATTGATTAATTGTCTATGTTTATTGCACTGTCCCTGTCAAATAAACAAATCTATCTAAATGTCTGGTTTTTGGTGCAATATCTACATAGGTGTATAGAGGCCCATTTCCAGCAACTATCACTCCAGTGTTCTAATGGTACAATGTGTTTGCTCATTGCGTCAGAAGGATAATGGATGATTAGAAAACCCTTGTGCAATCATGTTAGGTCTGCAATGCTGTAATTGCTGCAAATGGAGGATTCTTTGACGAAAGCAAAGTTTGAAGGAAAAAATTATTATTTCAAATACAAATCATTATTTCTAACCTTGTCAATGTCTTGACTATATTTTCTATTCATTTTACAACTCATGGTGGTAAATAAGTGTGACTTTTCATGGAAAACACAAAATAATTGTCTGGGTGACCCCAAACTTTTGAACGGTAGTGTACCTTGACCTTGGAGTTCACCTTGAATGTGTTTAGAGGTTGTTCTGGGCTCTTTTGTTACCAGTTGTATTATCCGTCTCTTCCATTTTTCATCAAGTTTCCTCCATTGGCCACGTCCAGGGAGGTTGGCTACAGTCCCGTGGATCTTAAATTTCTGAATAATATGTGCAACTGTAGTCACAGGAACATCAAGCTGCTTGGAGATGGTCTTATAGCCTTTACCTTTAACATGCTTGTCTATAATTTTCTTTCTAATCTCCTGAGACAACTCTCTCCTTTGCTTCCTCTGGTCCATGTTTCGTGTGGTACACACCATGTCACCAAACAGCACAGTGACTACTTGTCACCCTTTAAATAGGCCGACTGACTGATTACAAGTTTGTAGACACCTGTGATGTTAATTAGAGGACACATCTTGGTAGAACATGTCCCTATGGTCACATTATTTTCAATCTTTTCTAGGGGTACCATCATTTTTGTCCAGGCCTGTTTCACGAGTTTGTTTTTTAAAATAATTATGTTGAACCACAATTCAAAAGCATTGTCTGATTTTCATTGGTTAATTTTCATAGAATTTTTATTTATTACCACTTTTGTCAGATTCAAGTTATTTTTTGTTTTTTTGTGCTGCCAAATGTGCTCAACAACACAAATTCCATACTTCCAACAGATACTTTTCACATCGATGAGGTAAATGAGAAGTTAATTGCTGGTATTGTTAAAACACTGTCAAACTCAAAAACTAATGATATCTACAATATGAGCACCTCCTTTCTCAAAATGCACAGCAAAATATTAATCAAACCACTGACTCATCTCATTAATCTCTCCATTAGGTCTAGTACATTTCCATCTGGCTGGAAAAAAGCTGTCGTCATACCAGTTCATAAATCAGGCAGTAAAGACGATATATGCAATTACCGCCCAATCTCTATCTTACCAGTCCTATCTAAGGTTCTTGAAAAAGTTGTAGCTACACAGCTGATAGACTACTTACAAGACAGTCAACTTCTTCATCCACATCAATTTGGTTTTAGACCAGGATACTCAACAGAAACAGCAAATTGTTGCCTTATTGAAAACGTCAAACAGTCCTTGGACAGGGGTAATGTGGTAGGAGCTGTTTTTCTAGATCTCAAAAAGGCTTTCGATACTGTAAACCACAGTTTGCTTTTATCCAAAATGGTATCTTTTAACTTCTCCCCAAATACATTAGAATGGTTTGCATCTTATCTCCAGAATAGAGAACAGTGTGTAAAAGTTCACCAGGATAAATCCTCATTTTTAAACAACCGCATGGGTATCCCACAAGGGTCCATTCTTGGTCCTTTACTTTTCAGCATTTTTATTAATGACTTGCCATTACACTGCTCAGCTGCAACATGCCAACTTTATGCAGATGATGCAGTTATTTACACAGCTGCCAAGACTCCAGCACAGGCTGCAGATGTACTGTCTACAAGTATGGTTGATGTCCAAGAGTGGCTCCTCAAGAACCATCTATTGCTGAACCTTCAGAAAACAGTCTCAATGTGCTTTTCAATCAAAAAATGTAACCTGCAACATTTTAAAGTTAATATACATGATCATGACATCAGTTTAGCTACAGAATTCAAATATCTTGGCATTGTACTAGATCCTCAACTCAAATTTAATCTTCATATAAAGAAAATTTCAAAAACAGTAAAAAAAAATCTGAACTGCTTTAAATTAATTAGATATTACATACCTTACGAAGCAGCTGCACTGTATATGCATTCTATGGTTTTTTCTCATATATCATACTGTTTGACAGTCTGGGCTCAAGCAGCCCCTTCCACAATAAGACACATAGGTTCATTATATAATCAAACCCTAAAAATCTTGGACAAAAAGCCCATTAGGTGGCATCACTGTAATGTTTTAAAAAAATACAACCTATTGAGTTTTGAGAGCTTCATTGACCTCTGTCTTCTGAAATTAACGTTCAAATGTTTCCATAAATCAGCACCCGAGCCACTTGCTGGTTTCGTCCAAAGACAGGACAGCAGCAGAGCCACCAGGAGTTCTGTTAACAATAACTGTAAAATATTCCACCGCAGAACCACATTTGGACAAACAGCTTTCTCTATAAAGGGCAGTCACATCTGGAACACAGTGCCAAATGAAATTAAAATAATAACGGACTTTAAAACATTCACTAAAAATGTTAAAAACTGGCTGAAAAATAAACAAGAATGTACTCATGTATGAATTATTTGTCTGCAAAGTGAGAGTGAATGAAGGGAAGGAATAAATGTGTTTGTTTATAGTGAGTGACGGAGGGAGGAAGGCCTGAAATAGGCAAATGTGAGTTATGTTATATGTGTTAAATGTGAGTCAGGCTGTTATATTTGTGTATTTATAATATTTATAATATTTATGTTAAATGTGAGTCAGGCTGTTATATTTGTGTATTTATAATATTTATAATATTTATAATTGTGTATATATAATTTTTCTGCATTGATGTATGTGGTTATTGGGTATATTTTTTATCTTGATTCTTTTTTCTAAAGCCCATCCAGGGACAAGAGTTGCAAATTAGCTAATAGCTATACACTCTATGTGCAACACATCAGATTGATTGTCTTTGATTAATTGTCTATGTTTATTGCACTGTCCCTGTCAAATAAACTAATCTACTACTACTATTTGTGACCATTGTGGGTTTTTCTTTCATTAACAGAGGGGTACCAACAATTTTGTCCACGTCTGTAGTTTTTTTAGAACTCTCCTCACCACCCAGACAGCAGGAAAAATCTTCCTTATTTTGAAATCCAAATGCTGGCATGTATAGTTTGTCTGAAGGCTGTTGACGGATTAATGTCATTGACTTCATGACTTTCAGTCATCTTAACTTGCCAGGGACGTAATAATGAACATAAATTGAACATAAAAATGAACATAAACAAAAAACTGGGCTGCACGGTGGCGCAGTGGTTTAGCACTGTGGCAGTACAGTTTTACCCTCGGCCGGGGGGGACCGCGGGGATCATGAGATCGTGGGTTCGATCCCAGCCCCCGACCAACAGTGAGCTGTGTGGAGTTTGCATGTTCTCCCCGTGTTGCGCGGGTTTACTCCGGGATTTCTCCGGTTTCCTCCCGCACACCAAAAAAACATGTAGGTTTAGGGTGCTCGCGCACGCAGCGACCAGCAGCCGGTGGCTTGTCACCAAACTGCAAACCAAGTCTACCTACGGCTACAAATAAGTAACAAAAAAAAAAAAAAATAATAATTCTGTCATGTCTGGTGAAGTAAATCCTCAGCAATTCAGTTACTCTTGCCTTTCTCTGCATATGAATCCTAACCACACCTGTTTGTTAAGTGACTCTTCATTATTGTCCTCGTTACCCGTGGGTTAAAACCACCATAAATACCTCCACTGCTTGCACTTCTGCTTTTTTCACGTTTTAAGTACTTTAATAAGCTCATGTTTCTCTCAGACAGTGACGCTAGCAAGACACTGTGCCTGCTGACTGGAATGGTTACCCCTGCGGGCTGCTTCTGAACACCATGAGGATGACGGTCACACGCGTTCTTCATGTACGCACTTGCAGACCGTCATTCCTTCAAATTTTTTTATATCCTTGGTGTGACCTGGGCCACTCGGAGGTTGGTTCTGGGTCGCAAGTGGCCCACAGGCTGCTAATTGAATAGGCCTAACCTAAACTGTGTCAGGCTGAGTAGAGTCGGAGCGAGTTGAGCTGAGTCGGTACTAGTGGAAAAGTGGCTATAGTTAGCTTTTCAGCAGCCATTTAGGTTTTTTTTAGAAGAAAAAAAAAGGTGCTGTTTAGTTATATTTCATTGTGTGCACCACACTGATCATGGACCAGAAAGCAAAGGAAAGACCTGTCAGAGAAGCTCAGAAAGAAGATTACAGATAACCACATTAAAGGTAAAGGATATAAACCATCCCCAAGAAGCTTCATGTTCCTGTGACCACAGTTGCCAATATTATTAAAAAGTATAAGGTTCATGGGACTGTATAGCTAGATTAGCAAGCCTGGGATCAGACCACCAAGGTCTCCACCTTTGACCGCCACCTGATCCACACAGCACCGGACCCCCATGGTCCCTCCTGCAGGTGGTGAGCCCACTGGAGGGCAGACCCATGTAACTCCGGGCTGAGCCCGGCCGGGTCCCACGGGCCCGGATTCGTCCCATGGGCCGAAACCTGGGTCCCATGGGGGGAAACCCAACCACCAGATGCCAGCCATCAAGCCCCTCCCCCAGGCCTGGCTCCAGGGTGGGGCTCCGGTAACCCCATAACGGGTGGGGTACACTGGTTTCCCGCTGAGTGTGAACCAGCTGGGATGAGAATCAGTACCTCCAAGTCCATGGTCCTCAGACGGAAAAAGGTGGATTGCCCCCTCCGTGTTGGGGACAGGCTCCTGCCCCAAGTGGAGGAGTTTAAGTATCTTGGGGTCTTATTCACGAGTGAGGGGAGAATGGAGCGAGAGATTGACAGACAGATCAGAACAGCATCTGCAGTGATGCGGACGTTGTACCGGTCTGTTGTGGTGAAGAGGGAGCTAAGCTCTAAGGCAAAGCTGTCGATTTACCAGTCAATATACGTTCATACCCTCACCTATGGTCATGAGCTTTGGGTAATGACCGAAAGAACAAGATTGCGGATACAAGCGGCTGAAATGAGCTTTCTTCGTAGGATTGCTGGACTCACCCTCAGAGATAGGGTGAGGAGCTCAGTCATCCAGGAGAGACTGAGAGTAGAACCACTGTTCCTCCATATTGAAAGGAGCCAGTTGAGGTGGTATGGGCATCTGATCAGGATGCCTCCTGGACGCCTCCCACTTGAGGTGTTTTGGGCATGTCCCACTGGGAGGAGACCCAGGGGCAGACCCAGTACTTGCTGGAGAGACTATGTCTCCCAGCTGGTCTGGGAGTGCCTTGGTATCCTCTCTGAAGAGCTGGGGCAGGTGGTTGGGGAGAGGGAAGTCTGGGCTTCTTTGCTTGAACTGCTGCCTCCACGACCCGGTCCTCCGGAGAAGCAGTAGAAGATGGATGGATGGATGGATGGATGGATGGGACTGTATAGCAAAATTCCCTGGACAGTATGTTTCACTCCAGGATACGGTACCTTGGTAGTCTTGAGACTGCATTGTGCCCTGTACAGATTCAAGGTGCAAGATGCAACAAAGCAGCCCCAAAACAAAACTGAGTCCCATCCAAATGGTGTTCTTTTCTTTTGAAGCTTCATTTTTCCTTCTGTAAACATAGAGCTGATGTGATTGGCCAAAAAGCTCCAGTTTTGTCTCACCACACCAAAGGATTGACATGTTTAACTGGTATAGACCCAAGTGCTGACACAGACCAGAGAAAGAAAGTAAGTTTTAACAAGTTTTGTCACGAACCGAGCCGGTGTTTTCCTGTAGGCTCGTTTCTGACCGTTCTCTGTGTCTCAGGTATTGGGTTTATTTTGTATTGTGTTATCTTTTGAGTTCTTGTTTTTATGTCTGTGTCCTTTTTCTTTGCCATGCCTGTAGCTGCTGCTCTGGCCGGCGGCTGTTCGGCAGCCTCTTTTATCCACTTTCATGTGGGTGTTGTCTAACATTCGCCAGTCCAACCACACCCTCTCTCTCTTGACAGCCAGCTGATGTCTCCCCGGTAATTGTTTTTCCCCCACCTCGCCCAGGTGTGCCCAATTTATGGCGCCGTGTTTGTACTTAAGTGGCCGTTGCCAGTCAAACACTGCTGGACCATTGAGCTATCATACGGTCGTTAATCGCCGTATGATGATCAGAGTCTACAAGGGATTGTGTGTGCTCATTGGAGAACTGGACCTCTGGAACAGCTCCTGCTTTGTGAGTAACTGTAGAGTTTTGCCGCTACGCTCAACTGGTAGCGTTTCTCTTTGCAGCACTACTGCTACGCTTAGGCTGTAGCCAGTTTGTCTCCTCCTTCAGCAGCCGAGCCTCCTAGAGGACTCCCAGTTCTCCAGAGCTTATATGGCTGTTTGTATTATTTGTTTGTGGAGTGCTGTATGCTCATCGCATCAGCCATTTTGTGCACAAAACTACCTATTTGTCAGTCATTATTTTGGAACTGTCTGCCTTTTTGTTCAATAAATGTGCTGTGGTGAAATCCTGTGCTTAAATCCATTCTTCCTTCTCCTCCTCTGTGCATTGCATAAAAGCACATGAGGAGGTTCTTGACAAGTTTATTAACAGTGATTGGCCAACTGTGAATGAGGACCAGGCAACCCAGGGTGTGCTTGGGTTTTGAGCCGAGATGACCCAGGCTGCCAGAATCTTCACGTTAGTATTGTTGGTTGATGGTTGGTGAATTTTTGTGGTGAAGGGAAAAGGGTGGCCTGGCAATCAGGACTTAGGGAAGATGAAAGGATGTTGCACGTACACTTATGGGTGACAATGGCAGTTTCCGGGTTGCCGGTCCACCAGATAAGAACCAGTCCACAAGCTGGGTGCAATCCACCAGACAAGGAGTCCTAGGGAACAGAAAGTGCACATGATGAACATAGAATGTTGGTGCCTTACAGAGGAGTCCAGTGGTGGAAGGTGAGGAATAGAGCACAAGGCACACAGGCTGCACACACGAGAGGAGATCCACACTGTTCAGCTGGCCAGTGAAGTCTGACATTTCCTCTTCTCATCCCTTTTCAAGGTGGGGGTAACAAAAAGCAGGTGGCAAAATCAAGGCAGGTGAAAAATATCAGATAATTAGCAACAGGAATGCATGCACAAACCTGAGACAATACAAAGACATCCTCCAAGAAACTTTGGGGCTTGTCAGCGTGCATTTGTGCTGGATTTTTTTTTTCATGTTTTTCTGTCAACAGTAGAGCCCTCCAGGTCTTCTTCAATGGAACCCAATATTGTTAAAAATGCAACATATGGTATGATTAGAAACCTTGGAGTTCAGCTTGAATGATTCTGAATGGTTTTCTAAGCTATTTTTCTACAATACACACCATTCCTCTGATCAACCTGGGGTTGTATTTCCTCTTGCATCCATGTCCTGGGAGGTTGGCTACAGTCCCATCAAGCTTTTTAATAGCTGTGGTCACAAGAACATGTAGCTTCTTGGAGATGGTCTTATAGCCTTTCCCGTTAACATGATCATCTATAATCTTCTTTCTGAGCTCCTGAGATAGCTCTCCATTTTGTTTTCTCTGGTCCATGTTCAGTGTGGTGCGCACAATGATGCCATACTACACAGCAGCATGTTCTTTTCCCTTTAAATAGGCTGTATGGCTGATGAAAAGCTTGAAGGCACCTGTGATACTAAATCACTTTTTAGCAGTGATTTGCTGCAAAAGGTGGTGCTACAAAAATATAACATACATTTAAGGGTACTCTGGTGTTTGGTTGTGGTGGCTCGCCGTAGGTGATGTCATCACGTGGCGAACTGGTTGTGGTGCCGTAGTAAGTTGTGTGTTCAATAAAGCAGATTTAAATTCAGGCCCGCTGTCCGCACCTCATTTCCAGACACAACAATGGCGATGAGGGTAAACACATCAATATGCCAACCCATGCAGCCGTTCCTCACTCTACCAGGTGAGCCACCAAGCCCCTGGCCCCTCCAGTACAAGTTATTCCAGAATTTTATCACCGCTGCCAGCTTAAACAATGCTAGTGATGAGAGGCTAAAGGGGATACTAGCCCACAGTCTTGGTGCTGAAGGGCAGCGTGTGCTTCACTCCCTTGGCCCTGCGAACACATATGAGGACTGTGTGGCTGTGAAGAGCAGGTTCTTCATTGACACACACAATTTAACAGCACGAAGAATCATTTTCAACCAACGCTATCAGCATGCAGACGAGACGACTCTGCAGTTTGTCACGGACCTCTGAACACCTGTAATTTTGACCACTTAGAAGATGAGCTAATGCACGACAAGCTAGTGGAGAATACTAGCAACAAGTAGCTACACAATAAGTTGTTACTGGCAAGAAATGTCCGAAAACTATACAAGGCTGTGAGGATGGTATCCCAAACGGTCACCCAACTATCTTTGTAGCTAACGCCACCAAGCCAACAAGCTCCTTGTCTGGCCCCATGAGCACAGACCTTCACTGTCGCTGCCCAGCGCTCCAGCCCTGCATCTCCCTGCTACAACAGGTAGAAAAAGGATAGGAAACAGGACAATGCGGGTGAGCGCCTGCCCTGCAATGACTGTGGTTCATCCAGACATCAGACCCAATCACCTGCCTACCCAGCCAGAGGGGTGAAATGCTACCACTGTAAGAAGCTAAGCCACTTTGCTGGAGTTTGCCACTCAGCCTTCACAGATTCAATGACCCGCTCACCAGGCCCGGCAGCCATTCACTCATTTTGTGCCAAAAACTGGCCATTCAAGTGGTGCACAGTAGAGCTGAACAGCGTCGGCATGCTGCTGTTGCTGGAAACGGCAGATAAGGCCTTGAGGTCTCTTCTGAGTTTGTCTACAGTCAGAAAGCTGTTCCCTCGGAAGACCATCACAGCTAATGCGGAGGACTTATTCGGCTACGGCCACATCAGAATCGGCATGGTAGGGATTGTCACTTTTTCTGTATGATGCAGCCCTGAAGACATTCCGTCATTCACCTTCCAAGTGGCACGCCAGGGGGCCGACCTGCTGGGCATCGATCTGATCAGCGAGTTTGGTTTCTCCATCCCTGACCCAATGGGCTCTACCGTTCTGGCAGTTTCCTAATCCTGGCAGCACCATTGGCCAGTGCTCTTAGCAGGACTGCGCTGTCTCACCTCTTTTAACCATCAACCACTCATTGATCCGACGGTGTCCCCGAAAATTCAGCCTCTCCGCCGACTACCCCTTGCACCACGGGATGATGTTAGAGAGGAGCTGCAGAAGCTGTTAGACGCCGGTATCATTGAGCAGGTCAACACATCTCCCTGGACCTCCAACTTGGAGGTGGAAAAGAAGAAGACGGGCGGCCTACGACCGTGTATTGACCTTAGAATGATGAACAAGGTGGTGATCCCTGACAAATATCCCCTGTCAACAATGGAGGAACTGATGGTGGTGTTCCATGGCTTGAAAGTTTTTTCCAAACTGGACCACTGCAAAGGCTACCTGCAGGTCCCCCTTCATCCAGGCAGCTGCAGCCTAACAGCCTTCATCATCCACATGGGAGTGTTCAGGTACACCCACATGCCTTTTGGCCTCAGTTCCACCCCAAGCTGCTTTCAAAAGATCATGATTATCATCTTCGCCAGTTTCCCAGGGGTGGTGGTGTGCATTTAGATGACACTGTGGTGCATGGCGCAACATCAGCCTCCTACGATGCCTGCCTTGATAAGGTTATGGAGGTGCTAGAAAAACACAGCCTCACACTCAACGGGGAGAAGTGAGTCTTTGGAGCAATGACCATTGAGTTTGTGGGTTTCCACGTGTCTGCCAAATGCCTGAGCCCCCTGCACTCAAACATCGAGGTGGGACTGCAGCTGTCCGAACCATCATGCCCCGCACAGCTCTCATCCTTTTTGGGCATGGTGAATTTTTATGGGCGTTTCTTTCCCCATTACTCAGAGATGATAGAGCTACTACCTGCCCTCCCAAAGCAGGATGCACCCTAGGTATGGACCCCGGCGTGCTCCGCCACCATCAGCCAATTAAAGACACAGCTCACTTCTCCACCAGTACTCACCCACTTCGACCTACAAAGCCCCACGTAATAACAATAATAATACATTTTATTTGTATAGCACTTTCAAAGACACTCAAAGATGCTTTACATTTAAAAAAAAAGATAAATTAAGGATTAAAAATAAAGATTAAAAGTAAGCCTGAGCAGGTGGGTTTTGAGGAGTTTTGGGCAAGTTACTAAAAAATAGTAACTAGTTACAGTTACTAGTTACTTATTTTCAAAAGTAACTGAGTTACTTACCAATTACTGCGTGATTAAAGTAACTAGTTACTTAAAAGTAACTTTCACATAACTTTTAAATGCATACTTAAATCATCTTGCACACATGGCAAGATAATTTAATTAACGGATTACATTATGGGTTTATAATGTCAGGCTGAAAAAAGATTGTTTCAGACAGAACTTTTAGAACATGTTCAGTCTGCTTTATCCTACCTTGAGAGCTCTTATTATGGGAAAAATCTGAAGAAAATCGACACAAAATTGCCAGTAATTTCCTCATTTTGGAGTGAGAAATAGGGTTTGTGGAGTGAGAGAGAGGGGAGAAGAGTGAGAATCACTCCAAAAGAGTGAGTTGGCAACACTGCATAAAGCTGTCAACGTTTCTTACCTTTAATATTATGGATTTAATCCAATGTGCAGTAATCCAAAGAAAATGTTCATTATCCAGAGTCCAAATGTCTGCTGTGACAGAGACATGACCCAGTCTCTTATATTCCTTTTGGTGATCAAATCCATTTTTGAATAATTTTTATCGAGGTAGCAATTAAATGTGTTTTAACTTTACAGGATAACAGTCTCAGCTGTCTGATGAGAAATGACTGTTATCAGATCTTCATTCTGTAACGATGTACCTGGCAATCAGCTGTTTAATTCTTTCAGGGTCACAAACTGTCCAGATGCATACCAGTGTTTGAAATCCAGCCAGTGCTGTTAGCATAGCATAGCATAGCACTTGGTCTGTTGGATCTTGCTGCTGTTCTCAGGCTTTTCTGAAGATTGCAGTCAGTCTCACACGGCCCACTAATATGCTTTTGTCCCCACAACAAAGGAAAAATAATCTGTCCATTTCCACAAAAGCAAAGTAGCTTCATCTTTTCCCAGCAGGAGCAAGCTCCATTTGTGGCTGCTGGCTGCAGCAGTGAACAGGCTCTTGACTGCACTGTTGCCAACTACTCAGTAAGGAAAGTAGCTACTGGCTGTTCTAAAAGTTGCTAGAAGTCGCTAAATGACATCATCGCCTAATTTGCATAATTGGTCATTTGCATGTAATTGTAATGGACGCTGTTGCAGAGAAGAATAATGTCATGGGCGAGACAAAAAAGTGAGTAAAAAACAAATGTCTTTAGAACTACGAATTAACATTCTTCTGTTGATCCTTGTTTTTTTTTTGTTTTAATTTTGCATTTAAATAGGCCATCACTTCTGTATCAATTTTGTTGTACTGTACAACTGTACAATGACAATAAAGCCTATTCTATCATCTCCAATAAACAGCTTCAACCAGCCTTTGAATTTAGGGTTTGATGCCCACTCCCTTCTGTATTTTTGAGTGTACAGTTTAGACTGCGACATGACGAGCTAGTTGCTAGATGTTTAGCTTATGTCTCACACACACAGTGGATGAAGTGAGTATGTGACTGAGGCTGTTAGTGAAATGCACTGATTTATTAGTATGGCACTTACAGTGAAGAAACATTTACATTGATTGGCGGGGTTGTGTGCAGGCGCAATTCATTTGCAGTCTGGACGTGAGTGGCATGGGTGTGGGTCTCCTCTCTGACTGCAGCTGACTGCTTCACGAGGCTACTGTGAGACTGACTGCTTGTGAGTGCTTCAGGATGGAGAGAAGCTCACGGTAGAACCCGCTACTTGCTGAGGATAGTAACTGCAGGGCAATAGTGCTTTCACATCAACAACCACTGTGGCTAGAGATTTTCCAAAGTTACTAGCCACTCAGCCTTTTCACTAGCCACAATTTTGTAGTTGGAAAATTATGTTTAATATGATCAAATTTGATTATCACATGCTAAAATGTAGTTGAATTTAATGTACAGCCTTTTTAAATGCAATGACCCTTCGTCGTCGTCGTCGGCCTCCGTCGGTCTATGACGACCATGGAAGAGAATCCTAAACGTCTACTCTGCTGGAACAGCGCCGCCTGTGGCTGAACAGGCCGATGCGCGAATGACAGTCCCTGTCACACAGGTCACACTTGTGGGTGGTCTCCGTGCTGCTGGGTCTGTGGCGGTTCTTCCTGCGGGTCCTTTTTTCATCTGCTGCAGCAGTCAGTCTCTCTTCACCCGCCTTGAGCTGTCTGGTCAGGGTGCCTCTCCATTTGGAGCGGTCCGTTGCAAGGTCCTCCCAGCGCTCTGTGTTGATATCCAGGGCCTTCATGTCTCTCTTGCAGACGTCTCTAAAGCGCAGCTGTGGGCGGCCAACGTCTCTCCTGCCAGTTGCCAGTTCTCCATAGAGGACGTCTTTGGGGATTCTGCCATCCTCCATACGGTGAACGTGGCCTAGCCAGCGGAGCCTGCACTGCCTGAGTAGAGTGAACATGGAGGGAAGGCCGGCGCGGGACAGAACTTCTGTGTTGGGCACTTTGTCCTGCCAGGATATGTCCAGGATGTGGCGAATGCAGCGCAAGTGGAAGGAGTTCAGTCTCTTTTCCTGCCGGGCGTATGTTGTCCACGTCTCACTCCCATAGAGCAGTGTGCTGATGACGCAGGCGTTGTACACTGCCATCTTCGTCTTGACAGAGAGTTTGGGATTCTCCCACACTCGTGTGGTGAGGAGAGCGAGTGTGAAGGCTGATTTTCCAATCCTCTTGTTGATCTCTGTATCAAGGGAGAGGTTGTTGCTGATCGTGGACCCCAGGTACGTGAACTGATTCACGACCTCCAGCTTGTAGTCATCAATGGTGATGGTTGGTGGTGCTTCCGTGCCTTGCGCCAAGACGTTAGTCTTCTTCAGGCTGATGGTAAGCCCGAAGTCCTTGCATGCCTGGGAGAAGCGGTCCATCAGGGTCTGAAGCTCCTGCTGTGTGTGGGTTGCGACTGCAGCGTCGTCTGCGAACAGCATGTCTCTGATTAGAGCCTCGCGTACTTTGGTTCTGGCTTTCAGGCGGGCGAGGTTGAAAAGCCTGCCATCAGATCTTGTGTGCAGGTAGATTCCCTCTGTTGCTGTGCTGAAGGCATGCCTCAGGAGCATAGCAAAGAAAATCCCAAAGAGTGTTGGCGCAAGTACACAGCCCTGTTTCACTCCGCTGCGTATGTTGAATGGCTCTGAGACGTTGCCATCGTGCTGCACTATCCCCTGCATGTTGGTGTGAAACGATTCGATGAGGCTTTGCAACTTTGGTGGGCATCCTATCTTTGGCAGGATCTTGAAAAGGCCCTCTCTGCTGACCAGATCAAACGCTTTGGTGAGGTCGATGAAGGCGACGTACAGAGGCATGTTCTGTTCTCTGCATTTCTCCTGGAGTTGGCGGATGGAGAATATCATGTCTACCGTCGATCGCTCAGCGCGGAAGCCACACTGAGACTCGGGGTAGACACGTTCGGCAAGCTTCTGTAGACGAACGAGAACAACTCGTGCGTAGACTTTGCCAACAACGCTGAGGAGGGAAATGCCCCTGTAGTTGTTGCAGTCACTTCTCTTCCCTTTGTTTTTGTAGAGGGTGATGATCTTGGCGTCCCTCATGTCCTGTGGTACGGCACCTTCCTTCCAGCACTGGCAGAGGACGTCATGCAATGGCAGCAGTAGGGCGGTCTTGCAGTGCTTGATCAGGTCAGGGGGTATGCCGTCGTTGCCGGGTGCCTTGCCAGCGGCCAAGCTATCAATGGCCTTACTGAGTTCGTCGATGGTTGGCTCGGCGTCAAGTTCGTCCATGGATGGCAGGCAGTCGATGGCATCAAGGGCTGACGGTGTCACGGTGTTCTGTCTAGAGTATAGGTCGGAGTAGTGTTCCATCCATCTCTCCATCTGCTTGTTCTTCTCTGTGATCATCTCCCCAGTGGAAGATTTGAGGGGGGCCGTCTTGCTCTGAGCCGGACCAAGTGCTTTCTTGATGCCATCGTACATACCACGGATGTTCCCTGTTATGGCAGCGGTTTGAATGTCTTGGCTGAGCTGAGTCCAGTACTCGTTGGCACAGCGCCGAGCAGTCTGCTGAACTTTGCTTCTCGCAGCCCTGAGAATCTGGAGATTCTTCTCGTTTGGGTACTTCTTGTACTCAGCAAGTGCTGAGCGCTTGGCTTCAATGACGGGGGTCATCTCGGTCAACTTGGCATCAAACCAGTCCTGTGACTTCGAGGTCTTCCTCCCAAAGGTAGCCAAGGCTGTGCGGTAGATGGTGTTTCGCAGCTCTTCCCACTTCTGCTTTGCAGATTCTCCTCCTTGTGGTACACCAAGTTCCTTCTCAAAGGTGGAGGCAAACTGCTCAACAAGTTCTGGTTGGGCCATCTTGCTGGTGTCAATCCGTGCCTTTCCAGGTTGTCTAGCACGATGGAATTTCTTCAGCTGCAGCTTGACCTTGCAACACACCAATGAATGGTCTGTGTCGCAATCTGCACTCTGGAACGAACGGGTGATTAGCACATTCTTCAGTGAGGTGCGCCTGGTCAGGATCAAGTCTAGCTGGTGCCAGTGCTTTGAGCGCGGATGTTGCCAGGAAACCTTGTGTTGGGGCTTGGTCTTGAAGAACGAGTTTGTGATGCACAGATCGTGATATGTGCAGAACTCGAGCAGCCGCTGTCCGTTGTCGTTCATTCTGCCCACGCCAAGAGGTCCAAGACAGGAGGGCCAGGAGTCGTGGTCAGCACCCACTCTGGCATTGAAGTCTCCAAGGAGAATGAGTTGTTCAGAGTTGGGGATGATCCTGACAATTGTTGCGAGATTCTCGTAGAACTCGTCTTTTGCCTCTGGTGTGGCTGTCTGTGTTGGGGCATACACACTGACGAGGGTGACTGGGCCTTCAGTGGTGTTCAGGCGGAGGGTGAGGAGTCGTGCAGAGCCAGTGCTGCCCGGTTCCACCATCTTCAGCAAAGTGTTCTTCACTGCGAAGCCCACTCCGTGTTCCCTGTGTTCGTCACTGCCCTTTCCCTACCAGTAGAACGTGTAGTCCTTCTCTCTCAGTGTGCCTGCATCAGCTAACCGTGTTTCCTGGAGAGTGGCGATATCCACTCCCAGTCTCTTCAGCTCATTATTGATGATGGCAGTCTTCCTGGTGTCGTTGATGTCCTTTAGGTTAGCAGCGAGTCCTGTCATCATAGTGCGGACATTTCAAGTTGCCAGTTTTAGAGTTGGTCTCTTTTGTTTTATTGTCTTGCCTGGTGCGAAGGTTCTCAGCCTGCTGTTTGGATTTCTCCTTATCCCCATGCACCCAATGAGGAAAGCAAGCTGTGGCGGGACAACACCTTATTGGCTGGGGGCTGCCCAGCTTGAGGCGGGCGGTAGCTGTCCAGTGAGATCTGATGATCCCTCCCGCCGTCGCGAACAACCCCTGGCGCCACGCTCTACGCCAATTGAGCAGTGGCTTATAACCGGTAACTGTCATTCCCCGTGTTTTGTCTACGCCAAAGGCAAAGCTGGAGTGTCCTCTCTAGTGATCCGGTGTTCTACCTTCCAGCGTTGGGCGTTGGTAGGATTCAAGCCTGGGCAGGAAGATACGGAGGACAAGATGTTGCCCATGCAGCATGTCCCCCCTCTCCACGTCACTGATGAATCCAAAGGAACAGCAGGGCTGCTACAGTTTGGCACCAGCGCCGTTGCAGAAGTTGCCAGAACGATGTTGAGCACAACATCGATCACAACAATGACCCTTATATATACATAAAAATAGCAAGAGAAACACTCTAAGTAGTTATTAACAGCAGTAAATACTGTAAAACAGTTGAGAAAAGTATTTGCAATGTGAGAGTGAAGTACAGGTAGATTTGGGGTCCTTCCCAATTCTCATTTCTACCCCGTCTCCTTGGCCCTTGAAATCAAAGGCCACTTGTTCACATCAGAAAAAAGAAGAAAAATCAAACTGATGAGAAAAAAGTCTCATCTTACAGAGAAAAATGTCTCAGATTTACACAAGCTATTCTAATCAGTAGAAAGTCTGAAATTTACTAGAAATAAAGCTGTAACTTTTCAGAGAAAACTTTGGACCCCCTGGGGCCATTTTTGGCCCATGGGCCATATGTTTGACACCTCTGGACCAGCTCATTAAAAATGCATATTTAGAGGATTTACTTCCATGAAATAGTTGCAACAGCATGTAAATGAATAAGATAAAACAGAAAGCACACATAAATGAAAGTTTACTTTAGAAGAAGCTTCATTTGTTATTTACAGCAAACAAATCACAGTCACTTTTTCTCTGTGTGGTAAGAAAACTTACACAATTGCAGACATTAAATGTGAGCTTCTTACTCTAAAACTACTCATGTTTAACCACATAGGTAGGAGCTGATGTTGGGGGCTACTCACTGCTTGGACAACAGGTGATCAGGGCTCGATATTAGAAGTTGCCACCGCCACGGTATTTCTTCCCACCGGGTTGTGGTGTGAACTGGGGGAGGACAGGAAACTGACCTGTGGAGGAGACTGATGGCTGTGTCAGCTACATAGGGTCAGTTTGTATTTATTTGCGCTAAAAATATCTCATCATCATCATCATAGCAGTCTGTCGTGGGCAACAATGACTGTTTCATTTAGGTCTGATCAGATTCCTCCACACAGCTCTGTCCTTAGCCTTCTGCTGCCAGGAACTCCTGTCTATGTCCATCTTCTTCAAGTTTCTTTGTACGGTGTCTTTAAATCTGAGCCGTGGTATACCCTGATTGCGTTTGCCCTCACATAACTGTGAGTGGAGTAACTGCCGAGGGAGACGCTGGTGGTCCATCCTCTCAACATGTCCGAGCCATCTCAGGTTCATCTGTATTAGCATGTCCTCCATTGATGGTAGACCAGCTCGTTTCAACACTTCTATGTTGGTTATCTTGTCTTTCCATGAGATGTTCATTATGGTTCGAAGGTGTCTCATCATGTGCGCATGGAGTTTCTTCACCTGCACTCTGTAGACAGTCCAAGTTTCAGCACCGTACAATAGAGTAGCCAGTACTGTCGCTCTGTATATTTTGCATTTCACACAGATAGACACATGTCGATTGTTCCACAGTCTCTCCCTCAAGTTTCCAAACACAGCACTCACTCTTCCCATTCTGAGAGATAGTTCATCCTCCAGCCTAGCATTCTCTGAAATAGTACTCCCTAGATACTTGAAAGTCTTGCCCTTGACTAGTGGCTCTGTACCAATGCTGATCTCTTCTGGTAGTGATGTTGATAACTGGAACTTTGGTGGTTGATAAAGGCACGCTGTCTTCTTGATGTTGATTTGGAGGCTGAATTGGCTAGCTGCTCTTGCAAATTTCTCCACTAAAGATTGCATATCTTCCACGCTGTGTGCAACGAGAGCACTGTCATCGGCAAAGAGCATTTCTCTCACTACCTTTATCGATGTCTTACTCTTGGCTTTAAACGGTGCCACATTGAACAAGTCTGCTTCTTTCCTTGTTTGAATGTATACTCCTTCTGAAGTGTCTTTGAAGGCCACCTCAAGCATGGCTGCCAGATATAGCGAGAAGAGTGTAGGTGCCAGCACACACCCTTATTTCACCCCGTTGCTTGCTGAAAAGTCTTTAGACACTGAACGACTCATTGCCACGTTTGCTTGCATACCTGTATGGAGTGCCTCGATCAGGCTGACAAACTTCTCTGTACAACCATATTTCTTGAGTACCGGCCAAAGTCCTTGTCGCAAAACAGTATCGAAGGCTTTACTGAAGTCTATGAAGACTACATAAAGTGGCATGTTCTGTTGGACAGACTTTTCTTGAACCTGTTTCAAGCAGAAAATCATGTCCATTGTGCTTCTTCCACTTCTAAAGCCGCACTGGGTTTCTGGTAGTACAGTCTGCGAGATGTGTTCATTTAGTCTGTTAAGTAGTACACGTGAGAGAATCTTACCAACAGTGGCTAGCAGTGATATACTTAGTAATTTCCGCAATCTTTCCTGTCACTTTCTTGAACAAAGGCACAATACTTGCATCCTTCCAGTCTTGAGGTACTTTCTGGGCATTCCATATCTCTTGGATGAGCTTGTGCAGGCAGTTGGTCAGCTGAACACCACCAAATTTCCACACTTCTGCGGGAATTCCATCCCTTCCTGGAGCTTTACCATCCTGTGTTGTCCTGATAGCTGCCATTAGTTCATCGAAATTTGGTGGTTCATCCAGACTTGATACAGCTGGTCGCTGCACTAGAGCTTCTTTAGCCTCTTCAGTGAGATCTCCAAGGTTGTTTAGTAGTTGGTCAAAGTGGTCTGCAAATCTGTCCAGGAGGTTGTCTTTCTCCTGCAAAACTGTTTCACCATCGATAGCCTTTAGTTGGATCAATCCTCTTGGTTTCGGGCCGTAGATTTCTCTCAAACCTGTGAAGAATGTTTTCATGTCCTTTCTGTCTGCTGCAGATTGAAGTTCCTCCGCTTTTTCATCCCATTCAGTTGGACTTCATCTCTCTGGTGTACTTCTGTGGCTCACTCTGAGTCTTTGAGTATTTCTTCTTCTTCAACCTTGTGTTACACTGTAGGTTTTCCTGCCTAGCTGTATTCCTCGCTTCTAGTAGTTTCTTCAGGTGTTCATCATGCTCATCAAACCAATCTTGATGTTTCCTCTCAGGGTAGCCTAATACATCACTCGCAGTCTGATACACCCTATCCTTCAGTGTTGCCCATGTCTCTTCTACGTCATTCTCTGAGTTATTGCTGTCCCAGTCTTTCAAGTTTTCATCCATTTCCTGTGTAAGTTCTTCCTGCTTCTTTTGGCCTTTCAGTGCACTAGTGTTTAGCTTCCGTGGTGGCTTCGCACCCGTCCTGCAGTGTTGTTTTTGTCTGCAAATCCTTAATCTAGATCTCAGCATAACATGATCAGTACCACAGTCTGCGCCTATCATTGCTCTGGTGTCCAATACATCCCTTATGTCTCTCTGCCTTACTATGATGTAGTCTAATAAGTGCCAGTGCTTGGATCTTGGGTGTATCCATGTCTTCTTGTGTGTGTCCTTGTGCTTAAATAGAGTGTTGGTTATCACAAGGTTGTACTCTGAACATAGTACAAGTAGAAGTTCCCCATTAACATTGCACTTGCCTACTCCATGACTGCCTAGCACTCCTTTCCATTTCTCAGTGTCCGAACCAACTCTGGCATTAAAATCTCCAATGAGTATCAGCCTGTCATCAGTCGGCACACGCCTGATAGTCTCACGTAAATCACTGTAGAAGTCTTCCTTCACCTCCTTTGTGTTGGTCATTGTTGGGGCATATACACTGATGAGTGTGGCATACATCTTCCGTTGTAGTGGGAGTCTCATAATCATTATCCTGTCGTTGATTGGCACCGGTTCCTCATTAAGCTTTGCTGCTATCTCCTTTCTAACTGCAAAGCCCACTTCTGCTTCTCTCCTTTCTTGAGTTGATCTCCCACTCCAAAAGAAGATGTACCCATGGTCTTCCAAGCTGTCATATCCAGGCAATCTTGTTTCACTAAGTGCAGCTATGTCTACATTGTACCTCTTCATTTCCAGGGCCACAAGTGCGGTCTGTATTTTTGGGTGCTGTGATGTTGTTCTGTCCAACAGAGTGCGTACATTCCATTCTGCTACACACAAGGTTGCTGTTTTCCTCTTCTTTTGTCTTCCTGCTCGTAGCTTACTTTTCGCTGCCTGTCGGAGTGTGAACAGATCAGCGCGGACCTTGTAATCCCGGGTGACATCCAAGTGGGTATGAGTTGCTTTCTGATTGACCATTTCATGAAACTGCTTGCAAAGTATTTGAGTACTGCTAGCTTTTGCTGGACTAGTAGCACATTCTTGGTAGATACCAAGGTCGGACCTGGGTCACCTGGGTCACCTCTCTTGTCTGGATCGTCACTTCCTTGTGGTAACGTATCGTCACTTCCTGTTTTGCTGTCTGCCTGTGTGGTTTGCTCTCCAGCCACTAGCTAGCCACTAGCTATGGCTACTACCTCTCTTTCCTCTCCTCCTCTGGTGTGCTCTCTCTGTCAGATGTTTAGTTACACCTCTGCCTCTTTTAGTGATAACGGTAAATGTAATAAATGTTGTCTTTTTGAGGCGCTCGAGGCGAGGTTGTCTGATTTGGAATCCCGGCTCCGCTGCATTGAAACACCGTCTGCGCCAGTTAATCTCGACGGATGCCCATTAGCTGCAGCGGAGCTAGCTAGCTTAGGTCCCACTGTCAGCGGTTCCCCGGCTCTCCTCAGCAGCGAGGAGACTGGGTGGATGACGGTGAGAAGGAAGCCTAGTCGCAAAGCCCCAGTTCACCACCAACCTGTTCACGTTTCTAATTGTTTTTCCCCGCTCAGCGACACACCCGCTGAGGAAAAAACTCTGATCATTGGCGACTCTGTAGTCAGAAACGTGAACCTAGAGACTCCAGCGGCCATAGTCACATGCATTCCTGGGGCCAGAGCAGGCGACATCGAGTCAAATTTGAAAATGCTGGCTAAAAGTAACTCTAAATATTCCACAATTGTTATTCACGCCGGCATTAATGACATCCGTCTCCGGCAGTCGGAAGTCACGAAACTTAATATAGAATCGGTGTGTGACTTTGCAAAAACGATGTCAGCCACTGTAGTATTCTCTGGGCCCCTCCCCAATCTGACCAGTGATGACATGTTTAGTCGCTCGTCATCCTTGAACCGCTGGCTGTCTGTGTGGTGTCCTAAAAATGACGTGGGCTACATTGACAATTGGAGCTCTTTTTGGGGAAAACCTGGTCTTATGAGACGAGACAGCATTCATCCCACTTTGGATGGTGCTTCTCATTTATCTAACAATCTGGCATCTTTTTTATCCAAATTTCCAAAACCATGACTACTCAGAGTTGGGACCAGGAAGCAGAGTCGCAGTCTTACACGCCTCTCTGCAGCTCCTCTTCATCCGCCACCCCTCAGCTTAGCCCCTGTCTTCCCCATCAGAGAATCGTTGTCTGCTCCCTCCAAAGTGAATAAAAATATAATGTATAAGCATCCCAAAGTGATAAAGCAAAATATTGGTAAAACTCAAATTAAACATAAAGCCTCTAAATTGAATGATTTGGCCTCTGTTCCTCCTCATAATTTAAAAATTAAATGTGGTTTATTAAATATTAGGTCTCTAACTCCCAAGTCTCTGTTAGTCCATGATCTGTTAATTGATCATCAGATTGATTTAATTTCCCTTACAGAGACTTGATTAGGACAAGAGGATTATGTTGGTTTAAATGAATCAACTCCCTCTGGTTATTTAAACTGTCAAAATCCCAGAAGTTCTGGTCGTGGAGGAGGAGTAGCAACAATTTACCATTCCAAATTACTAGTTAATGTAAAGCAAAAAACATGTTATAATTCCTTTGAGGGCCTGGTCCTCAGTGTTGGGCACTTTAGCAATTTCAGGTTAAACCCAATTTTATTTGCCATTGTTTATCGTCCCCCATCAACCTATTCAGAATTTTTATCCGAATTTGCTGATTTCTTAGCTGATTTAGTGCTGAAATCTGATAGAATAATTATAGTAGGGGACTTTAATATACATGTGGATGTAGATAGTGACTGCCTTAATGTGGCTTTTAATTCAATATTAGACTCGATTGGGTTTTCTCAGAAAGTAGGAAATTCTACTCATTACCTCCACCATACATTGGACCTTGTTCTGACATATGGCATAGAAATAGAAAATCTTGTAGTGTCTCCTCATAACCCTGTACTGTCAGACCATTGTCTGTTAACCTTTGATTTTACTATTTCTGACTATTTGGCTCCTAAAGAAATATATTATCACAGTAGATGCCTCTCAGATGATGCTGTTTCCAAATTTATGCAGATTGTTTCCTCTGTGCCATGTGTCAACACAACGGAAATAAGCTATAGACAGCTTGCTCCTTCTGTAATTGATAACATGGTGGATAGTGCTTCAGCTTCTCTGCATCAGGCTCTAGACTTGGTGGCCCCCTTAAAAAAGAAAAAGTCTAATCAGAGATTTTTAACTCCTTGGTTCAACACAGAAACTCGTAGCTTAAAACAGAAGACTCGTCAATTAGAAAGAAAATGGCGTTCTACTAATTTAGATGAAATCTATTTAGCTTGGAGAAATCATCTTTTAACTTATAAAAAATCTCTTAGAAAAGCTAGAACGAGTTATTACTCTGCATTAATAGAAGAGAACAAGAATAATCCCAGGTTTCTTTTCAGTACTGTAGCCAGGTTGACAAAGAGTCAGGACTCGGTCAATCCTAGCATCCCCTTAGAGCTTACTAGTCAGGACTTTATGAACTTTTTCAATAATAAAATTTCATCCATCAGAGATAAAATCAATCAGATTCTTCCCACAGTTAACTTAAATACTGTAACTACTACAACTCCTTCTATTGATGTCTGTCTTGATGAGTTTACTCCAATCGACCTTTGTGAGTTAGACAAAATAGTTTCCTCATCCAAACCTTCAACTTGTCTTTTAGACCCTATTCCTACCAGGTTATTTAAAGAAGTCTTCCCACTTATTGGGAGCTTTATTCTTCATATAATCAATTCTTCATTGACTTTAGGCCATGTACCGCAGGCTTTTAAAACGGCTGTAATTAAACCCTTACTCAAAAAGCCAACGCTAGATCCAGGAGCTTTAGCTAACTATAGACCAATCTCTAATCTCCCTTTCATTTCAAAAATCTTAGAAAGAGTTGTTGCCACGCAATTATTTGACCACCTGCAGGGAAATGGTTTACTTGAAGAGTTTCAATCTGGGTTTAGAATCCATCATAGTACTGAAACAGCCTTAGCGAAGGTCACTAACGACCTCCTCATTGCATCTGATAATGGACTAGTTTCTGTACTTGTCCTTTTAGATCTTAGTGCAGCTTTTGATACTATTGATCATAATATTCTACTTGATAGTTTAGAACACTATGTTGGACTTAATGGAACTTCGTTGCAGTGGTTTAGATCTTATTTATCTGATAGGTTCCAGTTTGTTCATGTAAATGATGAGTTTTCTTTCAGCTCAAAGCTTAGTCATGGAGTTCCACAGGGATCTGTGCTAGGCCCTACTCTTTTTAGTTTATATATGCTTCCGTTAGGCAACATTATTAGAAAGCACTGTATACATTTTCATTGTTATGCAGATGACACACAATTATACCTGTCAATGAAGCCAGATGATACTAATCAATTAGCCAAGTTAGAAGCCTGTCTTAAGGAAATCAAAGCTTGGATGACTTGTAATTTCCTGCTATTAAATTCAGATAAGACTGAAGTCATTCTTGTTGGTCCAAAAAACCTTAGAAATTCCTTTCCAAATCAAACTTTCAGTTTGGATGCAGTTACTCTTTCTCTTAATAGCTCTGTGAGGAACCTTGGAGTTATTTTTGATCAGAATTTGTCCTTCAATTCACATATTAAATTTGTTTCTAAGACTGCCTTCTATAATTTGCGTAATATTGCCAAGATTAGGAGCATCTTGTCTCAGAGTGATGCTGAGAAGCTGATCCACGCTTTTGTTAGCTCGAGATTAGATTATTGTAATTCTTTATTATCAGGCTGTCCTAAAACATCTTTAAAAAGTCTTCAGCTGATCCAAAATGCTGCAGCAAGAGTTTTAACAGGTACTAGAAAGAGAGATCATATCTCTCCGGTTCTGGCCTCCCTTCATTGGCTTCCCATAGAGTTTAGAATTAAGTTTAAAATCCTTCTTCTTACTTACAAAGCTCTAAACAATCAGGCTCCTTTTTATTTAAAAGATCTGATACTACCGTATCATCCTAATAGAGCACTACGCTCCCAAAATGCAGGATTACTTGTAATACCTAGAATCTCCAAAAGCACAATGGGAGGCAGAGCCTTCAGTTATCAAGCTCCTCTCCTGTGGAATCAGCTGCCAATCTGGATTCGGGAGTCAGACTCGATATCTGTTTTTAAGAATAGGGCTAAGACCTACCTTTTTGATATAGCCTACAATTAGGGAGGGATCGTGTGTTTCTGAACCCTCCCTTAGTTATGCTGCTAATAGGTTTAGTCAGCCGGGGGACCTCCAGTAATGCACTGGGCCTCACTCCTTTCCTCACTCTCTATGAAATATTTTTTTTTTTGCTGGTCATTAACATTTGTTTGTTCTCTCCCATAGATTGAGTCCCCATCGTGCTGTTTGCTCTCTACATGTCTGTTCTTTTCTTCTTCTCTATCCCCTCACCCCCCAGCCAGTCGCAGCAGATGACTGCCCCTCCCTGAGCCTGGTTCTGCTGGAGGTTTCTTCCTGTTAAAAGGGAGTTTTTCTTCTCCACCGTCGCCAAGTGCTTGCTCACAGGGGATCGCCTGATTGCTGGGGTCTTTCTGCAACTGTGGGGGTCCCCCCTACAGTTGATAGTGCTATGAGATGACTGTTGTTGTGAAATGGCGCTATATAAATAAAGTTGAATTGAATTGAATTGAATAGATAAAGGTATTATCAGTGGCAAGGACAGGCCAAGACAAACTGACTCCAGTATCTGTTGCAGTGACTGACCAGATGATAGGTTTGTTTATCTCTGCTCTTTGTGTAGTGCATGTCACAATGCACCGACTGGCACAGTCCACCACAGACCTTGCGGCAGATGTGTTTATCTGCCAGGATGTCCAGTCTCACCCCGTGTAACTGGGAGTGGTCCACCACAGACCTGTGGCAGATATTGTTTTTAGTTCTACCAGGATTCCCTGTTTCACCCTCAATGCCCTCGGAAGGGCGGGGATGCTGGTTGAGTCGCCGACGGCCCGACCCATGAGACAGGTAGTACCAGTTTTCATGGTTATCCGGTAGCAAGCAAGCCAATGCCTGACCTGACAAAAAATATCTATCCATAATAATAAAACAAGTAATGCGAGTAACACATCTGATCAAATTTCAGTAACTATAACGCGTTACTTAATTTTTAAACAGTAATTTCGTTACACAGCATGTTACTGCAAAAGTAGTGGCGTTACTCCCAACACTGGTTTTGAGTAATAATTTGAAGTAGTTAAGCCTGTGCAGTCACAGATGTGTTGAGGGAGAGCATTCCAGGGGGAGAAGGGCGCGATGAAAAGGCTTTGTCCGCCCAGATTCTGTGCTTGGTTCTGTGTGATGGAGAGAGGAGGTTTGCAGCAGAGGAACGGAAGTAGTGGGGGAAGGGATGGGGGCGTGTGCCGGTGCAACATTTTGGTGAAATAGGAAGGGGCCTGGTGATGGAGGGCTTTAAAGGTGAGGAGAAGGACTTTGAACTGTTTGCATTGTGAGATTGGAAGCCAGTGAAGGTTCTGGAGTACAGGGGTGAGTACTGTGCTGTGTAATGAAATTACTGTTTAAAAAATCAACAATGCGTTACAGTTACTGAAATTTGATCAGATGTGTTGCTCGTTACTCATTTTATTAATATGGATATATATTTTTAGAAGAAGAATCCAACTTTGTCATTCACTCCAATCATGTACAGTAGAACGAAATTATGTTTCTCTTATCTACAATGTCTATCATATCTAGAATCAGAGGGGTCACTGCCATGCAAGGCGCCTGTTGTGTAGAGAGTGTGGTGTTTGCGTGTGGCCCTCGGGGCTTGCCGTAGCCGCCCTGCAGAGTGACGTCAGGTGGGCTGCAGCACCTGTATATAGTTCTGTGTTTCTCATAATAAAGTGAGTTTGCTGCATGGCATAAGACAGACTCCAGACTCTGAGTATCGACATAACATTTTGGCGACGAGAGAACACTATGGAGACATATGGGATACCTCCACCTCTGCTGTCATTTCTGGAGTGTCCGGGAGAGCCAGCGATCCTGTGACCGGACTGGATGGCCATGCTTGGGGGATTCATCGCTGGGCTCGGCCTGGGTAGACTCGACAGAGACAGAGGACGGGTGCTCCTGGTCTGTCATCTCGGCGTGGAGGGTCGGAAAATTCTCGGCATGTTGGGACAGACGGAGCTTTATGCGGATGCTGTTGGGCGGCTGCCTGGAGATTTTGCTGAACGTATAAGGGACATGAAGCAGTGGGTAGTGAGGCTGTTGGCGCCAAGGAAAAGTATGCACCAAAACCAAGCAACAAGCCACCAGCTAGGTTTCGAGGGGGAACTGGAGCCACGAGTGGGGATCCCCCGGTCACCGAGAATGGCAAGCCAGCTGAGGAACTCAACACGGTGCGTGACCGTAGCACTGGTGGTGATGACAGTGCAGCAAGCAATGGCAGCATGGAGGGAGAACAGCGACCAGACTCAACTGAGTTTTCCCCGCAGCTGGAGTCCGGGCAGTGGGAGAGCAGGAGCAAGCATGCTGAAAGCCCTGGGGAACAGCAGCGACAGCCAGGTGCAGAGGCAGCACAGCGGAGCGCCTTGGACAAGGATGCTGGGCGCAGCAGTGAGGCGCCTGGATGGACAGGCGATGCCGACAGGCGGGCTGCAGTCTTTCCCGGAGTTCGGCCCGGTGGACCGGAATGTCTAGGGCTACAACAGCGGCAGATGCAGAAGACGGTCAGGGGTGGACCGACAGACACAGCGGGACTGTGTTCCGGCAGCAGCACTGTGGTTCTAGACGAGAGAAGCGGTCAGTGGTGAGAGGGGACATTCTCGCCGGGGAGGTTAGCTTCGATCCCGGGGGCAGGCGGCTGCCAGGGGCGCATATGCCATGGGGCTGCCCTGGGCCCCCGAGCCAGTTTTACCCTTGGCTGCCCGTGGACATTGGTGTAACATAAATAACTGAATTGTAAATAGGTTTATATGATTGCATGAGTGTATGGTGTGGTATGGGATTATTTTATGCATTTGGTATAGAGACACAGTCCTATTTTAGTTGTTTTTGGGTGAATGTGTTAGGCCATTCCAGTTCATTGTTCCCGTTACTTCCCTTAGTGCATGATTCGGGTCCTAAATTGGGGTGAGTCGGAATTGTGCGTATGTGTTTTGAACTTTTGTAAGGGAGAGGGGAATGTTGTGTAGAGTGTGGTGTATGTGTGTGGCCCTTGGGGCTTGCCATAGCCACACTGCAAAGTGATGTCAGGCGGGCTGTGGCACCTGTATATAGTTCTTTGCTTCTCATAATAAAGTGAGTTTGCTGCATGGCATAAGACAGACTCCGATTACCGACATAACAGTGCCGCCACAAACAATTTCTTCTTCCCCCCATTCTATTATGCTGAGCACCAAGCTAGAAGCTGGGAAGTACCATTTTTATATGGTCTTTGGTATGACCCGTCCAGGGCTTGAAGCCACAACCTCTTGGTTGTGGAGCGGATGCTCTACCAACTAGGCCACCACTCCGATATCGCAAATAAATGAATATACAAACTGACCCTACTGTTATGTCCACAAACCTGGCATGAAAGAGACGGACGAGGATGCTGCTCTGGAACTGGGCTTTATTAGAGAACTGAACACAATACAATGTATGTGGCTCGCAGTGGAGTCATTCAAGCAAGAGAGCCCCTCATGGCGGAAGCTCACTATTATAGGGTGGTGTGATGACGCAACTGGAAGGTGGCGTCATCACACCACATTTCACAATAAAATCCTGATACCACACCTACCATAGCTGAGGCAGCCGTCAGTTGATGTGACCTATTGCAGAGAGCCGAGTCTTCACTACTGAGGGGAGGAAAAGATGAAACCACTTGTTTTTGTGTAAGCTACTTTGTTTTTGTGGAAATAGGGAGATTATTTTTCCTTTGTCGCGGTTAAGAACAAAAGCATGTTGATGGGTTGGAAGCTCAGTACCGGTTGAGACCTACTGCAATCTTCAGAAGTGCTTGAAAACAGCAACAAAGCTCCAACAAAGCTAAAGTTAAGTAACCGCTAGCTATGCTAACAACACTGTGTTAATGGATTAATGCTATCTGAACAGCCATGGCTGGATGCAAAGTAGAAATTTTCTTGTCTCAACAGCCACGGCTGGATTTCAAGCACAGGTATGCATCTGGGCAGTTTGTGGCCGAGCAAGAATTAAACCAATTGATTGTCAGATACGTCCTTACAGACTGAAGACATGGCAATAGTCACCTTCTATCAGACAGCTGAGACTGTGATCCACTGAAGTTAAATCACATTTCCTTGCTCCCTGGATAAAGATTATTCAAAAATGGATTATGATCACGGGCAGTATGGTGGTGCAGATAGCACCGTGGCAGCACAGCAAGAGGTTCACGGGATCGATTCCACCCCTGACCATCATGGGTTCGATCTCACCCCCAGACCGTCGGTGATCCATCTGTGTGGATTTTGCATGTTCTCCTCGTGTCTGCGTGGGTTTACTCCAGATACTCTGATTTCCTCCCAGAGGCCAAAGACATGCAGGTTTGGTTAATTGGCATCAACTGGGGATTCTAAATTATTTATTTATTTAGCGAATGCAAAGTCCTTAAGCCAAGCAGTTGCCTCCTGGTTTGCTGTATGGAGGGTGTGTAATCCTCCTTCCAGTCTTTGGAGCGGGCAAGCCTCTATGATGTGTTCCATAGTTTGCTCCTCTCCACATGCGCACAGTGGGCTAGGGCTACTGCCCCATCTGTGAAGGCTGGCCAAGCAGGGGCCATGTCCAGTCCTGAAGCGATTGAGTGTAGACCACTGTCTCCTTGGGAGGTTGGTGCCCGGGACCTGTTGGTTGGGGTTTATCACCAGCTGTTTGTTTGGGACCTCCTTGGTCTCCCATTCCTCTTGCCAAGCTATCTGGATGGTAAAGTCAGCTGGGGGAGGGTTTTTCCAAATCGGCCGTCTGGATGAAAGTCGGGCAGTGGGTGGGGTGTAGATATCTGCATGGATTGGTAAGAGGAAAATCTTTAACTTTTTGGAGCATCCTTTGAGTTAATGCTGCTCGCCGGATGTGTGGAGGGGCTATGTTTGACAGTACAGAGAGCCAGGGGAGTGGTGTTGAGCGGATTGTTCCAGTTATAGTTCTCATGGTTGAGTTGAGCTGGGTGTCTACATGGTGTGTGTAAGATGACCTGGACCAGACAGGGGCACAATATTCTGCTACAGAGTATGAAAGGGCCAGTGCTGAGGTGCGCAGGGTGGAGACTGCCGCCCCCCATTTTGCACCAGCGAGCTTGCAGAGCAGGTTGTTTCGTACTTTCACCTTAGCAGCCGTCCACTTTAGATGTTCCTTGAAGGATAAGGTCCTATCAAGGGTCACTCCAAGATAAGTTGGATTTGGGGCATGCTTAAGCTTGAGTCCGCTCAGGTGGATGTTTAGTTCTCTGGCAGCTTTTGCATTGTGGAGATGAAATACACTGGAGACGGTTTTTGCTGGGCTTGGTTTTAGGCGCCAGATTTTGCAGAACTGGTCCAGTTTAGCAAGATCTTCCGTGAGCACCCGTTCCAGTGGTTCAAAGTCTGGTGCTTGGAATGCCAAACAGATGTCGTCTGCATAGATGAATTTGCGGGATTTTGTAGTAGGCAGGTCGTTTATGTAGAGGTTGAACAGAGTTGGAGCTAGAACTGAGCCTTGTGGGAGTCCGTTTTTCTGCATTCTCCATGCACTTGTGTTCTGACTGAGGTGGACTCTGAACCTTCGGTTGGTCAGCAGCGTTTTTATAATTGCTGTTGCCCAAGCAGGGATCGCCTTTATAAGTTTCAGGAGGAGGCCTTTGTGCCAGACCGTATCATAGGCGGCTGTAAGATCGAGAAACACAGCCCCTGTCTTCAGTCTGCTCTCGAAGCCATTTTCAATGAAGGTGGTTAGGGCCAGTACTTGTTCTCCTGTACTGCGGTCCTTGCGGAAACCTGCTTGATCCACACTTAGAATATCCTCTATTTCTGGGGAAATGCGTTGCAGTATTAGGCGCTCCATGATTTTGTAAGGAACGCTGAGTAGGGAGATTGGGCGGTAGCTTGCTGGTAGTTTGTGGTCTTTGCCAGGTTTTGGGATGGCAATGACCTTTGCTGCCCGCCATTTCTTTGGGATCGAGTTCGTTTGTGTGATCCTTGTGTAGAATTGTGTCAACCAGGTTAGGGCTCGGGGGCCAAGATTTTTCATGAATTCTGGGAAGATGTTATCGTATCCTGCTGCCTTTCCACATTTCAGGCCCTGTAGGACTTTGTCCAGTTCAGCAGCCTCGAAGGGTTCAGGGTTCGTTTCCTCTACAGGCATTTTTTGGTGTTTTTTTAGCTCAGTTGTAACTGCTGTTCTGGTGTCTTTGTCTTGGGGTGCTTTGGCGATAGTCAGTAGGTGGGATGCAACTTGGTTGGGTGTGACGGATGCTCGGCTTTGGCTAGGGGGCTTCTGTGCAGCTCCTAGGCGACGGATGAGGCTCCAACATTTCCTGCTAGAGTGGGTAAAGCTCCGGTCAGCAACTGTCTCCTCCCATTTCTTTCGCCGGGCTGTATTTAGCGATTCAATGAGATGGTCTGCTATCTCTGGGTCCCCTGATGTTTGATAGGATTGTAGGAGGGCAGCACTTTCTCCGTCCAAACATGGGACATAGAGGGGTTCTAAAGGGATTCTAAATGGTCCTTAGGTATGATTGTGAGAGTGAATGATTGTCTGTTTCTCTGTGTTGGCCCTGTGATGGACTGGCGATCTGTCCAGGGTGTACCCTGCCTGTCGCCCAAGGATGCTGGGATAGTCTCCACCCACCCCCCCACCCCCCCGGCAACCCAAAAAGGATTAAGCGGTAGAAGATGAATGGATGGATTGGATGGATTTTTATCTCCAAAAGGAATTTGAGGGACTGGATCATGCCTCTGTCGCAGCAGACATTTAGACTGTGGATAATGGACGTTTTCTTTGGATCACTGCACATCGGATTAAGTCCATATCATAAAGGTAAGATGAACATGGACAGCTTTACGCAGTGTTGCTAACTCCCACTCCAGAATGAGGAAATTACTGGCAATATCATGTTAATTTTCTTCAGATTTTTCCCACAAGAAGAACTCTCAAGGCAGGATAAAGCAGACTGAACATGTTCTAAATGCTCTGTCTGAAAGTCTGTTTTCAGCCTGACATTAATAAGCCCCTAATTTAATCCATTAATTAAATTATCTTGCTATGTGTGTAAGATGATTTAAAGGTGCAATTCATAAGATTTTTATGAAAATAATGATTTTTTTAAAAAAATAATACATCAAAAAAGTGTTTAGAAACTTGCACAATGTTAGTCTTAATGTTCTAAAAATTAGTATATTGATGAACAAAAATATTTTGTGATTTATTACGGGTCGTAAAGCATATAAATATTTACATTCCAGAAAATTTCTGATGACAAAAAGGTGTTCCATGAGTTTTTCTTATCCAATTACAGTTAATTTTTGGATGTCATGTGCTATTGCTTTTCCATAGCACTAACTAACTAACTAACTAACTAACCTGCACTTATATAGCGCTTTTCTAGTCACAAAGACCACTCAAAGCGCTTTCATTAATACTAACCCTCTATTCTAAGGGCCTATAGGAAACAGATATCTAGGGACAATTTAGAACAGCCAATTAACCTAACATGCATGTTAGGTGCACTAGTGTTGCCAATCAGTGATTAGTATGCTACCATGGCTGCTTCTGCAAGTAAAAAGTCATTCCGTTATCCTTCTCAAGTAAGAAGTAATAAACAAAGGGGCAAGACCAGAATAAGTATTGGTTCAGCTTTTCGCTGGTGTGATCTGAAGAATCATAGGTTTTAAAATCCATACTGAGGTCGCCTATTTGCTACTCGGCCAGTAAGCTAAGCTAAGCTAAGCTAACTAGTGTTTGCATAGCTATCTGTAACCTGCATTTTGTCTATGAGATGTTCCTGTTATTAATATGACTGTGTGATGATATCAACTGGTATATGGCGATGGGACAGACCACAGGAATTGCTTGGTAATCCTTTCCAAACAGTAATTTTTCCACTCTGGTCTAGTGCAGCTACACTAGTTTATAGTTAGCATTAGCTTCCGTGAAAGAAGGAACTCAATTTTTTTCTAACGAAAGTTATGAGTTTTTAAAAATACGTTACTTTTACATTGTGTTCGATGATCTCCTACACACTTGTGGCCATTTATCTAAATAAGCACTTTTTTGCCCCTAATTTTAATGTTGTCTAATTTCTCCAGAATCAAAATTTGATACAGTTAGCATTAGTTTATGATATGTCGAACAATGGATCTGCTGTTTACGTGATCAAACATTTTTGACGTTTAGAAAATAAATTGCTTTTACATTGTGTTAGATGATCTTACTCCAATGTGTCTCCATTTACTGAAAGAAGCACTCTTTGCCCGAAATATCGCTGTGTCAATGTATGTAACTGTATATAGACTGGACATAGACTGCTGCCGTCGCTGTTTGTTCTTGTTTTTGTTTTTTAATCCAGCCTAATTCCTTTCTTTTCATAAAATGCACACCAGTGTAGAGAGAAGCACCATTTCAGTTGTCCTGTATGTCCTGCACATATAGTAGTATTGACAATAAAATCTTTGAATCTTTAGCTAATGATTCAATTCAATTCAATTCAACTTTATTTATATAGCGCCATTTCACAACAACAGTCATCTCATAGCACTATCAACTGTAGGGAGGACCCCCACAGTTGCAGAAAGACCCCAGCAATCAGGCGATCCCCTGTGAGCAAGCACTTGGCGACGGTGGAGAGGAAAAACTCCCTTTTAACAGGAAGAAACCTCCAGCAGAACCAGGCTCAGGGAGGGGCAGTCATCTGCTGCGACTGGCTGGGGGGTGAGGGGATAGAGAAGAAGAAAAGAACAGACATGTAGAGAGCAAACAGCACGATGGGGACTCAATCTATGGGAGAGAACAAACAAATGTTAATGACCAGCAAAAAAAAAAAAAAATTCATAGAGAGTGAGGAAAGGAGTGAGGCCCAGTGCATTACTGGAGGTCCCCCGGCTGACTAAACCTATTAGCAGCATAACTAAGGGAGGGTTCAGAAACACATGATCCCTCCCTAATTGTAGGCTATATCAAAAAGGTAGGTTTTAGCCCTATTCTTAAAAACAGAGATCGAGTCTGACTCCCGAATCCAGATTGGCAGCTGATTCCACAGGAGAGGAGCTTGATAACTGAAGGCTCTGCCTCCCATTGTACTTTTGGAGATTCTAGGTATTACAAGTAATCCTGCATTTTGGGAGCGTAGTGCTCTGTTAGGATGATACGGTAGTATCAGATCTTTTAAATAAAAAGGAGCCTGATTGTTTAGAGCTTTGTAAGTAAAAAGAAGGATTTTAAACTTAATTCTAAACTCTATGGGAAGCCAATGAAGGGAGGCCAGAACCGGAGAGATATGATCTCTCTTTCTAGTACCTGTTAAAACTCTTGCTGCAGCATTTTGGATCAGCTGAAGACTTTTTAAAGATGTTTTAGGACAGCCTGATAATAAAGAATTACAATAATCTAATCTCGAGCTAACAAAAGCGTGGATCAGCTTCTCAGCATCACTCTGAGACAAGATGCTCCTAATCTTGGCAATATTACGCAAATGATAGAAGGCAGTCTTAGAAACAAATTTAATATGTGAATTGAAGGACAAATCCTGATCAAAAATAACTCCAAGGTTCCTCACAGAGCTATTAAGAGAAAGAGTAACTGCATCCAAACTGAAAGTTTGATTTGGAAAGGAATTTCTAAGGTTTTTTGGACCAACAAGAATGACTTCAGTCTTATCTGAATTTAATAGCAGGAAATTACAAGTCATCCAAGCTTTGATTTCCTTAAGACAGGCTTCTAACTTGGCTAATTTATTAGTATCATCTGGCTTCATTGACAGGTATAATTGTGTGTCATCTGCATAACAATGAAAATGTATACAGTGCTTTCTAATAATGTTGCCTAACGGAAGCATATATAAACTAAAAAGAGTAGGGCCTAGCACAGATCCCTGTGGAACTCCATGACTAAGCTTTGAGCTGAAAGAAAACTCATCATTTACATGAACAAACTGGAACCTATCAGATAAATAAGATCTAAACCACTGCAACGAAGTTCCATTAAGTCCAACATAGTGTTCTAATCTATCAAGTAGAATATTATGATCAATAGTATCAAAAGCTGCACTAAGATCTAAAAGGACAAGTACAGAAACTAGTCCATTATCAGATGCAATGAGGAGGTCGTTAGTGACCTTTGCTATAATATATAATGATCTTGCAGGGGAACAGGTCAAGTGGACCCCTGACCATGTGAGCACCCCATGTGGACCCCAGTGTCCAATCTATACATGTACAAGTACATTTTCAATCCAGTGATTTACAAACTGATTCAGAGCTTTTTAAAGCCTCATTCAGAACGTTCTAGTCCCACATACCTATTCTGTGAAATTCATCTGGGGGCAGCCAGCGGTGACGAGCAGCAGTGGTGGAGAAGAAGAGTCTTTAGAAAGCAGAAATGGAGCCAAAACCTTCTCCAGGTCAGCTAAGTTCTCATCTTACGTCTATATATAATTTTTTAAACTTCTTGGTGTCTGTGAAAAGTATTCCCAACAGTTTTTTTTTAAAAAAAAAATCTTGTTCTCCTTCTTTACTTTTATAAATCACAGGATTGAGAATGTACTTGTACATGTACAGATAGGATCCCGTGGTCCACTTAGGGTGCTCACTTGGTCAGGGGTCACCTTGACCTTTATCTATTGTTCAGTCTTTTTGGTCTGTTTTCAATGCATGTTGTTAGCCTAGCAGTCCAATGACGTTGTGTTTTTTGGATTTACTGAACCTACTACTTATGACAAATACAATTGTAAATGACCTTAACTATTGTACACGTTTTTTGTTGGTAAACATTTAACTATAAAAAGTCATGTAATATGTTGCACCATAACTAAATGAAGAGACTGATGTTATCTGTTTACAGGTATTATGGCAATTATGACCTGATCACATCTACTCCTGTAAAAACAAAAAGGAAACGCACCGTGACACCATTGCCACCTGTATCAAGTATACCAGGGTCACTTTCCCCAGAACAGCACTCATGGGTAAGTGGGTATTAAAATTCTCTAGCTGAATATTTTAATTAGTGATGTAATTGAAAATGAAATCTCTGTCATTCAGACCGTGGCATTTTTCCTGGTGTCAAGCAAAGCTTTGACATGTGGCATGGGGCCAAGAATCTAAAAGGATCTCATCTGTACGTAAGTCTTGCCAATCATTACAATATCCTAACTATCCACAAATGAATTACGAAAAATAAAAAATGGATTTGTGTATGCACTCTTCAGGCAGGTAAAATGAAGGGGCAGGCTGGATTGGTTCTGTGGCTGCGTGATATCATTAATCATTTTTGGTGGTGCTGTAACAAAGCTGCAATGCATGACGACTTCATGGTAGGTGCAACATTTCTTGTATTACTGCAACAACACAAATAATTGTGCTGCCAGTGCCATTGTGCCTATCAATGAGTTTGTTAAGAAAATATTGCCTTTGATGTGCAATTTTTCTTTGTTGGAGACTAAATGGGTGATACAGTTGTTATTGTTATGAATAAGCCCACATATTAAAATAAAGGTATCACAATTTCTTCCTAAGTAAATTTAATTTGTGTAACTGAAATTTGTGGAACTGAAAATCTTTTTTTTCCTGTATTTGAATCAGGTCCAATGAGTGAAAACGGCACACAGGTAAAATCCATTTCCATTTCTCTACCCACTCTTTCTGTCACCAACAGTATATTTTGCATTCGTAAACCAAGCACATTCATTCAAGAATGTGGAATTTGAAAAAATGTTGTTCCTCTTTAATCAGGTGCAGTCTTGCAGCAGGAATGAATATACAACACAGCCATCCATCCATCTTCTACAGCCTTTCTGGTTGTCCAGGTTGTGGAGGGAGCAGTCTAATCAAAGAAGCCCAGACTTCCCTCTCCCCAGCTATCTCCTCCAGGTCTTCAGAGAGGACACCAAGATGTTCCCAGACCAGCTGGGAGACATAGTCTCCTTAACATGTCCTGGATCTGTCCCGGGGTCTCCTCCCTCCTCCCACAACACATACATAGAAAGGAATTCTATTTCTGTACCTGGTCTTTCCTTCACCAACAGTATATTGTAATTCACATTATGTAGACCAAGCAAACTCACTGCAACACTGCTGTCGTCCTAAAACTATCTAGTAGATCACATACTGTCACGTTTTAATGCTGTTAGTCCATGATGACACTTTCTTAGAGACTGTCCTTTTTTACATCAACAGTTTGTCCCTGACTATAGTAACAAAGGTCAACACTGACTATGGGGACAATAAAAGCTTTCCAGAGCGTCCTAATCCTGATTGAATTAATTTCTCTATTATTCTCCCAGATCTGCCCCATGGACCCTGCACCGGGACTGGTTATTTTTTAATAAATATCTTCCCCCAAATAAATTCCTGTTTTACGTTGAGTGACTTGATTTGAGGTTGATTTTCTTTTACATTGTTCTCATCCACCTCCAAAAGTTGAATATTGTGATGAATTTATTTTTAGAAATAACTCAGATCTAAAAAGTAAAACTTTCATATTTTACAATAATCCCATATAAATTTAGCCATTTTAAGATTGTTATTTTGTTTTTAATTTGGATGAATATGTCTGAGCTATTTGATATAGGTCTGAATGGTGATGTGCTCATTTTTTGGAGCTGCAGTTCTGCTTTTACACAATATTATTTGAGAAAAGATTATTATTCCACCATAAATTATTTCCAACTTCACTAAGCATTATTGATTACAACGTTATGTATATATCTAATATGTACAGTGTATTTTAGGTTCTTGTTTATCACTACGTTATACGAAGGTTGAAACTACTTTAGTTTTGCAGAGGTGAGGTAAACCATTACTTTGTGAATCTGTCACACTGAATAAACAATAGATTTCATCTTCTACAGGTAACTGAAAGGACACAAATGAATTCAGGCATCTGTGGGGAGACTTGAATAACGAAACCGAATTGTCTTTCATTTCAGTTTATTCAAGAAATCATTCCACTGTCTGCTCTTATTCTTGAGCAGCGAACAAAGAGAGTGAACACACCAAAGTTCTCTCATTTAAACCTTCTCACATCAAACCATTTCCCTCGCGGGGGAAATCACACATCTATATCAAAGTCTCTTTATTCACATTCATTAGCCTTTTATTTACATAACTCCCCCTTCTCTCTTCCCGAGCCTCAGTGGTCAGGAAGTCTTCTGTCCCCTGTCCTCCGCAGGGGGTCCAGGCTCTGTGGCTCCGCACCGCAGGGGGCTGGCTCTCCTTCATCGTGGTTAAATCACATATGCAGTGTCCAACATATACATGTCTCACAACACAGCCATATAACCCCCCCCCCAAACGATGAAGAACAGACTAATTCCCAAAATTTAATAGCACCTTACTCACTACTGAATAATCAACACCAACATTCAGTCTGTGCGCCGCTTGGGCTTCAGCCGTCTGCCGAATCTGCTGTGCGTTGGCCCCGCCTTGCCTGCGGTGCTGTTCTGCTCCGGGTCTGTTGACTGAGGAAGAGAGTGGTTAATTGCCCTCTGCGGGGGCCTGCCTCGTCGAGGCGCCACCGCGACCGGTACAGACACGTCCTTCATGACAAAAGCAGGTTTTAGTCTGTCAATACTGACTGTCTCTTTTCTGTCCCCAAAATCTAGCACAAATTGCTTATCACCTGCCTCCAGCACTCGAAATGGCCCTTCGTAAGGTGGTTTGAGCGTTGCTTTAAGGGCTTCGCGCCTGACAAAAACGAAATCGGCATTTTTCAAAGCCTTGGGGACGAAAACTCGTGGAAAAGCGTGATGAACCGGACCCGGGAGCGTGTCTGCCCCCGTGCCAACTAACGGTCCCAGAGCCGAGAGAGGTGGGGGCTCTGGGTGCTCTGGTAAAAACTCGCCCGGCAGCCTCAGAGTTTGTGCGAATACCAGCTCCGCTGGGGAGGCGTCTAAGTCCTCTTTAGGCGCAGAACGCAACCCTAATAAAACCCAAGGGAGTTTATTTACCCAATCTGCATCCGTGAGCGACGCTCTGAGTGCTGCCTTCAAAGACCTATGAAAACGCTCGCATAAACCATTAGCCTGAGGGTGGTAAGCCGTAGTGCGGTGAATTTTGGCTCCTAAGCCGTTGGCCATCGCTGACCACAGCTCAGAGATGAATTGCGGTCCTCTATCGGACGTAATGTCCGACGGAACCCCGAAGCGCGCCACCCAAGCCGTTAAAAAAACGCGAGCCACCTCCGCGGCCGTGGTCGTCGCAAGTGGGACCACTTCCGGCCAACGTGTGGTGCGGTCCACCATTGTCAAAAGATACGTGAACCCCTGTGATGCCGGTAGGGGGCCCACAAGGTCGACGTGCACATGGTCGAACCTTCTGGCCGGAATGCGGAACGGTTCTAACGGGGCTCTTGTGTGCCTGTGAATTTTGGCCCGTTGACAGGAAATGCAGGTTTTTGCCCATTCCTTCACGTGCTTGCGCAGGCACGGCCAAACAAACTTTTCCGCCACTAGTTTCACCGACGCGCGCACCCCCGGGTGCGCCAGTGAGTGGACCGAGTCAAAAACACGGCGGCGCCACGTGGCCGGAACCACCGGACGCGGGCGCCCCGTCGACATGTCGCAGATCAGGGGGGGCATACCGGTTTGTAAACACTTGCTCTCCAGCCTCAACCCTGTTGGTCCAGACTGGAGCGCGCGCACGTCTGCGTCCGCCCCCTGGTCCGCTGCCATGGCTGCGTAATCTATACCCACGTGCACCGGGGCTGCGCGCGCCACCGTGCCGCTCTCCTGCGGCGCGGTCACGGTGGCCCGTTCTGCCTCTGCGCGTGTCGGGGTCGTGAACGCGCGTGAGAGACAATCCGCTACTACATTGAATTTGCCCGCGACGTGCCTAATGTCAGTGGTAAATTCCGAGATTACGGCCAGCTGCCTCTGCTGCCTGCCGGACCACGGATCTGCAATTTTGGCCATGGCGTATGTGAGCGGCTTGTGGTCCACATAAGCGGTGAAGCACCGTCCTTCCAGCCAGAACTGGAAATGACGAATAGCCAAATGCAGCGCCAACAGTTCTCTGTCAAACGCGCTGTATTTTCGCTCAGCCGCGCTTAAAGATTTGCTAAAGAAAGCCAAAGGCTGCCAAACTCCGGCTACCTGTTGCTCAATAACGGCCCCTATGGCTAAATCTGAAGCGTCTGTCGTCAGCGCGATACGTGCTGCAGGGTCTGGGTGGGCCAGGAGCGCAGCGTCAGCCAAGGCTTTTTTAACCTCTGTGAACGCGCGCTCCCGCTCCGGGGACCATTCGACCGCCTGGGTCGGCTTTTGTTTTTTGAGCGCGGCATATAACGGTTGCATGATTTGAGCTGCGTGGGGCAGGAACCGGTTATAAAAATTCACCATCCCCAAGAATTCCTGTAGTGATTTGACCGTTTGTGGACGGGGAAAATCCGCTACCGCGCGTACTTTCTCTGGTAACGGAACCGCTCCCTCCGGGGAGACGCGGTGACCCAAAAAATCAATCCGCTCAACGCCGAACTGGCACTTGGCTGGGTTAACTATTAAGCCGTGCTCTCCCAGCCTCCTAAAAACTGCTGTGAGGTGCATTTCGTGTTCGTCCTCTGAAGTACTCGCGACCAAAATGTCGTCGAGGTACACAAACACGAAAGGGAGATCGCGTAACACGGCATCCATCATCCGCTGAAATGTTTGCGCCGCCCCTTTGAGACCAAACGGCATGCGTAAAAATTCGAAAAGTCCGAACGGGGTTATTACCGCTGTTTTAGGAATGTCCTCCGGTTGGACCGGTACTTGGTGATAGCCGCGAACTAGATCAATCTTTGAAAAAATGCGCGCCCCCGCCAGGTGCACCGAAAAATCCTGAATGTGCGGGATGGGATAACGATCGTGTGCCGTAGCGTTGTTTAGCCTGCGGTAATCCCCGCACGGTCTCCAGGAGCCATCGGCTTTCGGTACCATGTGCAGCGGCGAAGCCCACGGGCTCTTCGACCTACGAACGATGCCCAGCCTCTCCAGGCTGGCGAACTCCTCGCGCGCAATGGCGAGCTTAACTGCATCCAAGCGCCGAGCTTTTGCAAACACGGGAGGACCAGAAGTGGGGATGAAGTGTTTCACCCCGTGCTTCGCGACCGTCGCTGAAAAAGTGGGCACAGTGAGCGCTGGAAATTGGGTGAGGAGTGTGTGAAACTTACCACCTGCTGTAGCGACGTGGGTCTGTACTGGTGGCGGGGACACTCGAGCTGAACAGGGGAGAGAGTAAAAAGAGAGTGCATTTACCAGCCGTCTATTAGCAAGATCAACTAACAGATTGTGTGAACACAAAAAATCCGCGCCCAACATGTTGAAACTCACCGCCGCTACTACAAAAGTCCATTCATATGTGCGGCCATGTAAGCATAAAGGCAAGGTCCTTCTCCCGTAGGTGTTGATGTTCGAGCCATTTGCCGCTGTAGCTCCGTCACCGTGGGGTCCAGCTACCCGGTCCGCGTATGTTGGGGTGATGAAGCTCACTTGTGCTCCGGTGTCAATGAGGAACACTCGTCCGGAGCGCGCATCCGTGATGTAGAGCAGCTTGTTGCGTTCTCCGAGGGTCGAAGCTGCTAGCGACCCCCGGTCTTGCCGTTTCCCGAACTCCTGAAGATGCAGGGCGGCACACACCTGCGTGCCTTCTCTGCGAACCTCCGATGGTAAAAGCAGAGATCTTCTCCTCCGCTGTGTCGTGCCCGCGCCTCTGTCGCCGGGCTATTGGCTCCCCCTCGTCGCGGCCGTGTTGCCGCCATCGTCGGCCAGTCTGGTTCTGCCGCCTCTGGCTCCCCGCTGTCTCGGGTCGCTGCTGTGGTTGCTTGCCCGCCGCAGGCGTCCAGGATCCCGTCTGCCTCCTGGGCCAGCTCCCGGAACTCCTCCAGGGTGT
This sequence comes from Pholidichthys leucotaenia, assembly GCA_020510985.1. NCBI lineage: Eukaryota > Metazoa > Chordata > Actinopteri > Cichliformes > Pholidichthyidae > Pholidichthys > Pholidichthys leucotaenia. Next base: position 16,662,325 of record CM035838.1, read on the forward strand.
GACACTTTTTGCCGGCCAGCGTGCTTCTCGCATGCGCCGGGAGGTTGGAGAGGAAGATGAACTGAAAAATGAAATCATCATTGTCCAACCCTCTCAGCTGTATCATCTCCTCCATCAGGGCGCTCGGCCTGTGTCCACCTTGGTCTAGCAAAGACAGGATCCTCCTCGCCCTCACTTCAGCCGAGGGGGTGAAAAACTTGATGAGGGTGGATTTCAGCTTGCTGTACCTGTCGGTCGCGGGTGGCTGCTCCACCAAGCTTTGCACGCACCGAGCTGTGCTGTTGTCCAGTTTAGCGATGACATGGTGGAACTTAGTGTCATCCACCGTTACTCCTGCGAGCGCGAACTGCGACTCTGCTTGCAGAAACCACGACCGTGGGTTATCCTGCCAGAAATCAGGCAGCTTAACGGCCACTGCGCTCGCCAGCTCTGAGCGCTGTGAGTCCGGGACCCTGAGAATTTCTTCGTTCATTCTCAACGTCGTCAGTCACCAATGTGGGGAGACTTGAATAACGAAACCGAATTGTCTTTCATTTCAGTTTATTCAAGAAATCATTCCACTGTCTGCTCTTATTCTTGAGCAGCGAACAAAGAGAGTGAACACACCAAAGTTCTCTCATTTAAACCTTCTCACATCAAACCATTTCCCTCGCGGGGGAAATCACACATCTATATCAAAGTCTCTTTATTCACATTCATTAGCCTTTTATTTACATAACTCCCCCTTCTCTCTTCCCGAGCCTCAGTGGTCAGGAAGTCTTCTGTCCCCTGTCCTCCGCAGGGGGTCCAGGCTCTGTGGCTCCGCACCGCAGGGGGCTGGCTCTCCTTCATCGTGGTTAAATCACATATGCAGTGTCCAACATATACATGTCTCACAACACAGCCATAGCATCCAACGTTTCACAACATTTATTTATATATTTTAAAACAATAAAAAGAAAACACATTTACAAACTAAAATAAACGAACTGACATAAATAGCTGCTGGAGCTTAATAGCAACAGACGTTTTGTGTGTGTGTGTGTGTGTGTGTGTGTGTTTTTAAGCATGTGTAGCTAAAACAGATGAACTTAAACAGACCATAAAAGTGTGATTCAGCATATTTACAGAAACCACAGAACAACTAACAGCAAAGTCCTTACAATCTGATCTAAAGTGTTGACATAATTACACTGCCAAAACGAGAGAGCTATCGGGTTTGGTCACAGCTGTGCTATCTTAGCATAACTGTCAATAACACTATACTGTAACGTGCTGCTCGACATGGCGACGTCCCACCGGGAGATTCGAACTCACGCCTCCCGCTCCGCAGTCCCGCACTCTACCTGTGTCGCCAATAGGGTCAACCCACTTGGCAAGCCAAGTAGGGTGCTCATATTGAGTTCGCTACACTACCATATAGTTATTTTAAAAAAAATGTTTACCGGAGATGCGCATCAGAGAGGATTATGTTAAAATCACGATTCTATACAACAAGAATCCTCGCTTGGCATGCTGTCTGGATCATAATAACCAAAGGTCTGAGATTTTAGCCTCCAGGAAGTGTCCTTACAACCGATATGAGATTATAGTGAGTCAACAGTGCGTGCAACACCTACTGGCCAGGAGGTCAGAATCCTATCTATTGCACCTTTAAGTATACATTTAAAAGTAACGCGAAAATTACTTTTCAAAGTAACTAATTATTTAATCATGCAGTAATTGGTAAAGTAACTCAGTTACTTTTGAAAAGAAGTAACTAGTAACAGTAATTAGTTACTATTTTTAATAACTGTAATTAGTTACTATTTTTAGTAACTTACCCAACACTGCTAATCAGTCACTGCAGCCTTTCGCTATTCACCTATCCAGGAGAATAACAGTAGTCTTAATCAAACTTAGACTGGGGTCCCAGGTTTTTATCCCCTGCCAGATCTCCTAATATATGTCAGGGTATTTTAAAGGTTATTTTTTGATTTCTTTGTCAAATTATAACCTTTAAAAATTTACAACCCCAACCTTTAAGACTCCCAACCGCACTGACATTTGATGCCAATGAAAACAGGGTGAATATTTTTCCTGGAAATCTCTCTGGGATTTAAAGCTTGAAAATAACCATCTTGATCAAATCAAACTGCAGCCATGGATAAGATTCCATTCGTAGCATAACATTACGTGGCCCAAAAAAATCTTCATTTGAAATAATTTGAGAAATATGGCAGTAGTGGACTAGTAGGCAGACAAATGTCATTTTATATCTTTAAAGAGGGGTACAAGCAAATTAAGTATAAATTTGTAAGAATAAAGATGCAAAAATATGATAAAATATGCTAATTTACAATTTAAAAAGTCACAAGTTTACCATAAGAAAGTCTTAAATTTATAAAGAAAAAAGTTACAAATTTGCGTGATTTGCAACTTTCTTTGCAAATTTGCAGGAACAAAAGCAGCACGTTTGTATAGCTTTTGTACCTTTCTTTAACTGATGAAGCTCCTGTTTTCTTTCCAGTTTGTGAGATTTTTCTCTTAAACTTATAACATTTTTTCTTGGAAATTTATGATCTTTTTCCTTGCAAATTTGCAACTTTTTTCTGGCAAATGTCTGACTTTGAAAAAATGCATTTCCACTTTCCTGTAGATGTACCACTTTTTGTGATAAATTTGTTACCTTTTCCCACACAAATATGCACCTATATTTAAAACTTTTTTATATTACATGTGCAGCCTTTTTCCACTCATAAATCTTCAACATTTTACTTGACATTTGCAACCATACTATCAGGTTCTTTTTTTGTCTAGGGATGAATTTCACAATATAACATAGTTACTAAGCAAATACAAGACTCAAATTTTATCCAGCATCACGGGCTAAATAATTGCACCATTTTTCCCATCTTGCGTCACCCAGTTCTTTTTGCAGTTTCAGAGAGTATGCCATTTGTTCCAGTAAAGCTTTTACAATATTGATAAATAGAGTGACTGGTGGGGGATTCTTCTGGAGCCAACACCTGGTGATAGTTTTTTTTTGGCCGCTGCCAATAGAACCTTCAACAAATACATATCTGTACCACAAAGACCATCAGGAATAGAACCAAGGTAAAGTAGAGTAAAATCACAGTTAACACTGATTCCTAATATTTTTGAGATGATTAAAGAGATGTCTCTCCAAAAAGGCTGAATCACAGCATAGGTCCGAAATATGTGTCCATGATCAGATGATAATTCTCCACATTCTCTCCAGCTGGCTGATTGGGGGAAATAAAAAAAACAAATCAAGTTCTTCCAACAAAAGTCTCTCCAAGTCCAAGAGCTGGTAGAAGATTATTGGGTCCTCCAGACAGCAGTCCATACATCCTGTGATACAACTATATTGAGTTCTGTCTCCCAGCGTTGTTTCATATAAAGAGTACTGTCCTCACTTAAAGACATAACACTATGATAGATTCTAGTGATCTGTCTTTTGGTCTTACCAGAACTGTATACATCTGTGAATACTTTAATGATTTGTGACAACTCCTTTTTAGCAGAATCTCTGATTCGTTTATAGTAATAGTCTCTCATTTGCAAGTACCTAAAGAAGTCTTGTTTTTCAAGACCATATTTTTCGCACAAAATAAGAAAATCACACATTTCCTCATCTTTGATAATTATGCATATAGAAGTGATTCCTGCACGTGACTTTTCTTGAAATTGGCCATCCTGTGACCCCGGTGTAAAGTCTGGGACAAATACTGGCCATCCAAGCAATTTAACTTCATCTTTTAATTGGTAGCTTTTGATTAGGTTGTCCCAAATGTTTAATGAAAGTTTAATCCATTTGCTTGGTGATTTGATCATCTCCCTATCAACACATCCTAATAACTCTTGTAGTGTTTTGTCAGTGGCTTGGTTCCAAGGTTGTCATAGCCAGGAGCGGCACTGGGGTTAAGCTCCCAGTGCTCATAAAATGCTCCTTATGGCGTGCGTCTCGAAAAGCCTCTGGCAACTAAGTCCAACTCCTAGCCTGCCCGTGTGGTTTAGTCTCTAAGCCCAGCGGAACTGCTTTTACTAATAGGAGAAGGGGCGAGGGCAGATCTCTGGCGCCTTAAAACCAGATGCTTCGGGTAGATGGTGGCTCGTCAACCTGGGAAGGTAGCCCATCTAGGGGAAGGTAAACCCTGATTTCAAACCTCTGCTGCCTTGCGGCATACCCGGTCACGGGAAAGGCTTCGGGAGTCAACCCTGAGGAAAAATCTGGAGTCGGAGCCCCTAAGGCAGTTCTATGTTGTGCTCAACATCGTTCTGGCAGCTCCTGCAACGGCGCTGGTGCCAAACTGTAGCAGCCCTGCTGTTCCTTTGGATTCATCAGTGACGTGGAGAGGGGGGACATGCTGCATGGGCAACATCTTGTCCTCCATATCTTCCTGCCCAGGCTTGAATCCTACCAACGCCCAACGCTGGAAGGTAGAACACCGGATCACTGGAGAGGACACTCCAGCTTCGCCTTTGGCATAGACAAAACACGGGGAATGACAGTTACCGGTTATAAGCCACTGCTCAATTGGCGTAGAGCGTGGCGCCAGGGGTTGTTCCCGACGGTGGGAGGGATCATCAGATATCACTGGACAGCTACTGCCCGCCTCAAGCTGGGCAGCCCCCAGCCAATAAGGTGTTGTCCCGCCACAGCTTGCTTTCCTCATTGGGTGCATGGGGATGAGGAGAAATCCAAACAGCAGGCTGAGAACCTTCGCACCAGGCAAGACAATAAAACAAAAGAGACCAACTCTAAAACTGGGAACTTGGAACGTCCGCACTATGATGACAGGACTCACTGCTAACCTCAAGGACATCAACGACACCAGGAAGACTGCCATCATCAATAATGAGCTGAAGAGACTGGGAGTGGATATCGCCACTCTCCAGGAAACACGGTTAGCTGATGCAGGCACACTGAGAGAGAAGGACTACACGTTCTACTGGCAGGGAAAGGGCAGTGACGAACACAGGGAACATGGAGTGGGCTTCGCAGTGAAGAACACTTTGCTGAAGATGGTGGAACCGGGCAGCACTGGCTCCGCACGACTCCTCACCCTCCGCCTGAACACCACTCAAGGCCCAGTCACCCTCGTCAGTGTGTATGCCCCAACACAGACAGCCACACCAGAGGCAAAAGACGAGTTCTACGAGAATCTCACAACAACTGTCAGGATCATCCCCAACTCTGAACAACTCATTCTCCTTGGAGACTTCAATGCCAGAGTGGGTGCTGACCACGACTCCTGGCCCTCCTGTCTTGGACCTTTTGGCGTGGGCAGAATGAACGACAACGGACAGCGGCTGCTCGAGTTCTGCACATATCACGATCTGTGCATCACAAACTCGTTCTTCAAGACCAAGCCCCAACACAAGGTTTCCTGGCAACATCCGCGCTCAAAGCACTGGCACCAGCTAGACTTGATCCTGACCAGGCACACCTCACTGAAGAACGCGCTAATCACCCGTTCGTTCCAGAGTGTAGATTGCGACACAGACCATTCATTGGTGTGTTGCAAGGTCAAGCTGCAGCTGAAGAAATTCCATCGTGCTAGACAACCTGGAAAGGCACGGATTGACACCAGCAAGATGGCCCAACCAGAACTTGTTGAGCAGTTTGCCTCCACCTTTGAGAAGGAACTTGGTGTACCACAAGGAGGAGAATCTGCAAAGCAGAAGTGGGAAGAGCTGCGAAACACCATCTACCGCACAGCCTTGGCTACCTTTGGGAGGAAGACCTCGAAGTCACAGGACTGGTTTGATGCCAAGTTGACCGAGATGACCCCCGTCATTGAAGCCAAGCGCTCAGCACTTGCTGAGTACAAGAAGTACCCAAACGAGAAGAATCTCCAGATTCTCAGGGCTGCGAGAAGCAAAGTTCAGCAGACTGCTCGGCGCTGTGCCAACGAGTACTGGACTCAGCTCAGCCAAGACATTCAAACCGCTGCCATAACAGGGAACATCCGTGGTATGTACGATGGCATCAAGAAAGCACTTGGTCCGGCTCAGAGCAAGACGGCCCCCCTCAAATCTTCCACTGGGGAGATGATCACAGAGAAGAACAAGCAGATGGAGAGATGGGTGGAACACTACTCCGACCTCTACTCTAGACAGAACACCGTAACACCGTCAGCCCTTGATGCCATCGACTGCCTGCCATCCATGGACGAACTTGACGCCGAGCCAACCATCGACGAACTCAGCAAGGCCATTGATAGCTTGGCCGCTGGCAAGGCACCCGGCAACGACGGCATACCCCCTGACCTGATCAAGCACTGCAAGACCGCCCTACTGCTGCCATTGCATGATGTCCTCTGCCAGTGCTGGAAGGAAGGTGCCGTACCACAGGACATGAGGGATGCCAAGATCATCACCCTCTACAAAAACAAAGGGGAGAGAAGCGACTGCAACAACTACAGGGGCATTTCCCTCCTCAGCGTTGTTGGCAAAGTCTACGCACGAGTTGTTCTCGTTCGTCTACAGAAGCTTGCCGAACGTGTCTACCCCGAGTCTCAGTGTGGCTTTCTTGCTGAGCGATCGACGGTAGACATGATATTCTCCATCCGCCAACTCCAGGAGAAATGCAGAGAACAGAACATGCCTCTGTATGTTGCCTTCATCGACCTCACCAAAGCGTTCGATCTGGTCAGCAGAGAGGGCCTTTTCAAGATCCTGCCAAAGATAGGATGCCCACCAAAGTTGCAAAGCCTCATCGAATCGTTTCACACCAACATGCAGGGGATAGTGCAGCATGATGGCAACGTCTCAGAGCCATTCAACATACGCAGTGGAGTGAAACAGGGCTGTGTACTTGCGCCAACCCTCTTTGGGATTTTCTTTGCTATGCTCCTGAGGCATGCCTTCAGCACAGCAACAGAGGGAATCTACCTGCACACTAGATCTGACGGCAGGCTTTTCAACCTTGCCCGCCTGAAAGCCAGAACCAAAGTACGTGAGGCTCTAATCAGAGACATGCTGTTCGCAGACGATGCTGCAGTCGCAACCCACACACAGCAGGAGCTTCAGACCCTGATGGACCGCTTCTCCCAGGCATGCAAGGACTTCGGGCTTACCATCAGCCTGAAGAAGACTAACGTCTTGGCGCAAGGCACGGAAGCACCACCAACCATCACCATTGATGACTACAAGCTGGAGGTCGTGAATCAGTTCACGTACCTGGGGCCCACGATCAGCAACAACCTCTCCCTTGATACAGAGATCAACAAGAGGATTGGAAAATCAGCCTTCACACTCGCTCGCCTCACCACATGAGTGTGGGAGAATCCCAAACTCTCTGTCAAGACGAAGATGGCAGGTACAACGCCTGCGTCATCAGCACACTGCTCTATGGGAGTGAGACGTGGACAACATACGCCCGGCAGGAAAAGAGACTGAACTCCTTCCACTTGCGCTGCATTCGCCACATCCTGGACATATCCTGGCAGGACAAAGTGCCCAACACAGAAGTTCTGTCCCGCGCCGGTCTTCCCTCCATGTTCACTCTACTCAGGCAGCGCAGGCTCCGCTGGCTAGGCCACGTTCACCGTATGGAGGATGGCAGAATCCCCAAAGACGTCCTCTATGGAGAACTGGCAACTGGCAGGAGAGACGTTGGCCGCCCACAGCTGCGCTTTAGAGACGTCTGCAAGAGAGACATGAAGGCCCTGGATATCAACACAGAGCACTGGGAGGACCTTGCAACGGACCGCTCCAAATGGAGAGGCACCCTGACCAGACAGCTCAAGGCGGGTGAAGAGAGACTGACTGCTGCAGCAGATGAAAAAAGGACCCGCAGGAAGAACCGCCACAGACCCAGCAGCACGGAGACCACCCACAAGTGTGACCTGTGTGACAGGGACTGTCATTCGCGCATCGGCCTGTTCAGCCACAGGCGGTGCTGTTCCAGCAGAGTAGACGTTTAGGATTCTCTTCCATGGTCATCATAGACCGACGGAGGCCGACGATATGGTTTGTCAGACAAAGAAAGATATACTGTCAGGTTCTGAGCATGGTTGGGTGACCATGCTCATGCTTTAAGTTTATTTTTGTTATTCTCTGTGTTTTCCCTACCTCAGCTCAGTTTGGTTGTTGTGTTCATGTTCACAGTCATGTCCCTAATTACATTCCTTTGTAGCTGCCATTTATTTCTGTTTGCTATGATTATCTTCTTAGTTCTGGCTTGTCATTTTTCTTATCTTAATCTTAGGTTAGTTTGTCATGGTCCTGGTTATTAGTGTTATTAGTGTTGTGTTTGATGATTATTGTTCTCATGGTTATGTTATCATGTTTATTCCTGTCATGATTTGGGTTTGGGCTTTTGTTTTGACAGTGCCTTTTTTACTTCCAGTTTTGCGTTGTGAGTTTTTGCTTTGTTAATTATTCACAGTTGCTTTTGATTTCTTGATTATTGATTGCTCACAGGTGTTCATGATTTTTGTTTCCTTATTTATAGAGGTCGCACGGTGCCTTCAGCATGGTGACCATGCTATCATGCTTTCTCGTTATCAGGCTCACGGTTTTGTATCTTGTTCTTGTTTCTCGCTCATGTTTGGAATTTAGTTTTTGTTATTAAATCATGCCTGAACAGCACTCCGCACTTGAGTCCAATCCCTTGCCTCGGAGGTGCAATCATTGATACATACTTTCACCAATTTTTTGACATTTTCCTCTTAAGATGTGTCAGTATAGGGAAATCTATACAAACTCCACATAAGACATGAAAGTAGAATTTTGTTAAAAATCAACTTGATTATATGTAGTAATTTTTTTTTTATTTTTTTTTTTTTGTTACTTATTTGTACCCGTAGGTAGACTTGGTTTGCAGTCTGGTGATAAGCCACCGCTGCTGGTCGCTGCGTGCGCGAGCGCCCTAAACCTACATGTTTTTGGTATGCGGGAGGAAACCGGAGAAATCCCGGAGTAAACCCGCGCAACACGGGGAGAACATGCAAACTCCACACAGCTCACTGTTGGTCGGGGGCTGGGATCGAACCCACGATCTCATGATCCCCGCGGTCCCCCGGCCGAGTATAGCAACTTGTTGCTATACTATCCTTGCACTGTTCATTGCTATGGGATAGGGGGTATGACAGGTTAACAAATGGGATGGCTTTGGGTCGTTTTGCTAACAAGGGGTATGGTACCCCCCCCCCCCCCACAAAAAAATAAATAAATAAATAAATACAAATCATCTAATGGCTATATTGCAAAATGGGACACAAACTGTACCAGTTTTTCTCTATGGCAATTATAGAAGGATGGGTAATGAAGCACATTTAAGTCACATTCATGTTAATTTTACAATTGAAACTGGCCAGAGGAGATATTTTTTTGAATGTGAGATGTCAAATGTTAGCTGATGCCACTTCAAAGTGAATACAACACCCTTTTATACAGCTTTTGAACTCTGTAAGTTTTGAGGATCAAAGTGCAGACGTGCTGTCTAATACAAAAAAAAAAAAAAGAAAACTACTTTTGGTTCGGAAAACTTCACTGGCTGAATTTAGGACTCGCTGGCAAGGGGATTGCAATGTCAAGCTGTATTCAGCAAGCAATGCGTTACACTGTCGCTTTTTCCTCAAAGCCATGAGTTTGAAATATATAAATGTCACACACTTTCCACTCAAAGGATTACAGCGGAAGAAATGGATGTTTTCAGACACCAGTGATACTTAATCATTTCTCTAGATGCTAAAAACAAAGACTTGAGTAAATGTTCATTGTGTAAAATGGTTAAAAATAACAGTTCTACATTACTATAAAACCTCAAAAGAGCCCATATTTGTCTGTTTTGATAGACATCTTATACAAAGGATGAAGATAAGTGTAATTGGCCTTGTTCTTGAAAAGCAAACATTTTAAACCACTTATTCAACTTTTTAAAACCACTTACTCAAGGCTTTTCAGTATATCCTACCATGAGCACAAAAAGGCTTTTGAATAAAGGAATCTGCTATGTTGGATACCAGGGTAACATTATCGTTTGTTGGTGTAGGAAAAATGCTCCTCAGTATAATTTAACAGCTGTGTCCTACAAGTATGAGATTGGATATATGATGTCAATTACACAAACTGAGACCCTTTTATGCGGCTCTCATGCAGCCGGCGAGATGCCACTTTATCACTGTGCAGCATGCACAGGGCTGGTGGGCACTGCTGGCAAATTTACAGTCTCTGCTAGTGTGTGACTTGCTATTTCATTAAGTTAATATATTCTACCACTGTTGTGATGAGGGATGCTGTGAGAAGCTGGCCCTGATGTGCCTCTACACCGACATCCTGACCTGAATCTCTGCTCCAGTTTTGTCTGGCACATCCATTACCCTTTCCTCCCTGGTTCACACATCAACTCTGCCAGCAAATGGCGGGGTATACATCATGGCATTGTTTACAAGGAGACAGTTGGGTGACGTCAGCGGTGTTACGCTGCAGTAAGAAGTTTACAATCCAGTATCCGTCAAGATAACCTCTTAATTTATGTGCAATGTTTCACTTCCAGTTTCCTCATTTAAGAATCTGTTGTAATGCTGCTTGAGGGTTCATGTCAGCTCTCTTTGTCTCTTGGCCCAGGCTGGTTAGGGCGTTGGTTGTGGTGGTGCGGTCCTGTCTTATTGGCGGGGGCATGGCAAGGTTGTGGGCTGTGTACTGGTTACTGCCGGGTAGGGGCCGGGCCTGTCTATATTTGTCTATGTATATATGTAAACCCATTCCCCCCACATTCTCACAGGCATTCACCCCCCTCCACACACACACACACACACACACACACACACACACACACACACACACACACACACACACACACAGTACATGCTTTGTTTGTATGCTGTTATTTGTCGTGTGTTTGGGGGCTCATGTCATTCCAGACCCCAGACGCAGACTATTGTGTATTTTGTCTCCTTGTTTTGTCCACTTATTGTCTAGATTTATTCTGTGCTCTGTTCTGCCTCTCCCTCTTCCTCCAGTCACTCCCCATTGGCTGCTCAGCCTACCACTGCAGTGAGCAGTCTGTAATCAACACACCTGCTGCAGTTACTCACAAGTATTCACTCTGGCTTATTAGTCCACTGTGTATTTATTCCCGATCAGTTCCCTCACTTATTGTCACAGTGTTTAGTCTGTATTCTGCACGCAGTCAGCCACTTTGTTCAGTAATCTTTTCGTGTTTGGACTACATTCTCTCGCGACTACGTTTGGTGTTGTTTTTTCCAGAGCCCAGCTGCACTCTGACCCATTCGTGAAAGTCCTCCTTCTCCCGGCTCACGTTTCTTGTTTCCCCCAGTGGCCAGCTTTCCCCTGGGGCGTGACATGAACTTTTTCCCTATAGCCAACCTGTCTCAACTGAACTGTGCTTGCCTGCTGTGTTGCTTATTATTTGATTACTTATGTTGGACACGTTTTTGTATGACTGACTCTTTGTTAATAAAGCACATGCTTCACCTGCAAGTGGGCTCATCTCTTTTCATTCGTGTGTGCGTAAAAGTGCATGCACATGACAGTTATTGTCCTTACACTTTACTCACATGGCAATGTATATACTATGCTTCACCTGCCACTACTGGCAGGTCTCAGAAAAATAATTTTGATCATAATAGTAGTCTCAAAGGTCCTTTGATGGAAATGATGATTTGTATTCAGCAAAGTGACATAAACTGCTCACCACTGAGAGCTTTTTTGTGGTAATGGCACATTAAACACTGGATTATGTAGAAAATTAAATGAAAATAGATGCTCAGAGCGGAAAAAAACATGCTTGGTGGACATGCTGCTTAAAGGTTCCACCGAGGCATCAGCACCTATGGTGCTTTCATTTAATGCTGCTTTACAGCAATATTTGGATTGATGGTGATAGTGTCCCCTTGGTTTTCCTCTTAGCACGATTCTCGATTCTCTTATCTTTTCTCATCAATTATTTATGAATCCTGATTCATAATGCATTCTTAAGTGACAGATCTCAGTTAGCTTGCCACAGAAAGATGGGCACAATGATTTATATGAGGGCCTTCTTCACAATACAAAATCCCTGGATTGGCTTTGACTACTACAGACAGAATAACAGCAAAACAAAGTTTAGCGATTGCAAAAGCCCATGCATGAATCATAAGCTGAATGATGCTTGGTAATATTGCAGATTATGATATTTCTTACATAATGTCCTTAGAGGCATTAGGCAATTTGCAATAAAAGTCCATATGTACTAAATTAAGCTGATAAGATGCTCATTTGTTACATGTCAAAGGTATTGAGCTCACAACCCAGTAGCTCTTTGGAGTCACTAATAAGGCAGTAGCCAAGTACCACAAGACATCAAAATGATCCTTTCATATTGAAGGGATTTTCTGCTGGCATATTGGTTGTATGTTTGTCTGAGAATTGGGGTCTAGTGTAGCTGGTATTACTGGATGTTGATTTTGACACATCATGGAGCCATTGTATAAGGTATGATTGCTGTACATCATCTGGATTTGTCTTTTGGTGTTCTAGGCTTGGTACACATACATTAACATTGAATTATTGTTAAAATGTGTATAGCAATAAAGTTCTACTGTTTTTATCTTTAATAAAAGAGCTTTTGTTAATAAAAAGCACTGATAATATATTGCTGTTGGATAATTCATGCTTTTATATGTAGAATTTCTAGATTTTTTTCAGAATGATCAGGTTTACTGATGCTAAAAATATTTTGTCATACACATGTCCAACTTGTACCTATGGCTATTTATAGCATGAGTTCCTATGGAATTAGTGTAGTTGACAAATAAGCCTTTTTCTTTTAAACCCTAAAGATCATCAATGTTAACAGGTCTTTAGCAGAACATCTGCATATTATGTATTATCAACATTTGCCAGTACTTTCTTCATTATGTCACACAACAATTGGCTCTGGGCACAAGCGTGTTTTCTGTTTATGTTCTGTCTCCATTTCCATCCAAGAAACGTCTTCTCTTTGAAGGTGTCTGTAAGATTTGCCAAAAATAAATGTAAATGATGTTCAATGCATAATTGATGCCCATTCCCCTGCTTGCAGAGGCAAACAGGAAAAGGGATTCAAGCTGTACATATTGAGCTATTTGCATAACTATCAGATAAATAACATTTAGCTAGCAGTGGTTAGCAATGTGCTAGCTATAGCACTGCATTTATTTACAGTGATTGCTGTTTATACCTGAAGTACAACATGCATTTTGCTTTGAACTTTCTGCCCCTTTGCACCTCTGACAGTTTCAGTAACATCAGCAAAGTACCGTGTGTTGCCTGATGGATCTGTGGCTAATTAGAAATCCTGTCGGGCTTCCTTATAGATCTGTGCTACAATGCTCTGACAACTTCTCCTGTGTACTGATCTTTGGTAGAAACTGTGAAAGGGGCAAGAGGGGAGAGAGTTCACTTAGAACAGCAAAGCTCAATGTGTGCTTTAGAATAAAAAAGTTGAAGACAAAAGTGAAGCTATAGTTCCCATTTTGCTAATCTAGCTTTTATGGACGTGAAGTCTTCCTCCACGAGAAGCAACATAAACTCACCTTCTCAAGGAACCAATCATTGTCAGGTGCCCTTCTTGTAAGAGTATTTTAATGTTTTTAAATCAGTTTTTTTTTTAACTAAGATTATTGTGGTCATGGCTATAACTAATCAATCAATCAATATTTATTTTGACTCAGAAATATATTGAGATGGAGACTTCATTTACAATGTAGCTGACCTAAAAACCTCCTGGACACAAAAAAAAAATAAGCTACAGTAATAGTGTAAGAACACAATAGCAGGCGGAAGCTCAGGAGATAGAGCGGGTCATCCAATAACTGGAGAGTTGGCAGAATGAATACCACTCCCACCATCCTGCTGTTGTGTTCTTGAGCAAGTGTGGTGTGACATGGTCTATGAATGTTTGGTGGTGGTAAGAGAGGCTATCAGTGCAGATTGGCAGCCACGTTTCTGTCAGTCTGCCTCAGGGCAGCTGTGGCTACAGAAGGAACTTACCACTATCAGAGGCCGTCTGGAGTGAATGAATAAAGGACTCACTCTAAGCATTTTGAAGAGACGTGAAGTAGCATATACAGTACATCTAATCCTTTCTCATTCCAATAAAAATCATGAGAAAAAATGTGACAAAATTAAAGATTTAAATTGACCCAAAGATACAGGTGAAGAACATTTCACAGTATTCCGCAAGTTATTCCATGTTACAGCTGTGCAATAAGAAAAAAAATGGATTTTCCAAGCAAAAAACAGGTAGAACGTGTAATGTGACCAAAGCAGCTTAACGAGTATGATAAGAGTCCACACAAATAACTTTATTAGTATTGATAAAGAGAAAAAATGAGGGATTTGTGTTTACATAAGCTTCTTTGAGAAGAGACTAGCCCTGCTTAACACAGCCATTCCATCTGCTTGTTATGATCTGGGCTTTGGCCCTCTGTCCTTGCCCACACTTAATGTTCATTTGTGTCTTCTCTGTGCACCCCCGATTTGGTTTTGTAATTATTTATGATTTATCATTTGCATTTATTGCCCTCTGTGCTCCCCCTTAGTTTCTTGTCTTGGTCTTCTGTGTCATCCCGTTTGGTCCTGGGTCTGTGTGTGTTTTCCTTTTACCTATTGTTCCAGCTCCTAATGTTTTCCGTACCCATAGCCACTCTCCCCCATGTGTGCTCTGTTCATCCCTTAATTGTTCTCCCAGCTGTCCTGCATCTGTGATTATTAGTCACTCTATTTAGTGTCAACGTCTGGGCTGCACGGTGGCGCAGTGGTTTAGCACTGTGGCAGCACAGTTTTACCCTCGGCCGGGGGATCGCGGGGATCATGAGATCGTGGGTTCGATCCCAGCCCCCGACCAACAGTGAGCTGTGTGGAGTTTGCATGTTCTCCCCGTGTTGCGTGGGTTTACTCCGGGATTTCTCCGGTTTCCTCCCGCATACCAAAAACATGTAGGTTTAGGGCGCTCGCGCACGCAGCGACCGGCAGCCGGTGGCTTGTCACCAGACTGCAAACCAAATCTACCTACGGGTACAAATAAGTAACAAAAAAAAAACAAAAAACAAAAAATGTCTGTCTTAGTTCATTGTTGGGTCATTAATGTCATGTCGTCCTGTTCTGTCAAGCTCCCTGTGTGTTCCCTGGTTAATCCCCTTGAGTTATAGCTGTAAGTTTCCTGGTGTTATTTCCAGTGCCTGTGCTGCATTTTTTGGTTGTTCATATATGTTTTTGTAATAAATTAACAGCTTTGCACCAAAGTCCTGCCTGCTACTCTGGGTCCGAACTCAAACCACAACTGTCTTCCTAAGCAGTTTTATGACAGAATGACCCAACCATACCTGGACTTAACAGGCAGAGGGAGGTCCCAGTGTGGATGAGCTGTGGGCAGCCCAGTTTATCCAGGACTTTGTCTCTGAAGCCTGTGCATCCCATATGCTGGAGGAGGCCCTGGAGAGCCTGGACACCGTGGCTGGGATAGTGAAGGCGCACCCCGGTCTGCGGTGCTACCCCGAGCTGGCAGAACTACTGGCCACAGTATCCAACCTCCACAGGACATATGGCGGGTTGATAATGAATTTAATTGGGGTACCGGAGCTTGTGCTGACAATGCAGTGTCCCCTGACTCTGGCCTCCTTTTCTCCTCGCCACTCACCAGCCTCGCAGCCGCACCACAGGCGTGGGAGGTGTTTGCCCAAGATGCCAGAGAATGTGCAGACGAGACAGCATCCCCTGGTTCCGATGTCTTCAGCTTCTCCTCGCCCTGCAGCCACAGTCAGCTTCTCTCTGGTTCCACAGCCACTCCATGAGCTGGAGAAGAGCACATCACCACGCTGCTCTTCAGTGTTTGCTCCAGTGCTGAGGAGTTTATCTGACTTGGAGCATCCTCCAGTGCTGGTCCCATGCCACTGTGTACCTCCTGTGCCAGCCCAATGTCATAGTCAACCTCCAGTGTTGCTCCCAAGCCACAGTCAACCACCAACGCCAGTTCCATGTCACTGCCAAGCTGCAGTGCCACCTCCCACCTCTGCACATGGGTGCCCCAGCCCACTGTTGCATGTGAGTGTGCTTCATCTGCTGTTCCTCCGTGTCTTCGGGGTGGTCATCACCTCTACAGCAACAGTGCCATCAGAGTCCTCACCAGCAGAGCAGTGGGAGTTAAGGCAAGCACTCTTTTTTAGTATGTATAACATCATTGCTAAAACGGGCTTGTCTTGCTCCTAGTGGGAAGACCAAGTTGTAGTTTCCATATGCCTCTGAGCTCTCCCCGCCAGGCTCTTCTGTTGGCTGTTGTGTGGACCTGACACCTACTTGTGTCTCTTCCTCCTTGTCTGAGGTGGCTGCGTCAGGGATGGAGGAGCACCCCTCAATGCCTCTTTCCACTGAGGTACACGTACCTGCTCCAACAGGTCTCGAGGGGCACACTGCTGCTCCAGCAGTCCCTGAGGTGCGTGGCGCTGCCCCAGCAGTCCCTGAGATGCATGCTTCTGCTTCAGCAGTCCCCGAGGTGTACGCCGCTTCTCTAGCAGTCCTGGAGGTGCATGCTGCTGCTCCAGCAGCCCCCTAGCAGCACATCACTGCTCCAGTTCTCTCTGTGGATGATGTTCCCCAGCAGCAGCTTCTCAGTGTGGTCACTGCTCCCCAATCATCTCCCAGTGTAGTCAGCGCTCCCCAGTCATCTCCCGGTGGGGTTGCCGCTTCTCATACCCTGTTAGCCCCTGTGTCATAGGTCTCTTAGGTACTGTGTCTAGAGCAAAATGTTCTTCTGTTACTACCTCTAGAGGGAGATACTTCTATGTTATTTTCTGTACAAAGAGCTCCACTGTTACCATCTGCTGAGCTCACAGACTCTATGTTGCTGTCTTCAAACCAAGGAGCTCCTTTATGGTCTTCTGAATAGAATAGAATAGAATAGAATAGAATAGAATAGGTGAACAAATGTTATCTCCTGAGTTTAAAAGTCCTATGTTGTTATGGTCTCCTGAGTTTAAGATTTCTGTGTCATCTCCAGGGCAAAAGGTTTCTGTGTTATCTCCTTAGTTAAACACTTTAATTGTCCGGCTGTCATAAAACATGTGCATCACCTGCTGCCTATGTCGCAGGTCTGCACCTGTCATGTGATGTGTCCAAAAAGCACAGAAAATCCAGCTGTACCAAACATTTCACATCACAAGATGTCAGACACATATAGCTTACTTCTCTTCACTGGAGGACTGGAGGACTTCACCCAAAAGAATTGCCTCAAACATCATTTCCAGAAACGCAAAGAAGAGAATGTAAACAAAGGCTCCATCCCAACATATATTTCCACACAGAGGAAGCATTTGCTCCAAATTTTGCCAACTATGATTGTAAAAAGAGATTATTTAGCTTCTGAAGGGTGTAGTAACAATTGATTATAATTGTGATAAGGTACAAGGATTATTTAATTTATATTTAGAGGTGTGTGTGGAGATGGAGGTTTACCTCATCACCACAAACACAAACAACAGAGAAACTAGTTGTAGGGGCACCAGTCCAAGCCTGGATAATTTATCAATAACTAATCCTTGAACCTTTCATTAACCTGTCTCAATATTCGTGAATTCTTGTGCCGTGACCCAGAAAAGCACACACACAAAAGAAATCAAGCAGAAACTTCTCTATACCATTAACAGTTTTAATAATCAAACTCAGGTTAAATAACATTACATTCAATTGATTTGTAAGCAGGTGAAATGATCAACAAGTATCAAATATCATAATAACTGTTAATGGATTCCTGAGCATAAAGTCTATATTTAAACCTTTGTGGAAACAAAAGAAACCAGATTTTGAATTTGTAACTGTCATACAATGGGAGACTGTGAAGTAACTGGTACAAAAATATGTATAAAATTGGATGCAATTTAATATAGAAAATGATCAAAGCTGATTATATGAAAAAAGGAACTTCTGAGTTACTCTAAAAAAACAGAAGTTGTTGAAAGTGGGAGTCTGGCTTATGAACAGCTATGTCTTCAGAGTCCAGCGATGATCTTGAATGCCAGCAGATGGCAAAAAGGAGGAAGGACTGCCCGCAGTCCTTTCCAGTTGTTATAGCATTTACAGACTTAGCAGCGGGGTGACCGTAGAGTGGAGACGGCAGAAGAGTGAACGGCTGGCCCCGGGGCAGATGTGACATCTACTCCTGGGCAACAGATCCTTTCCTGGCCAGAAAATTTAGGATGTCCACCACCCAATAAGAAACCACAGGCTGAAGGAAAATGGATGTATACAGTTCCACCCATAAAATCCTAGTTCTTCTGACATCGTGGTACGTGGGTGAGGCAGTCTGAAGGGAAAAGTTCAAAAATCACTATCAGTAAACTTTAATGGTTAATTAAGGGAAATCAATAGAAAAAGTTCAGCAGAATAAACATGGCGTCTGAGGAGAGGGAAAAACGGTGTTTTGGAGTTTCACGCCAAGTAAGAAATGTTGAGCTCAACAAGAAAGGATGAGCTCTCCTCAGATACCATGGAAAACAGAAAAAGACTTAACTTCAAGAAAACGAAAGACAACTTAAAGAACACAAGACTTCTGAAACTGACAAAAACACAGAAAACTTTACAAAAAAAACTAACTGAAAAACTAGGGTGTTTCTCTCTATTTAACTGAGCTCATTTCTTGGGTCATAAAATATGACTGGCAGCAGGAAGAACCAATTATCGGCTATCGTGGGAGATTTGAATGGGCTATGGTCCAATAAGAAAGCAGTCCTTTGTCTGTAACCGACCAATAGAATGAAAGGGGCCATCGTCCAACAGAGATGGCCTGGTGATTGGCTGGTAGGGCGAGGGCGAGCATGCAGCAGACTGGAGACAAGCACTACGACAAAATGAACTCCATGAGATTAGATTCCCAGAGCGCCGGTCAATGAAGGGGTTGTGCAACCGGAGCCAGAGATATCCCAAAATGACCGGGGAGGAAGAGACCGGGAGTACAAACAACCTGAGCCGCTCACGGTGATTTCCAGACACCATGACAGAGACCGGGGCAGTTTGCTTTGACGCCAAAGCCAGTGGAGCCTTGGATGGAGCGATGAGATTAAGTGGTGTCTTTAACTGGTGCAAGTGAGCCCCAGTTGAGTTGCCAGCTCTTCAGAGATGAAGCTCTGCTCGGCCCCTGAATTAATAAGTGCATGTGTGGAAATTTCCATGTGATTATGAACAAAACGAATGGATAACAGGAACTTAGTGAGGGGATTGCTCTGGAGTGAGTCCGTGAGTCCCCCTACTGTGATGCATGGACTCCCTCTTTTGGCCGGATGGGACAAGTAGCTAACTCATGTTCCTCACTGCCACAATATAGACATAAACCCAACTCCCGGCGGCGCTGTTTCTCCACTGGCGGCAACTTGGACTGACCCACTACCATTGGCTCAGGGGAGTCTAATGTATCAGAGGGAGGAAGGACCAGCAGGGGGAGCTGCAGGGGAGTGATGAAACTGGGTGCCTGAGCGACCGGAAGTTTTCCGCTCCTTGGCCCACTCCTTTAACTGATTATCCAAGCTAACGGCCAGGGAAATGAGCTCAGTTAACTTACTGGGTTTTTCTAGATGGGCTAGCTCGTCCCTCAGGCTAGGGCTAAGGCTAGGGCTAGGGCTAAGGCTACGGACGAAGATGCTGCAAAGGGAGGCATCATCCCACCCCACCTCCATGGCTACCACCCGGAAGTCAACGGCATAATCGGCTATCGATTTGTTCCCTTGTCTTAAGTTGAGTAGCCAAGTGGTGAACACACTATCTCGGTCCGAGTGATCAAACACCTCGTTAAACTCACTCACAAATTTGTCATATGTTAAATTAGCGTAGTCGGCCCTAGCCATAACCACGTAAGCCCAGGCTAACGCCCGTCCCTCCAGAAGATTGACTACATAGCTTATGCAGCTGTGACTGGTGGGAAAATCCCCTCGAACCCGCTGGAACACTATCCCACATTGCAACAGGAACCCCCTAGCTTCCCCTAGCTTACCGCTGAAATGAGTGGGCATGGGAACAGGAGTCAGCCGGGATGATGGAGACGGAGAATAGCTGGAGCTAGCTGGAGTGGCCGTGCTACTCGTAGCCGGGAGAAAGGGCTGAGGACCTGACAGGCGATCCAGGCGGGAGTTTATGTGGACCAGCTGCATGAGTATGACCTGTTGCTGGTGTGATAATTGGTCTACTCGAGCCTCTAAGATGTTAACCTTGTGTGCTAGCGCACTGTCTGCTGGGTCATTTTGACGGAGTCATACTGACATGATTTGAGACCCAGGAAGCAGACACATACTCAGAAATGAACTCAATTATCTTTTATTGTACAGTGTATGTACAATACATTGAATATTGGTTTACAAAACAACGATAACGACCTTTTTATCAGCAACCTACGTCTGAATCTACGTCTCATCCCGGAGCTCTGGAGAACTCCCGACGCTCGGCAGGCTTCCCGGCCGACCGGAAGTGCTCGCAGGCGGCGTAAGGACCGTAAACAAAGGAGGAGTAAACGCGGTGGGCTAAGAGCTAAGCTAAAGCTAACACCGCAATGGCTATCGCTACCCAGTATTTTCCTTGCTAATGTACGGTCTCTGGCGAGCAAAATGAGTGAACTATGGCTTCGGATCACCAACAATAAGAAACTTATGAACTGCAATATCATGATTTTTACGGAAACATGGCTTCACAGTGGAATACCCGACAATGCTATCGAGCTAGCTGGCCTACACACGCTCCGGGCAGACAGAGCAGCAGTTGACTCCGGTAAGACAAGAGGGGGGGGATTGTGCATTTATATTAACAAGGCTTGGTGCACGAACTCTGTCACTGTTGAGAGACACTGCTCAGCTAACCTGGAGTTTCTCATGGTTAAATGTAGACCTTTCTATCTGCCACGCGAGTTCACTTGTACCATCATAACAGCCGCTTACATTTCTCCGGATGCTAATGCTAAGCTTGCTATGAAAGAACTGCATGCAGCTATTAGCAAACAACAAACTGCACACCCAGAGGCAGCATTTATTGTGGCGGGTGATTTTAACCACTCTAACCTCAAGACAGTGCTTCCTAAATTCTACCAGCATGTCTCCTGTCACACAAGAGGGGACAAAACATTGGACCATGTTTACACCAATATTGTGGGAGCCTACACAGCAACTCCCCTCCCCCACCTAGGTCAGTCTGATCATTTATCCTTGTTCCTTACCCCCAAGTATGTACCGCTCATCAACCGGGTGAAGCCATTAGTGAGGACCATCAAAGTGTGGCCAGAGGGGGTTGACTCTGTACTCCAGGAGAAGTTTAGGAACACAGACTGGAGTATGTTCACCTCTCAGGCTACCTGTGGCTCCCACATAAACATCAACTCTTACACCCACTCAGTCCTGGACCATATCAACACCACTATTGACAGTGTCACCACGGAAAGACAGATCACCACATACCCAAATCAGAAGCCGTGGATGAACAGAGAAGTGCGACTTCTGCTAAAAGCACGTAACAATGCCTTTAGATCTGGTGATGCACAGGCCTACAGTTCATCCAGGGCAGATCTGAAGAGGGGCATCAAGAAGGCCAAGCACAGCTACAAGCTGAAGGTGGAGGAACATTTTGGGGACTCTGACCCCTGACGTATGTGGCAGGGCATTCAAGCTATCTCTGATTATAATCCCAGCAACTCCATACCTATAGCCATGACTGTGCCCTTTCTCAGTGAGCTAAATAACTTCTATGCTCGTTTTGACAAGGACAACAATGAAAAGAACATCAATTTCCCACCCTCTGATGACCTCCACCACCTCACACTCACCCACACCGACGTCCGTAATGCACTGAGTCATGTCAACGTACGTAAGGCTGCTGGCCCTGATGGCATTCCTGGGTGTGTGCTGAGGGCATGCGCTGAGCAGCTGGCAGGGGTCTTCACAGACATCTTCAATCTGTCCCTGGCCCAGGCCGTGGTATCAGCGTGCTTCAAGACCACTTCAATAGTACCAGTACCGAAACATTCAACACCATCGTGCCTAAATGACTATCGCCCTGTGGCACTGACGCCCATAGTCATGAAGTGCTTTGAGTGACTGGTCTTGGCACAGCTCAAAAAAGGCCTGCCCCCTACACTGGACCCTCATCAGTTCGCCTACCGGAGCAACAGGAGTACAGAGGATGCGGTTTCTACAGCACTGCACTATGTACTCTCACACCTGGATGACAAGAACACCTACGCAAGAATGCTGTTTATTGACTTCAGCTCAGCATTCAACACAGTTATCCCCTCCAAGTTGCTCACCAAACTTGGGGACCTGGGAATCAGTACCTCCACCTGCAACTGGATCATGGATTTTCTGACCAACAGACCCCAGCATGTTAGGTCAGGCCCCAACCGTTCTTCCGTCATCACACT
The DNA here is from genome assembly GCA_020510985.1 of Pholidichthys leucotaenia. Lineage (NCBI taxonomy): Eukaryota > Metazoa > Chordata > Actinopteri > Cichliformes > Pholidichthyidae > Pholidichthys > Pholidichthys leucotaenia. Next base: position 16,684,685 of record CM035838.1, read on the forward strand.
CAACACTGGTGTACCACAGGGCTGTGTGCTCAGCCCATTCCTCTACTCCCTCTACACCCATGACTGCAGGCCTATGTATGGATCCAATTCCATCATAAAGTTCGCAGATGACACCACGGTGATTGGACTCATCAGGGACAACGACAAGTCAGATTACAGGGCAGAGGTTGAGCACTTGGCTACTTGGTGCACTGACAATAACCTGCTCCTTAACACCAGCAAAACCAAGGAGCTCATAGTGGACTACAGGAAGGAGAGGGAAGAGACACATGACCCCATCCATATCAACGGCATAGCTGTTGAACGTGTCCCCAGCTTCAAATTCCTGGGGACCCACATCTCGGAGGACCTGTCCTGGTCAGTTAACACCACCAGCATGATCAAGAAGGCCCATCAGCGCCTCTTCTTCTTGAGGACATTGAAGAAGAACCATCTGTCAACTGACATCCTGGGCAACTTTTACCGCTGCATGATAGAGAGCACCCTGACCAACTGTATCACACTCTGGTATGGGAGCTGCTCTGTAGCTGACCGCAAGGCGCTGCAGCGGGTGGTGAAAACCGCCCAACGCATCACAGGGACTCCACTTCCAGCTATAGAGGACGTCTACAGGAAAAGATGTCTGCGCCGGGCACGCAGCATTCTTAGGGACTCCAACCATCCTGCTCATGGACTGTTCCAGCTTCTCCCCTCCAGAAGACGTTTCAGAAGCCTTCGGACTAGAACCAGCAGGTTTAGGAACAGTTTCTTTCCAACAGCTGTCACGTTATTGAACTTAGTTCCCCACTGACTCTCTTACAATCATCTTTTACCATCCTCACCTGTACATAACTGCATAACTACATAACTACATCTAACTTATTGCACATTATTTGCACATAACAGTACTTTTAACTTTCTGCACTGCTGCATATATTTGCATATATTTGCTTAAATATAAAAGCGCTATATAAGTGCAGGTTAGTTAGTTAGTAGTAGTTAAATTGCACATACTGTTAATTACCGTATATACTGCACTGCTGTCCTTTGCACTTCTGATTGGATGCTAAACTGTGTTTCGTTACCTTGTATTCATACATGCGTAATGACAATAAAGTTGAATCTAATCTAATCTAATCTAATGTGTGAATGTGTGCATGAATGTAGCAGCCGGGGCAAGCAGAGCACCGTACAGACTGGCAACCCTATGGAAGAGCAGAGACAAGGAGGGTTAGTGACAACACTCAGGAGAGGATGTACAGTTATATTCCAGTCTTACTGTAGGCAAGTTGGTGAGTTGCTCAGGTGAGATCCCGAAGGCTCTGGCCAGAGAGACAATGTCTTTGATCCCGGTTGCAGAGGGGATGAGAGGTGGACTTGGTGCAATGTTGGGTGTGCGCCAGGGATTTCCACCTGTGCACAGGGGAGCAGAACATAGAGTGGTAACGAGGAAGAAGTTATCTTACTTGGCGTTGGGGAGCTGGAACTCCCAGGAAGACAACGAGGTAAAGGAAGAATCACAGGAGCTGGAAGTCCAGACGAAGCAGTGCAGAGGTCTTTAGCCAGACCAAGGAGTTAGATGACTCCGTGCAGGCCAGAGGGCAGCACAGCTTAAGTAGGCAGACTGATTGAGGAGAACAGGTGTGCACACAGCTGTGGAGGAATTAAGCAACAGGCAGGCAGAGAAGATCACCACAGATGCAGTTGGGGGTTCCTCATGGTCGGGTTTTGGCAGCCCTGAAGGATCGTTTTTTGTTGTCCCGATAGTTATGGTTAGGGCGTCTGGCTTCTTGTCCTCCCTCTTGTTCTTCACTTTGTCTAGTAGACGTTTGAGAGCTTCTATGTCTTCTTGACTGAAAGCTGGTGTTTCTTTCTTCTCCCAGTTTCTTGAGCCAAACTTACCAGAGGGAGGTCTTGTTTCCTTTCCTGAGTTTCTACAGAGGTACAAGGGAGGTGGCCATTTACTGCGGTTACACGAGTCTCAAAATCGATATCTGTCATCCTGAGTGTCTGTACCATATTCTCGTGACCTACTTGGTGGGCTTGGCCTCTGATGGTAATCAAGCTTTGGTGACATTGATTTTGAGCTGGGTGTAGAAGATTTGGTCGGGTTTTGACCCGAATTAGCTTGGCTAGAGAATTGTCGTGGTTTTACATGTGAACGTGGTGCAGAAAAAAGGGCTGGCCTTGGGGCACCCTCTAGGTCCAGAGTATCAGACATGGTGTTGACAGCTAGCACTGTGGTAGGCTCAGCATTCTTATGGTTGCTTTGTCATTGCCTTTGGAATGCATAATGTGCGAATTCTCTCAGCTGGTTTATTGAGTTTGACCTTTTGGTTAGCCATGACTCCAAGGTGGTGGCTGACCGTGGGATGGAGATTCTTAATGAAGAGAGCCTTAAAATTGTGGTCTTCTTCCATCCCTGGCGTGTTTTGAGATCCGAAATATGCACAAAGTTGTCTCTGGTAGTAGGCCTGTGGGGGCCCTGAGCGACCTTGTTTCACAGCTAGGGCTGTTGCTAGCCCTGACTGTAGGCAGTCGTCAGAGAATTCCTTTTCAATGGCTACGTAGAGTCTCCGGTGGTTTATCTTGATATCCGATGGCTGTCGGTCTATAAATTCTGACACCAACCTGTTAGATGTTAACTTTATCAAAAAGATGCGATCATCGGCCGTAGCATCAGGGTATTTACTCAAGCAGTAATCAGTGTCTTGTAAATAAGCCCTGGTATCAGGTGACCCACTGGTCAAGGGCTCAAATTTGGTGATGTGGCGAGTGATCTTATCAAGGTCTCTATCAGATGGGATTTGCAGACGTCTTTCGCATTGTCGTTCGGGTTCGCCGAATGGGTCGGACGAGTGCACGTCATGGGAGTCCCCGTCTGAGGAGTGGATGCCTTCCTTTGTCGATGGAACTGGCCTGTTTATGGCTTCTGGTCTTGGTTCTCTTTGTTTACAGTATTCTTTTAGCTCTTCTTTGACGTCCTGAAGGCCTTCTTGTGCTTCTTGTGGGAGCAGTTTATATTTTTTGTAGTCAAATTCTGTGTCGTCTAGTTGACCTTCAACTCTTCTGAGTTTGTTCTCAGTGTCCTGAAGGGCAGTGTGTATTTCTTTGTTTTCTCACCGAAATGAGGTATTGTTGTCCTCCAGTCGTTACTTCTCTTGCTTTACCTGGTCCAAATCTAGTAACACATTATTAAGTTCAGCTTGGGTATCTTCATGTTCTCTGCGAGCTTGTTCATGCTTTTTCATTAGTGATTTCTTATCATCCTGGAGAGAGAAGATTGTTGATTGTTGTTTCACCAGTTCTTTTTCAGCATATAATGCTTTAGATTTGGCTACTCTTAACCTCGCAACTAATGCTAGTGCAAAATACCCTAACACACTGTGGAGTTCCTTTGCTTTTGGTGGGTTATTAGAGCATTCATCCAAAAGTTTTTCAGTTATTTGTTTCAAATCTTTGGGGGGGGGGGGGCGTTTCTTGAACATGTGTGGAGAAGCCAGGTATATGGTTGGAAGTCAATCCTTCCAATGTTGCTTGAAGGTCATCCAGTTTGGTAAGTGGATCTGACGTGCTTTATCGTTTGTTTAACAGCTTGAAATCAATTTGTTGATTATAGCTAAAGTTTTTAGTCAAGAGTTAACCTTGAGTGTTATTTTACAGTGATGGTAGTTATAAACTCCTTTTAGAACTTGTTCTAACTTACAGGCTTGCAAGAAGGAAGGTAGAATTTTCAAATTATTGTAGAAATTGGGAGATGTGTTAACTTATTTGTGAAAACTATCTTGGTTTGTAGCTTAAAATTTGTGTGGTTGGACTTCTTTATTTAGATTTCCAGTGCCTAGTATTGAAATTGTGATCAATAACTAGCTTTAATGTGATGATTTTATTTACACAAAAACAAAATAAAATATTAAATGGTTTAGAGATTTAAGGTTATAAGTTTTTTATTTTTTTTTAAAGTCATGAGAAACACACACAGCCATGGGCCATGCCTCCTGGGGCTTCCCTGGAGGTGCAGCAGACAGAGAACTTCACCGTATAAAGTGGATCAAATTTGAGCAAAAAAAACACATAAAGCTTATGGTTTAATATTCTTTTTTGCATCTGCTTTTCGGGTGCACACAGATTCACGCCGGGGAATCAATATATATGTAGAAACAATTGATTATAAGTGTGATAAGGTACAAGGATTATTTAATTTATATTTAGAGGTGTGTGTGGAGATGGAGGTTTACCTCATCACCACAAACACTCACAAACAACAGAGAAACACTCGTAGTGGCACCAGTCCAAGCCTGGACAATTTCTTAATAACTAATCCTTGAACTTTTCATTAACCAGTCTCAATATTCGTGAATTTTTCTGCCGTGACCCAGAAAAGCACACACACAAAAGAAATCAAGCAGAAACTTCTCTATACCATTAACAGTTTTAATAATCAAACTCAGATTAAATGACATTACATTCAATTGATTTGTAAGCAGGTGAAATGATCAACAAGTATCAAATATCATATTAACTGTTAATGGATTCCTGAGCATAAAGTCTATAAACCTTTGTGGAAAAAAGAAACCAAATTTTGAATTTGCAACTGTCATGCAATGGGACACCGTGAAGTAACTGTAGCAAAAATCTGCATAAAATTGGATGCAATTTTAATGGACAAAATGATCAAAGTTGATTATATGAAAAAGGCACTTCTGAGTTACTCTTAAAAATAACGGAGGTTATTGAAAAAAGGAATATGAATTTTCCTTCAGCTGTATAACTCATATCGTAGCTTATGGACTAACTTTCAACATGAAAAACTGATCATATTCAATTACAATTAGACATCACATTTAGCCCAGCAGATAGAAAGTGGGAGTCTGACTTATGAACAGCTATGTCTACAGAGTTCAGCAATGATCTTGAATGCCAGCAGATAGCAAAAAGGAGGAAGGACTGCCCGCAGTCCTTTCCAGTTGTTTTAGCTTTTACAGACTCAGCAGCGGGGCGACCATAGAGAGGAGCCAGCTGAAGAGTGAATGGCTGGCCCCAAGGCAGATGTGATGTCTACTCTTGGGCAACAGATCCTTTCTTGGCCAACAAATTTAGGATGTCCACCAGCCAATAAGAAACCAAAGGTTGAAGGAAAATGGATGTATACAGTTCCACCCACGAAATCCTAGTTCTTCTGACGTCATGGTACGTGGGTGAGGCAGTCTCGAGGGAAAAGTTCAAAAATCACTATCAGTCAACTTTAACGGTGAGTTAAGGGAAATCAATAGAAAAAGTTCAGCAGAATAAACACAGCGTCCGAGAGGGAAAAATGGCATTTTGGAGTTTCACTCCAAGTAAGAAAGGTTGAGCTCAACAAGAAAGGATGATCTGAAAGGGGCCGTCGTCCAACAGAGACGGCCTGGTGATTGGCTGGTACCAGTCAGATGACTGGCATGAGCTTTCAGAAGGCACATACACATTTTAACTGTGAAATTCATTATATACTTAATATAAAATCTAAGCTAACTTCAGTGATTCATGACTAACTTTCAGTAAGCATGCACTTTTATAAACGTGTCCCTCTATAATTAACATGCATTACAGTAAGGTTCATTTAAGCATTTTCAAACATGCAACACATTTAAATTCAATGATTCATTAAACATTTCAAACCCATCATAGTCCAACCCGGCGGCGATCATCTTCACAGTGTTCTGAGCAGTACTTCCTGGACAAATATCAAAGTCTTGAGGAGAAAGGATGATTTCAAGGCAGATAGAACAAAAATTCCAATGTTGATTAAATCCAACATGTTCCTGGGTTGAACAGAAGGGGGTAATGTTGAGCTGTGGATAATTCCTAGTGATCTGTAGAATTCAGTCAAGGGAACTGGGATTTCTCAAACAGTACTTGAAGCATAAAACTGCCTGGTGGTGAGGAAGCTCTGGGATTTATGCCTGCAAACTAATCCATTCCTGGCACGAAATGGGATGCTTATCGGCCCTTTTACCATGGAATGTGTTTTCAAACTGTGGTCCTTTGGTGAAGGAAACAATTCTTGACCAGACTTGGGTGAAACAATTTCTTTAAGGTGAAGAGTGATTTTATAGATTGGAGCCAAAGGATTGATGCTACAAGGGAAATATTTATCTTGTGACAGCAGAAGACGATCTGGAGCATGTACATTTTCATTTGCCATCGACGAAACTGCTTGTGATGACAGAACAATAGCACTGGTTTGGCCCCGTTATGTAACCGAAATTGAGGTGGAATAAATCTTAATATACATATGAGAGTTTCTGGATGTAGGAGACAAAACAAAAATGACTGGCAGAAGATGAAATAAGAACTAGGGATGACAAAAATGGATGAATGAAGACATGGTGCGCGGTAGATCCGATGTGTTTATTTGTTTGTGTACATTCTACTGATTTTCTGGTTCATATACTTTGAAGACAAGATCAAAAAACAAAAACGACGACAAAAAACCAAAACCATCCTTTGTGTAAATATGTCCAAAGTCCACTTTTGACTGAAAGTTATGTAATTCGATATGGCTGCTGTCACATTATGCAAATTAGATGCATAAATGTACTCCTTTCTCAAACTTTAGATCATATTCTACATCTTTCTAATTGACAGTGGGTCATTGTCTCTTACCACTTTCAAGTTACAGCCTTTGGAATTTGTCATATCTAAACTGAATATTTTCTTGAAAAAAAAACTTGACCACCAGAGGGTGGTGAGCTGACGGGAGCGCTGCTGCACTATAGACAGAAAATGGGTTAAAGTATATGTTATCCCTAGAACCAAAAGCTCCTGTGTTTCCTCCTGAGGATGGGGCTCCTATGTTGCCTCCTGTGCAAAGAGTTTCTATGCCATTATCTCCCAAGTTTAATGTTCCTTTGATGTCATCTCCTGAGCAAGGAGCTTCCATAGTCTCTCCCATGTTAAAGGCTCTTTTGCATCTAGTATCTGATCCCTGCACTCCTGCCGCACCATGTTCACCTATCTGATAGCCTTTGGACTTTGGTAGGCCACCTGACACACCATGTTCATCTGTCCAGTGGTCCTTAGACTTTGGTAGGCCACCCGATGTACTTCCCCTATCTGGTGGGCCATGAACATTGGTAGGCCACCAGGTGAGTCATGCTTCTCCTGCTGGTGGTCATGGAACCTTTGCCGACCATCTGGTGGACATTTATTTTCTTCTTTGGGTCCATTGTGTGAAGATTCCAGTTTTTTCTTTTTCTTTTTCTTTTTCCCACAGTGCCTTGTCCCCCTCCCCCCACCCGTCTTGGCATTTCCCTGTGTTCCCTTTTGTAGGGGTGTCTGGAATCTGCCCTTAAAGGGAGGGCACTGTTATGATCTGGGCTTTGGCCTTCTGTCCTTGCCCATGCTTTATGTTCATTTCTGTCTTCACTGTGCTCCCCTGATTTGGTTTTGTAATTATTTATGATTTATCATTTGCATTTATTGCCCTGTGTGTTACCCTGACTCTCTTGTCTTGGTCATCTGTGCCATCCCCTGTTTGGTCTTTGGTCTGTGTATATTTTCTGTTTACCTATTGTTCCAGCTCCTCATGTTTTCCATACCCATAGCCACTCTCCCTCATGTGTGCTCTGCTCAGCCCTTGGATGTTCTCCCAGCTGTCCTGTGCCTGTGATTATTAGTCACTCTGTTTAGTGTCCATGTCTGTTTCAATTCATTGTTGGGTCATTAACATCATGTTGTCCTGTTCTGTCAAGCTTCCCGTGTGTTCCCTGGGTAATCCCTAGTAATGTTAAAACTGAGGCCTCATGAAACAATGAGCAACTTTGAGACAATTGCTTCATGAGTGACACAGTGTTATGAAACTCTAATAAAGACTGCCATCTGGTGACTGACTGTCAGAACTGCATCTTGGTTGAAAACCTGATAAAGGGCAATACTCTATACCACAGGTTGCACTACACTTTTGTTATGTCATTTTCTCAGACTGGCTTATAAAAATTCTGTCAATCAGTTATCTATCATTTTAATTGACTTTAATTAGATCACCCTCCAAATAATCTGTCAAATGATAGATAGCTTTCAGAATGTGTAGTCATTGCTGGAAAAATTCTGTGGAAGGACAATTTTCACTGGAGAGAGAGACAGAGAGAGAGAGTGAGAGAGAGTATGCAGAATTTCAGCAGTGGCCGGTAAGACAGCTACACTCTACAGCCACTTTTGCCATGTGCAGCCATGAAGGGGTGTCCCAATCCATAGGGGTAGAGGTAGTGATGTTAGGCTCGACACCGCCTACTCAACACTGATTTGCACAATATCAAATGGAAGTGTCAAGAGCAGTTTTTTTTCCTAAATTTAATAGAAAAAAATACAACATACAAACTCTCGATGAGGATAAAGGTTACAAAAGAGTTACAAAGTCAGAACTTTCACAAAAAATATACAATCGGTCAAACTTCACAGTCCAATTCACAAGAAAAAAAAAGGGGTGACAAAGAGAGAGTAAAGAGCACAATTCTCTCATAAATAGTCTTTTTTATTATAGTAATAGGAGCTGTCCAATGTCTCTTGCAATTTTTTTGCATCATGAGCAGTGCATCGAGTGCTGTTTCAGCACGCCCACAGTACAGTCACGTGACCTTTGCAAGCGAGGCCTCATTATGTCGGTCACATCACTTGACTTGAGGGCTTACGGGAAATTTGAGAGGGTTCTATTGGAATTAGGGGTTTTTTGTTTGCTTTGTATTGTTTGTTCCTGCCATCCAATTCTGAATAGACCTCAGATGGGCAAATGCTCAAATAAAAGTACTGAGATTTTTTTCCGCTTTTCTACCCAGATGCAGTTCTGACACTCAGTCAGCAGATGGCACTCTTTATTAAAATGTTTCATAACACTGTGTCGATCATGAAGCTATTGTCTCAAAGCTGTTCATTGTTTTATAAGGGCTCAGTTTCACCATCACTAATGTATCTCTGTGTAATATTTAGTACATGTAATGTGTTGTTTAATGTTACTAAACCTAAAGACTACTACTCAAATAGTGAAAGCAATGATGATAACAAATCTCCTCCACTCAAAAAACTCTCAGTTTGAGTGATGAATCAGACCCCTTTTAAATCCTTCACTATTGACGTATGCAACGCCTAGCCCTCTCAAATTTCTCGCCAGGTCTCAAATCACGTGATTTGACAAAGAGGCCTCGTTCGCTAGGTCTCGTGACTGTGGTCATGTTGACACAGTGCTCCACACTCTGCTTGTGACACTTCCGTGTTATATTGCTCGAACCAGTGTCGAGTGGGCGGTGTTGAGCATAACATCACTAGTAATCCCCGTAAGTTATAGCTGTAAGTTTCCTGAGTTATTTACAGCCCCTGTGCTGCGTTTTTTGTTTGTTCATTTATGTTTTTGTAATAAGTTAACGTCTTTGCACCGAAGTCCTGCCTGCTACTCTGGGTCCAAACTCAAACCACAACTGCCTTCCTAAGCAGTTTTATGAAACTGCTGTATGCATTTTTACTATTCATTGAATTAGATATACTATGTGTGTGTGTGTGCCTTTTTTTTTTGTTTACAATTGCCAAACATCGTTTAGGTTAAGACTGTTAACACTTTTTTGAAGCACTTTTTTGCTAAACAATTCTTCCAAAGTTGCCATTGCCACACAAACTTCTACAATGCACAGACCAATTTAGATTATAATTATGAGCATTACCACAAAATGAAAATGGAATAGTGAGCAATTGTTCAGGCTTTATTAGAAATGAAGCTTTGGGATGTAATTTGACATGGCAGTCCTGCAAAACAAATGATAACATTGACCAAAAAAGAAAAAAAAAATCAACTCTTTGCCATTGAGTCATTTGTCCAACAGAATACAAAAACAATCAGTGCAACCTGTTGTGAGATATGGTCTGTCTCCAGGCAAAACAGTCTGTATGCTCCACAAAGACATAGACTGCTTACTTGTTTAAGCTGGGTTTCTTAACACATTTAAAAGGCTGTTGTTTAACATGTCATGACTACAGCTATTGCTCAACATTGCTTTCATAATTGTCACTGTAGTGAATTTGCCAGGCATGAACTTTTCCAGTCACACAAATTGTTTTGAACAGACATTATGACTTCAAATAGGGGAAAAAAAAAATGCTATTTCCTTCTTGCGAGCCAGTGGTCCTGTTTTCAACTTCTATCCACCATCTGACTCCCACACACACCTGCCCACTTATTTCCAATCCTCTAATCAGCTCCTCAGCTGGTCACTTTTCCCCTCCATCTCACATTTAAAACTTTCTCATAGCACATATTTTGACAAGTCATAGCAGCAAAAAGCTATGTATTAATGACTGCTGCATTCATGTTAAGGGAGGCCCTGCTATTGTGTGTGCCAGTTGACTGTCATGGAGATGAGTCATCATTAATGCTAATTCCCCTGTGCTGTTTCTGCTGTGGCAAATTTAAATGTCTGCTTTAGAACAAAGGTCTTGGTTGGACTGTGTTCCAATTCTTACTGTTAAAAGGCTACTATTCTCCAGCATTTTTGACCAATTTTGTTGGAGTTTTTGCTTTTTGGTTTGAAGGTGAACAGAGTTTAGAATTTTAAATATGGGAAACACATTAATTTCTCCTGCCATTCTTAGTTAATTTTCAAATGTTATCTATGAATGGAACTAAGGTTCTTTGCATTTTAATTTTCACATAACCAGGTGTGCGGTTGTCAGTGGCTAAAAAGGGTGCCTAGTGCATTGACGCAATGTTTCTTACTGCAATAGCCTTGCAAAAGTTGATAATTAGTGAAAGAATAATTCCATATAATAATAATTCCTTCTGCATTTTCATATAAATCATATTTCCATATTTGATTATGCATTTGTGCATTTTTATTGTTCATTGTTCATGTGGCCTTCAGTGTGCCCCAGAATCAGTGTACACCAGCAGAAATAAGGATGATGCAGGTGTTTTATCTTTGGACTCATTTTCTGTAGTTCCTGTGTGACGGTAGTGATGTGTGGATTCTTAGATTAGATTCTGGACACCCTGACTGTCTCCAAGTACTCCAAGGATGTTCTCTCCCTCCCTGTCATGGTCCGACCGCCGATTTCGTCCGCGCTCGGGCCATGTATCATCTCCGCCAGGTTTGACAGCAGCGTGTACTGTATTGATATGTGAAGTTCCTATAGAGTCACCACAAGAGGGCAGTATGACCCTGGCCATGACCTGAGTATAAAAGGAGTTGTACATGAGCCACTGTGTGGTTAGTTGTTGGTTGAAGTTGCAGTGACAAGTAAAAAGTTCTAACTGACACCCGGTGTGTGTGCGCCTCGTCATTACATGTTACCAGGATAAAAGATACGAACCGACGGCGAAGATGAACGCTCTTCGACAGCCGGACGAGTTAAAGTTGACCGGTAACGTCAACGAGAACTGGAAAGCATTCAAACAAAGTTTTGAACTTTATTCGCTAGCTATCGGTCTCCGTGACGAGGAGAGGAAGATAGCATTACTGCTAACAGTAGCAGGGCAAGCGGCGCTAGATGTGTTCAACACATTCATCTTCACGGAAGAAGAAAAAGGCAAATTCGACGTCGTAATGAAGAAGTTCGACGATTATTGCACACCGAGAAAGAATGAAACGTACGAGAGGTATGTGTTCAGAAAAAGACTTCAGAAAGAGTCAGAGTCCATCGAGCTGTATGTCACAGACCTACGGTTGAAATGTCAGTCATGCAACTTTGGAACATTGAGTGAGTCAATGATACGGGACCAAATTGTAATTGGGGTCCAAGACAACAAATTGCGGATGCAATTACTTAAAGAGACTAACTTAACGCTGGAGAAAGCGATACAGATTTGCCAAGCGTCTGAGAGTACAAAGGCACAATTAAAGACTTTTAGCAGCAAGGAAAGAGAGACTGCTGAAGTCGATGCAGTGCAGCGTGCGAAGCCGAAAGGAACGTTGTATGCAAGGAAAAGAGATGCAAAGCGCGCGCGCAGGAACTGTGAGCGGTGTGGAATGCAACATGCGCCGAAGCAGTGTCCAGCATTCGGGAAGGAATGTCGCAAGTGTGGCAGAAAAAATCACTTCGCAAAGACCTGCTTCTCGAAGAAGAGGGTGCAACTCGTGGAGAAAAAGAGCGACAGCGAAGAGGATCAGTTTTACGTGGACGCCATCGAGGGAGAGACGAGCGCTGACGAATGGATAGTGTGCTTGGAGATGAATGGCACGGACATGTCACTGAAGCTCGACACAGGTGCGCAGGTAAACATCCTGCCAATGAAAGATTTTAAAAGACTGAAAAACAAACCGAAAATAAGAGATAAAAAGATTAATCTGAGAACATATGACGATAAGCCAATACCCACTAAGGGAATATGCAGGGTTACACTGTCAAACAAAGATAAGACAGTGAATGCATTGTTTGTACTTGTTGATGGAAATAGACAAGCAATTTTGGGTTTAAAAACATGCGATCAGCTAGGTCTGATCAAGAGGGTGAATGTCATTGATACAGACAAGGTGACAGCACGAGAAAATACAGAGGCTACAACAAGTAAGCACAAACACACTGACTGGGTGAAAGAATACAAAGAGGTGTTCAAAGGAATAGGCCGCCTACCAGGCAAACAAAAAATTAGGCTGAAAGAGAATGCAGAGCCAGTCATACACCCAGCAAGAAAAGTGCCAATAGCTCTTAAAAAGAGGCTGAGAGAAACACTAGACTCACTGATAGCAGACGGAGTGGTCAGAAAAATAGAAGAACCAACTGAATGGGTTAACTCCCTAGTTATAGTGGAGAAGCCAAATGGAGATTTGAGATTGTGCATAGATCTGAAAGATCTAAATAAAGTAATACAGCGGGAGCATTACAGGCTACCAACAAAATCTGACATAACCAGCACAATGAGTGGAGCAAGCTACTTCACAAAATTAGATGCCAAATCTGGGTTTTACCAAATAGTGCTCGACGAGGAAAGCGCTAAATTGTGCACATTTAATACGCCATTCGGAAGGCATTGCTTTCTACGAATGCCGTTCGGGATTAGCTCAGCCCCTGAAATTTTCCATAGAACTGTGCAGCAATTGTTTGACGGAATAGAAGGGGTGGGAGTTTTTCTTGATGATGTGGTAGTCTGGGGAAAAACAAAAGAGGAGCACGACGAAAGGTTGGCAAGAGTTCTCACACAGGCGCAAAAGTCAGGTATGAAACTGAATAAGAGTAAGTGCCAATTTGGGGTACAGGAGATTACATACCTGGGAGAGAAGTTATCTGGGGCAGGCTTGCAACCAGATCCGGAAAAAGTGCGGGCCATAGCAGAGCTGCCAGTACCGCAGGACAAAATTGACTTGCAAAGAGCCTTAGGGCTAGTCAATTACATGGGAAAATTTATCCCAAATTTATCAGCAAACACAATAGCTCTTAGAAGCTTGTTAGAGACCAATACAATGTGGCAGTGGATGGCAGAGCATGCCAGAGAATGAGAGTGGCTCAAAAGCAGTCTAATACAGGAGCCAGTGTTAAAATTCTATGATCAGGACAAATTGCTAAAAGTGTCCACAGATGCGTCCAAAGCCGGCCTAGGAGCTGTGCTATTGCAAAAACATGACACAGAGTGGTATCCAGTCGCATACGCATCGCGCACCATGACAAGCGCAGAAAAAAATTACGCGCAAATAGAGAAAGAGACTCTAGGTGCAGTGTTTGGATGTGAGAAGTTTCATGAATATGTGTATGGACGGTCAGTAATACTAGAAACAGACCACAAACCACTGATTGCTATCTCACAGAAGCCACTGGGTGACGCACCACCGCGCATCCAGCGTCTAATGTTAAGATTACAGAAATATGACTTGAAATTTGAGTTTACACCAGGCAAGCAACTAATTGTAGCCGATGCGCTGAGTAGGGCTAGCTTGTGCAACACCAGCAGCACAACAGAGGAAGCTGTGCAAATACATGTAGACTCTATTAAGGCACACATGCCAGTGTCAGATGCAAAATGGACGAAGATAGTGAAAGAAACACAAAAAGATGAGAAACTAAAAAGAGTAATGGAACAGATACATCAACCAGGACAGGTTATGATTGACAAGCCTTACCAACACTTTAAAGGTGAACTGTCTGTGTTAGATGGGGTTCTGTTAAAGGGTACAAGGATAGTCATACCTACCTCCATGAGATCAGAAATGGTTAAATTAGTGCATGAGGGGCATTTGGGTATTGAAAAGTGCAAAAGACGTGCACGTGATGTTTTGTATTGGCCCAGCATGCACAAGGACATTGAGGCATATGTGCAGCGCTGTGAGACTTGCCAGCGCCACAGGTATCAACAGCCAAAGGAGCCTATGAGGCCCCATGAGAAGCCTCAAGGGCCATGGAGAAAAGTGGGCATGGATCTATTTCAGCTTAAGGGCAAGGACTATCTGTTAGTCATGGACTATCATTCCACCTACCCAGAGTTTGCAGGGTTGAGTGACACAACAGCAGAAAAGGTGATTGCACATACAAAGACAATGTTCGCACGCCATGGAATTCCAATGACTGTTGTAAGCGATAACGGACCACAATTCATGAGTCAGTGCTTCAAAGACTTTGCAGACACATATGGGTTCAAGCACGTGACCTCAAGCCCTCTGTACCCACAGTCGAATGGGTTAGCAGAGAAAGGGGTGCAAATAGTGAAGCGCATACTGAAAAAGGCTGCAGACAATGCAGAAGACCCACATCTGGCGATCCTGAATTACCGAGCATCACCACTGGAGAATGGACTTTCCCCAGCAGAAATGCTCATGAACCGGAAACTCAGAACGCGACTTCCATCAGCATCTCAGGTGATGGAAAAGAGAGATGTGAGGCGCGATGAGAGGCAAACTGAACTGTACAACAGAACAGCACGACCTCTGAGACCACTAGCACAGGAGGACATTGTGCGAGTGAGATGTGATGGAGAATGGGGACCGCTGGCAAAAGTGGTCAAAGAAACAACTCCCAGATCATATGAAGTCATCACAGAGCATGGGAAAACAATGAGGCGAAACAGACATCACTTACTGAAAGTGCCTCAGACCAAATTGAGAGTCACAGACAGTGAAACAAGCGACATGCCAATTCCCAGCCAAACCGAACAACCAGAAATGGCTGAGAACCAGAACATAGAGACAGACACTAACGAACAGACTGAGGTGACACAAAAGAGATGCTCACAAAGGCAAATTGTGAAACCGAAAAGATTGATTGAGGAAATGTAAGGAGTACTGAGATGAATGAAAAAAAAAAAATGTGTTGATGTTGAGTTGTAAACAGAGAAATGTTAAAGTTGTGATTCAGTGTACAAGGTTGACAAAGATGTAAAAAGAAATGGAGTTATTTGGGTTATTGAAATTTGAGAAAAAGTTTATAGTTGGACATGGCCTTTACTTGAAAAAAAAGGGAGATGTATTGATATGTGAAGTTCCTATAGAGTCACCACAAGAGGGCAGTATGACCCTGGCCATGACCTGAGTATAAAAGGAGTTGTACATGAGCCACTGTGTGGTTAGTTGTTGGTTGAAGTTGCAGTGACAAGTAAAAAGTTCTAACTGACACCCGGTGTGTGTGCGCCTCGTCATTACATGTACCTTCTGGCTCCCCGAGCTTTTATTGTGACAGCGCTCAGAGGGGCTTCCTGCTGTCAAGCCTGACAGCTGTGCTGCATTTTCGGCTCATCAGCTGTGCTGCATTTAAGTGGGCTCTGGGAGCAGAGTAATGCGGCAGTCTGGTCAACAATTCGTCAGCGATTATTCCTTGCCAGACGTTGAGCGAGCGTTCTCGCCTCAGACATCAATTATGCCTTTCATGGTCTGGCTTTCGACCATCCTTGGGTTTTGTCCGTAAGTGTGCTTCTTGTTTACCTCCTGTTCAAGTATTTGTAGTGTAGTGTGTTTTAGCCCACCGTGGCTCATTGTTTTTCTTTTGTTCATTAATAAACATCTATGCAAACCTCACCGGAGACTTTTGGCATCTTATGGTGGCTCGCGAGGGCCACCGCATGGCACTCTCGAACATTAAGAGCTACAAAAGACTGAGCCATGGATGATCTAGTTAGAATGAGGAGTGAATGGATTGTGGGGCCATTTCTGTTCATTCTCCTGGCCAGAAAATAAATGTATTCATAACTTACAATCCTGCCTGGTTTTCTGACTCAGATTAATTTTAATACAAATTAATCTAACATTTTGGCACATCCGAAAAGGGACCCAAGAAACCATTCTGCTTCCGGCGCCTCCGATCGCAGCAGTGCACGGCTGAAAAGGGAAAAAAGTCCTCCGGTGCCTAGCCCAAAGGTTCGGTTTTGGCTACAGTGAGGCATCCGGACTGGAGATGCTGGAGCGGAGTGGGTGATGGGTCTACCCTACAGGCGGGACAAGTGTGAGTACATTTATGTGTTGGTTTTTCTGACACTGGGTTTCAGTACTGGTGGAATTGAAAACGCGTATGTATGTAACACTGAGCTCCAGGCTCACAAAAGGTAAACACTGAGCAACAGGCTCAGGAAGCACTGAGCATTTGGTACCGTGAATTCGGATTCGGTTTGGACCAGAGATGCCTGAACGGATCTGGTTCGGGGGGGGGGGGGGGTACAGGCTCAGGAAGGTCCCGGTACAGGCTACACATTTTCCCATGCGTAAGTGAACCACGGTATAACGCGTGGATGTCATAGTGAGATCTTTTTTTGCCATCGAGTGAATTATCATGGGCCATCAACGTGAGACCTTATTTTCTTTCATCACGAGTGAGCGTCGATGAGGGTTGACCTTAAAATAGCGCTGGTTTAAATAAAATTACTGCAGTTTTGTTCGTTTGGCTGGTTGTTGTGTGTTTCACAGTTTGTCCTGGCAAGATAGGAGAGGAAAAAAAAGGAGTAGAAGTGCCACGAGGGCTTGAAGCTGTGGTTGTGTTTTTTTCTGATCATTGTGAAGTGTGAAAGGACGGTGACGTGACTGATGTTCACGGGGAATGATAAATTTGTGCTTTGTAAGTGATTAATCTGGGAAGAAAATGAATGTGTTTTCAGAGCAGCGGAAAAAAGGTTGACATGAGAATGTGGGGTTGCCAGTTTTGTTTTTATAAGTACTTTGGGAGTGTTTTCTAATGTTGGGTTACCATATCTGCTTGTTTTAAGTGGTTTCCAGACTGTTTATGTAACTTGCGTGTAAGTGCTGATTTGAATCTTGCAACTGTGTGTGTCGGTGGGTTGATGCCCAAGGTTGACCTTGGAAATAGAGAGAGAGACCTGTGTGTGTGTGTGTTGCCAGCTCATTGTTTTGAGGCTGCTGTGTGTGTCTGAAAAGCTGCTGCTTTACGGCTGATCTGAGTGAAGGAGAAACAGGGAAAGGAAAGCATGGGTATTTTTGGCAAAGATGAGGAGTATAGCGATGACGACTACAGATGCTTGCTTTTATTTCAAGGGTGCTTTGACAATAATATCTTGTTTACAATTTTTGTGGGTTTTTTTCTGGCTCTATGATAATTACTTGTGTCAAGCAATCTAATGTTGCTCTATTGGCAGAATTTTTGAACCAACACAATCAATTGCCAGAGTGTTTGCTTATTTGGGTGAACTTGCCCACTAGCAGGGCAGGGAATTTTTTTTTTCACTTTTTATCTTTTGGGGATGCTTGAGGGCAGGTAAACAGCATTGGACTATTCTATTCAATTTTTGAAGTGTTAGTGCATTTTTTTTATTAGCTCACAGTTGCATCATCTCTCTGACCGAGGAGCAACAGTGAACTTCAGAGGGAAAAAAAAGGGTGACGGACTGATGGTGAGGCTAAGACTTGTTGATAAATTTAAGAGATTACGTACAGTAAAAGGGACAGAACAGACTAATATATGTATCTCCTCTTTCCTGCATGACTGGTCTGGCGTGAGAACGGGGGAGCCACACTTTTGTCCCTCCCTCCTCCTCCTCCGTGTTCTTCCGCTGCTAAGCCATGGCCCTTCCCCACAGGACTCCAGCGGCTGACATCACCTTGCCTCTGCTCACCTCCACCCCTCCTGCCCACAGCGGCCACGCCGGATGCCAAAGAGTTAAGTAAAAGTGCACACATATCCATCTCTGCAATCATCATCGATGTGACGAATTACACTGAAAATTATGGAATAATGCTGTCACTAAATAGTATTCAATGATTAAATGCTTCAAATACAGTGATCCCTCACTTATCGCGGTCAATGGGTTCCAGAACCGACCGCGAAAAGTGAAAAACCGCGAAGTAGCGTCACCCCTAATGACGTCACCCATAAATAATACGTACGTTCATTCTCTCACTCTCTCTCTCACATGATGCGTGTGTGTGTGTGTGTGTGTGTGTAAGTATACATACATACGTAGATGTAAATAAAGTGTACATAAATATGTTTTTAGAACTCTTTTATTCTTATAACAAGATACGTAACTCAAGATGAAGATGATTTACTGCACAGGTTAATGAGAGCTTTACTGCTCCTCAGGTGACGCCTCATCGTCAGGTGCTAGAGGCGCAGGATCGTCGAGGGCAGCTTCCGATAGAGCTGGAGAAGCTGCAGGAGGTGGCGTAGTGGCTCGACGGGAAGACTATTTTGCACAAAAAGGCACAAGAGAACAGCGAACAATGAATGCGGTCTTCCTTCGCTGGGTATGGGCGCTCGACAGGGAGAGAAGCTGTGTAAAACGTCTCGGCCAATCAGCTTGCGAGGTAAAACGTCTCGGCCAATCAGCTTGCGAGATTCCCGAGCGGTGAAGAGGTGGGCGGAGAGGAGTGGAGCGGTGGTCAGAGAGGTGGATTTTGAGTTGTGCGGGCTCTCCGTGTTGATACCTGATGTTCTAATGTAGTCTCCCTGCCTTCTGCTAGCGCCCGCCCATTTTTTCTCAATTTTGAATTTTTGATGAACATTTTTGAAAAATCCGCGATGCACTGAGGGCGCGAAAGGTGAAGCGCGAAGTAGCGAGGGATTACTGTACAGCTTATGTGAGACAATTCAAACCACAAACATATATATGTAAATATATGTAAACATATATTTACATATTTATTCCATCTAGCTACAATGCTCTGCACTGGGTGTGTTTATATTTATATTTATATATCTATATATTTATTCCATCTAGCTACAATGCTCAGCACTGGGTGTGTTTATATTTATATATCTATATATTTATTCCATCTAGCTACAATGCTCCGCACTGTGTTTTTATATATCTACATATTATTCCATCTAGCTACATTGCTCCGCACTGTGTGTGTTTATATACTTGCATATTTATTCCACCTAGCTGCAATGCTCCGTACTGTGGGTGTTTATATATTTACATATTTATTCCATCTAGCTACAATGCTCTGCACTGTGTTCATATATTCATATATTTATTCCATCCAGCTACAATGCTCTGCACTGTGTGTCTGTGTGTGTGTATATATATTTTATAGTAATATGTACATATGTATATTAGCTGCTCTTGCTTGCTTGTTTTTTTTTTGTTTGTTTGTTTTTTTTCTTGCCTTCTGATTGTTGCTCTGAGTGTTGCTATCCCTGTGATGTTGCAATCCTGGAATTTCCCCGTTGTGGGACTAATAAAGGCTTATCTTATCTTATCTTATCTTAAACAAGGTAATAATGAAAATGCTGCTTAAGCATATGATTTAACTGAGGCTGCTAATGATCAGACTTTTTTAATGTTTCTTTGCCATATTATTCTCTTTTAAATAGAAAAGTCACTCTTAATGAATGATTATGTGCTTTTAAAAACCTTTTTTTTTCCTTTTGCTGTTCATGACAAAACAGCATAGCTCTGAAAAATTGAAAGATTGAAAAAAAGAAAAAAAGAAGAGAGTTCCAATACTTGGCTCTCTGACTAGATTTGGTTCTATTGGTATTAAAATGATAAATTGATTGGTTTACTGTCTTGTAAATTTAAATAAATGAGAGACTGTGTGAAAGTTGAGATTGCAATAGACTGTGTATGGGTAAGGGACTTTATGAGGAAAGGCAGCTATGCAAATTACTACTGGAACACTATAAAATCATCACTTTTTGTGTTTTACTATTTATAAGATTTTGCTGAAATGGAATAGGTTTAACGGCTCGGTACAAGGGAGAACAGTCGTTGCACTACAACATTTTCCTAGGATGACATAGTGCATTGGAAGCACTTTGTGGAATTTAAGCCCTCGAATTCCATCCATCCATCCTTTACCACTTATCCAGTCACAGGGACAGCTGTCTAAGCAGAGAAGACAGACTGCTGCCCGGTTGACACATCACCATGATCTCTTCTGCAGATAATTGGGAAGAGTTCAAACCCTTTAAAATGGGGAGAGAAAAGATCCCTCCCATTACAGCAAAAACAGAAAATAAGTTTGGGTCATTTTCTAGATACACAGAAAAAAAAAAAAGGCTGAACCATTACTTAGACTAAAAATTTCATCAGCATGGCAATAAGCACTGTTAAAACTTACAAAGTAAAAGTTGAATGACTACAAGAGTAACACTCAGAAAATTTATGAAAGCACAACTGAACTCCTGTTTGTGGTATTACTGACGCGGGGGGGGGGGCAGAGTTTCCCCCGATTCTATTTTTCAGGGTGGCACTGACACTGGACCCCTGTGGTGGAGGGGGGCAGAGAAGTGTGGGACATGCTGGCTGCAGCAAGGGGAACGTGACGTTTGTCATCAATCTGGACATCAGGGCCATTGCCAGAGGCAGTGTTCTGGTTGGGGGAGGAGGACCTCACGGGCTGACCGCAACATGTGACAAACAGACCCAAAGCTAAGTACAACAAATGACACTAACACTGATGTAACGAAGATCAATTTACGTGACTTTGACTTTAAAAATGCAGTGTTTACCTGAAGTGACATTGCAGGTTCGAGACATTTCAATAAAGCTTCCCACCCGAAAATGGTATGACAGTATCACATTTCATACATGTGACGGGAATAAGGAATAATTGTGTTGTATGATTTCGGTGTGCTAGGGCACTGTACTCACGGCGCTTGGTTTTGGCTAAGCCAGGTGCAGTGACGCAATTCCCGCACAATATTATGAGTCCAATCTCTACTACACAGTAGGCCACAGGCCAATGTTGTCTCAGTATGTATGACAGGCATCTGAGTGGCCAACATCCAAATTCTAAAGGAGAAAGAAGTAAAATAATAACCAAAACATTCCTTGTGCAGAATGACAATAACATATTTAGCAACTCACCCACATGAACATCTTTTACAACAGTGACGGCAAAGAGGCATGACTACAGAGACCTCATTTTAAAGGTGTTACACTGTACAAAAGTTTCATCTAAATTAGCCATACACTACCGTTTACTCCGGGCACTCCGGTTTCCTCCCACATGCCAAAAACATGCAAGTTAGGTTAATTGGCATCAAAACTGGGGATTCTAAATTGTCCTTAGGTATGACTGTGAGAGTGAATGGTTGTCTGTCTCTCTGTGTTGGCCCTGCGATGGACTGGCGATCTGTCCAGGGTGTACCCTGCCTCTCGCCCAAAAGATGCTGGGATAGGCTCCAGCCCCCCCGCGACCCGAAAGGATTAAGCGGTAGAAGATGGATGGATGGACTACCGTTCAAAAGTTTGGGGTCACCCAGACAATTATTGTGTTTTCCATGAAAAGTCACACTTATTTACCACCATGAGTTGTAAAATGAATAGAAAATATAGTCAAGTCATTGACAAGGTTAGAAATAATGATTTGTATTTGAAATAATAATTGTTTCCTTCAAACTTTGCTTTGAGTCCTCCATTTGCAGCAATTACAGCATTGCAGACCTAACATGATTGCACAAGGGTTTTCTAATCATCCATTAGTCTTCTGACGCAATGAGCAAACACATTGTACCATTAGAACACTGGAGTGATAGTTGCTGGAAATGGGCCTCGATACACCTATGTAGATATTGCACCAAAAACCAGACATTTGCAGCTAGAATAGTCATTTACCACATTAGCAATGTATAGTGTATTTCTGATTAGTTTAAAGTTATCTTCATTGAAAAAAAAAGTGCTTTTCTTTCTAAAATAAGGAAATTTCTAAGTGACTCCAAACTTTTGAACGGTAGTGTATGTACATGTGCCACACACATTATTGGCACAGATTGAATCTCTAAGGGACACACTTGCCTACCAGAAGCAGCTGCACAAGGTCACATAGGAACTCACACAGCACCACTTTCTCCTAATGAAGAAAAAACAAATTATCACATGACACTGTTTCAGCAGTCCTCCACTCTGCTGCATGGGGATTCCCATGTATCAAAGGGGGGGTAGTACAATTAGACCAGAAAAAAAAAAAAAATGTTAGAGACAAAAAAAGACAAAAAATTAATAAAGACAGATAATGTACAATTAGCAGTGAAATAATTGTAAAATAAAAGTAAACCAATAAGTGAAAAGAAGAAACCGCAAATTTATGAAAAAATTCCAAATTTCTAAGAAAAGTCGAATTTATGCTGATGAAGTTTACTGTGTGACTCAATTTAAAATTTGCGACAAAGACAAAACAATTTTTTACTCAGTTATGTAAGAAGAAAACAATGCTTAAGGGAACTAAAGCAAGAATAATTTGACCTTCCCTGAATAAACTTATTCTTTTCAAATCCTTTGCATGGATTCCATTGAACTAAAATAAATGTGAAAAATAAAATATTGTTTAGTAATTATTGACATATTTACTAAATTTTAACTTTAACTATGTTTTAACTTAAAAAGTCATTCAGCCTGCCATCCGCAATCTACAGGATTGGTGGAGAGTACAAACAGAACCATTAAAGAAAGACTTAAAAAAGCAATGGCAGAAACAGGGCAAAATTGGATATATTGCCTTCCTTTAGGTTTATTTTACATGAGGATAGTTCCCACCAAGGGTTTTTTTTCCCCATCTGAGATTATGTATGGCAAACCTTACTTACTTCCACCATGAAGGCCATTTAACTTAGGTCAGGGGTGTCAAACTCATTCCATGGATGGCCAAGTCCCTGCAGGTTTTGCTTCCACCCAGTCTCTTCAGCAGGTGTTTTCACTGATCAGAGATCAGTGGGAAGAAATTCAGAGAAATCACCTGTTGAAGACACTGGGTGGAGGTAAAATCTGCAGGGCCTTGGCCCTCCGTGGAATGAGTTTGACACCTGTGACTTAGGTGATGAGGAAGAGTTTCTGGTTGGTTACATGCAAAGAATGTCAACTGACAGAGATGTTATCCATGCTTCCCTTCCCCGGAGGGACCATGTGACGGAGGAACCATGGGGGTGCACCCATATTGGCCAAACCAGGGGATCTGGTCATCAAAAAGAAAAACTGGACTAATACTCCCTGGCAAGGAACACACAGAAGTTATCCTGGCGACACCAACAGCTGTAAAAGTCAACAGATATGATTCTTGGGTGCATTTAACACATTGCAAACTTTATCCCACTCAAAACCCTCAGCAAGAGACTGTTTAATACATAATGCAACCTTTATCCCACTAAAAATCCTCAGCAAGCGACTGTTTAACTGTTTCTCTATACAAGTGTCGGCTGACGGTGCCCTTGTGGTGTCCAGTAACAGCTTGTATAGTGAAGCAACTGTTTGTTTATCATGGAGAGGCAAAATGCAAGAGAAAGAGGGTCGGCAACCGAAGGGTGCGAATGGTATTGTTGTCTTTTAATCCTCATCATTCTCATGGTAACACTTTTGTTTTGGTTATTCTTAGTCCCTCCACTACCTATACACCGTACAGCCAGATCTATTACACACACTCACCATAAATGGCTGGAAGCTCCAGATCATCATGATCATGTTTATGCTGGCAATGTTTGGTGGAGATATGCTAATTACACAGCTAAATCAGCTAATGGCTCCAATTGTTTGTTTTTTTTCATTTTGTTTTTCTTCCCCTTGTCCTGTCAGGCAGCTAGGCAAGCAAAACAGGGATCTGTCACCCTTATTGTGCCAAAACAGATTTACTTTGCCAAGAGGAGCTTATACAGTACCTAACTGTGTATTGTATATTGTTGTAAACTTCTCCTGTAGTAACTTTTAATACTTTATTTTAATTATTTTACCCATGGAAAACCCAACAGGATGGGAAGACGGAAAGGAAGTGGGTGGAGGGGGAAAGAAAAGGGAGGGAAACAGACAAAAAAAAAAAGAACTAAAACAAACAAAAGGCAAACTGCTTCTTCCACCGAAAATGTCTCAACATGAGTCTGGTTTCTGCACCTGTTAAAGGAGAGACACTTGTGCGTGTACGTCTGCATATACTGTATATGAGAGCGCGTGCAAAATAATTGTGTGCATGTGACTGGTTTGTCAGGAAACATATGAAGCGGAGGGCCGGTCGCAAAAGCTCTTCCCCCGGGAACCCCGAGCAGGCAAGGCAGCGCCACCAACCATCACAGAGCACAAACCTCCAAGGTCAGCAAGCCCTGGGAAAGCCAGGCATCTGCCCCCGGAGGGACGATCAAGAGAGGCCAGGTTGCTCGGCGGCCAGTGCAGCGAGCCCGCACCCCCCGGACCCACTCGACCTCTACCCTCCTAGCGGGGCTAACGCCCGCCCCTGGGCCCCAGGCACCAGGGAGCCAGTGACCCCACCCCCTGGGCTGGAAACTGGCCCGCACCCCCTGGCACGAGCCCCCTCAGGCACCCCCACAGCGGGCCCACCCCAGCAACACCGCCACACACCCCGGGGACCCCATGCCCAAAGAAGTCCTCCCCGCCCAGGGGAGCCCACATTGCCGAGAGGTACTACCCCCCCTTAATCCAGCACCTCCCAACTAGCAGACACACCCCTCCCCACACCTTCACACCCACATGCTCCCATGTGCACCCATATGCACTAACTCCCTCTCACTCACCCGGACCAACCAATTCTCTCTCACTCCTGTACCCATTCAAACTCACCCCTCATTCACCCTTGTTTCGTAAGGTGGCTGCGAAGCAGAAGCAGCGAGCCTGAACACGCACCAGTTCCCAGCAGTGACCGGGGGGACCACCGGCACAGGCCACAGAAGCAGACCCCCATCCCCGGCGCCCACCTGAGCGACTGATCAGCACACCACCGCAGGCACCCCAAGATGCCACCTGACATGCAAAGCGCCACACAAAACCAACCCACCATCACCACCTCCATTCATCACCCCCTCACTCACACTTCAGAATCAGAATCAGAATCAGCTTTATTGCCAAGTATATTTACAAGTAAACATATGAGGAATTTGACTTGACATTGGACGCGCACGTTAGGCGCATCCAATGACGCGGCACTTATGCTCATGTTCAGTCCCCCTCTCACTCCCTTAGTTGTATCTATACATTCAGCAGCACCCAGAGATTTTGGCAACATGATGGGTCCCAGGCTCCCCAACGGGCCCACATGCCCCCAGCAGGAGGAGGGCAACAGTGGTGGGGGAAGACCCCCACACACAAAACATGGTGGGTGCATGTCGGTTTTATGATGTAATTGTGTGTAAATGTGTGTGCAATTAAAATTGTGGGGATAGTGATTGGAGCACCGCTAGCCACTGTGATGGGCAACGGGGCCCCCATCCGCCCAAGCCCTCAGTGTCTAAAATGCAATTAAAATTGAGGTGAGTGCAGCCCCACCGCGCAGCAAAGGTATCCCCTTCGCTGACACAGTGCGGCACCCCCCCCCCCCACCCCAAAGCCCTAAATGTAGCCAAGAAGATGTATATTCCACCCAGGGGCAGGGGGAGGGCGGGAAATAAGATGAGCGGGTCTAAAAGTGAGCCCCCCCCCCCCCGAAGCCAGCTTGCAAACTGGTTCATGAGGCCACCCACTGCCCTCCAAATCCCAACCCAGGGCGAGGGCCGCCAGAACAAGCAGCCCAGGACCCACCAGCATCATGCCCTGGCACTCCCAGCACCACAAACATGATGGGGCAGCCATACCAATTCGCACTCATCTTACACACACAAATATGGACAACAATAGTCACAATAGTGAACAATGGGCCAGACCCACATGGCGCCCCACATGCCAAGCGACACCCCCGAGCGCCCATGCAAGCCCACTGACCACCCACCCCAGACGCACATCGACAGCAGCAGGCCGCTTAATTGTTCCATTTGTTATGTTTGTTCCTTAATGTTACTATCAGCTGGACAAATCTCTGTTACTGCTGAAATAATGGAGGTGCCACAGGCTGTTTCTGTCTGTTTCTTACAAGAGGCCATATACAGAAGTAACACAGCAAACATTATTTTGAATCACACCTGTCATATTACTCATCACTCCACTGATCGGAAATACGATGACACTCCTTACTCTGTGAAGGCAAGGTTAATTTCTGCAGGAAACTTCTCCTTTTGTTTAAAGGGAAGTGGTGATCTCCCTCTGGGTAGCTTACCACTGTCTAAGTGTGCAATGGTGCACAGTGCGTCTCTCCCCTGTACAACTAACATCCAAACCTTCAACTTGTCTTTTAGACCCTATTCCTACCAGGTTATTTAAAGAAGTCTTCCCACTTATTGGTAGCTTTATTCTTCATATAATCAATTCTTCATTAACTTTAGGCCATGTACCACAGGCTTTTAAAACGGCTGTAATTAAACCCTTACTCAAAAAGCCAACGCTAGATAAGATAAGATAAGATAAGATAAGATAAGCCTTTATTAGTCCCACAATGGGGAAATTCCAGGATTGCAACAGCACAGGGACAGCAACACTCAGAGCAACAATCAGAAGGCAAGAAAAAACAACATCTAGCAAACATATGTCCATATTACTATAAATGTATATATATAGACACACAGTGCAGAGCATTATGGCTGGTGGATGTGCAGCAGAAAGTCTAAGCTCTCTCTCCGCGGATGCAGCGGGCCAGCTGGAAGTCTTTGGGCATGATGGTGACCCCCTTAGCGAAGAAGAGACCACCAGGTGGGTCTCGCTGGTCTCCTGCAGAGCCATGACGGCGAAACTCAGGAAACGCAGGACGGTCTTGAAGTCCTGAGCGATCTCCCTCACCAGGCGCTGGACGGGCAGCTTACGGATGAGCAGCTCCGTGGATTTCTGGTAGCGACGGATCTCTCTCAGAGCCACGGACCTGTGACGGCGAGGCCTCTTCACTCTGCCGGTGGCCAGAGCGCCTCTCCGAGCAGCCCTGGTGGCTAGCTGTCTCCTGGGGGGCTTCTTCCTCCAGTAGATTTTACGGGCGGTCTGCTTGGTTCTTGCCATCGCTCTTTATTATTCTGTCTTATATTTCTTTCACGCCGCCTAAACTCCAGCCCGGCACCCGCTTCGTTTTCGCTACAGCTCCCGGTATGTCAAGTTTCCCATTAGCACCGGGCGGCGGCCAAGTGCTAGCAAGCACTAGCTCCTCCCCGCTGTAACGTCTCCCGCTGCAAACCGTGGCTCCGTCCGCCGACCCAGGAGACCCCCGGGGCGATCCGTGCGTCCGTGATATATATACAGAGTGAAAGGTGTAGAAAGAAGAAGGAAGATAAAAAAAAAAGGCTGTTGCAACAGGCAGCCGAGTCGTGTGGCGCCGCCGGTCCGGGAGCTTTAGCTAACTATAGACCAATCTCTAATCTCCCTTTCATTTCAAAAATCTTAGAAAGAGTTGTTGCTACGCAATTATTTGACCACCTGCAGGGAAATGGTTTACTTGAAGAGTTTCAATCTGGGTTTAGAATCCATCATAGTACTGAAACAGCCTTAGCGAAGGTCATTAACGACCTCCTCATTGCATCTGATAATGGACTAGTTTCTGTACTTGTCCTTTTAGATCTTAGTGCAGCTTTTGATACTATCGATCATAATATTCTACTTGATAGATTAGAACACTATGTTGGACTTAATGGAACTTCGTTGCAGTGGTTTAGATCTTATTTATCTGATAGGTTCCAGTTTGTTCATGTAAATGATGAGTTTTCTTTTAGCTCAAAGCTTAGTCATGGTGTTCCACAGGGATCTGTGCTAGGCCCTACTCTTTTTAGTTTATATATGCTTCCGTTAGGCAACATTATTAGAAAGCATTGTATACATTTCCATTGTTATGCAGATGACACACAATTATACCTGTCAATGAAGCCAGATGATACTAATCAATTAGCCAAGTTAGAAGCCTGTCTTAAGGAAATTAAAGCTTGGATGACTTGTAATTTCCTGCTATTAAATTCAGATAAGACTGAAGTCATTCTTGTTGGTCCAAAAAACCTTAGAAATTCCTTTCCAAATCAAACTTTCAGTTTGGATGCAGTTACTCTTTCTCTTAATAGCTCTGTGAGGAACCTTGGAGTTATTTTTGATCAGGATTTGTCCTTCAATTCACATATTAAATTTGTTTCTAAGACTGCCTTCTATCATTTGCATAATATTGCCAAGATTAGGAGCATCTTGTCTCAGAGTGATGCTGAGAAGCTGATCCACGCTTTTGTTAGCTCGAGATTAGATTATTGTAATTCTTTATTATCAGGCTGTCCTAAAACATCTTTAAAAAGTCTTCAGCTGATCCAAAATGCTGCAGCAAGAGTTTTAACAGGTACTAGAAAGAGAGATCATATCTCTCCGGTTCTGGCCTCCC
This sequence comes from Pholidichthys leucotaenia, assembly GCA_020510985.1. Taxonomy (NCBI): domain Eukaryota; kingdom Metazoa; phylum Chordata; class Actinopteri; order Cichliformes; family Pholidichthyidae; genus Pholidichthys; species Pholidichthys leucotaenia. The sequence continues at coordinate 16,713,193 of CM035838.1, forward strand.
TTCATTGGCTTCCCATAGAGTTTAGAATTAAGTTTAAAATCCTTCTTCTTACTTACAAAACTTTAAACAATCAGGCTCCTTTTTATTTAAAAGATCTGATACTACCGTATCATCCTAACAGAGCACTACGCTCCCAAAATGCAGGATTACTTGTAATACCTAGAATCTCCAAAAGTACAATGGGAGGCAGAGCCCTCAGTTATCAAGCTCCTCTCCTGTGGAATCAGCTGCCAATCTGGATTCGGAAGTCAGACTCAATCTCTGTTTTTAAGAATAGGGCTAAAACCTACCTTTTTGATATAGCCTACAATTAGGGAGGGATCATGTGTTTCTGAACCCTCCCTTAGTTATGCTGCTAATAGGTTTAGTCAGCCGGGGGACCTCCAGTAATGCACTGGGCCTCACTCCTTTCCTCACTCTCTATGAAATATATATATTTTTTTTTTTTGCTGGTCATTAACATTTGTTTGTTCTCTCCCATAGATTGAGTCCCCATCGTGCTGTTTGCTCTCTACATGTCTGTTCTTTTCTTCTTCTCTATCCCCTCACCCCCCAGCCAGTCGCAGCAGATGACTGCCCCTCCCTGAGCCTGGTTCTGCTGGAGGTTTCTTCCTGTTAAAAGGGAGTTTTTCCTCTCCACCGTCGCCAAGTGCTTGCTCACAGGGGATCGCCTGATTGCTGGGGTCTTTCTGCAACTGTGGGGGTCCCCCCTACAGTTGATAGTGCTATGAGATGACTGTTGTTGTGAAATGGCGCTATATAAATAAAGTTGAATTGAATTGAATTGAATTGAACTACCTGCTTGACCAACCAAGTGGGCAAATGTTGTCCTGAAGATCATGTCATTCTGGAACTGTCACCTTGCAAGAGCTTTGCAGTGCTGCCATTTGTAACTCTCACACATTTGGCACACACATGGTGAAGGGGGGGGGGGGGGGGTTATGTGGTCATCGGGCGTACTCACACCTGTCCAGGAAGTAGGCGGGGTTGTGTGTCCCTGTTTTTGCAACTGACCATACCCGCATTATGTCGGCAGGCCAGGTGGGCAGGGTAAAAAGAGATGCCTTTTTACCACAGGATGCCACCTTTGCACCACATGATGCCATCTGGGGCACAGATGTACCGGAGCAATTTAAGATAAAAGGCACAGGGTCAAAGGTCCTTCATTCACTGTTTTCTTGGGTGGGAGTGGGCAAGAACACCTTATGAATTGAAACACTTAATTAAAGGCTACAATCATTTGTAAATTTTTCCTTATCTGTTTGGTTGGGTGTATGGGAAGAAATGACGGCTGTGGGGCTTATGACAACACAAAATAGAATGGTTCTTGATCAATTAACTGCCGCCTGTGGGGGCATGTGTACTATTGTAGGTGATTATTGTTGTACTTTTATCCCTGAAAATGATGAGGATGGTAAGGGGGCAGTACCAACCTAAGGTGTCTCTCCATGAGTCATAGTACAGAGTAAAAGTATGACTGACATGCATGATCGAGAGGAGATGCATGATCGCAATGTGAAGTTGAAATGTACTATTTACAAAGACACATATGAAGTTTGAAATATTGTTTTATTTGTTTTGGGTTTTTCATACCATTTTCACTTTTGTTTTATCACATATTGTCATCACATCATTAATCATTACACTCTCATTTTACACAGTTTAACTGATTTTGTTTTCTACTGATTTATTTCATTTTTATTATTACATCTATCATTACACATATTAGACATTTCATCATAGCTTTGTTTTAGTTTTAAAATACCTCTTAAATTGCTGCTAATCTGCTAACACATAACATATTTATCCTGATATATACTTACATTATTCATTTTACTTTTTTATTATGATTTTTTGATTATTTCTTTTTATTGATTTTGATTTTTTATTGCTTTTCTTTATTGAACAGTTCCACTCTGATGCTTTATTAAGCACCAAGGGGGAAAATGAAAGAATAATTCCATATTTACCTTCTGTAGTTTCATATAAATCACATTTCCATATTTGATTATGTATTTGTGCATTTTTATTGTTCATTGTTCATTGTTCATGTGGCCTTCAGTGTGCCCCAGAATCAGTGTGTGTCAGCAGAAATAAAGATGATGCAGGTGTTTTATTTTTGTTTGGACTCACTTTGTATAGTTCCTGTGTGACTGTAGCGATGTGTGGATTCTTAGATTAGATTCTGGACACACTGTTTGTCTCCAAGTACCCCAAGGACATTCTCTCCTTCCCTTGCACGGACATTAAGAGCTATAAAAGACTGAGACATGTATGACCTAGTTAGAATGAGGAGTGAATGGATTATGGTGCCATTTCTGTTCATTCTCCTGGCCAGAAAATAAATGTATTCATAACTTACAATCCTGCCTGATTTTCTGACTCAGATTAATTTTAATACAAATTTATCTAACAATTAGCTACTTTTTCCTGAAAAAAGTTTTGCCCAGCTACTGTATTGGTTTTACTCTCATCTAACAAGTTCTCCTGTGTCGGTTACTGGATGCATTTCACTCCACTCCACTAAGGAAACACTGGAGCTAAAATACAAGATGAAACTATGAACACATAAAACACAGGGAACTCAAATGCCATACTTATAAACTGAGCTAAAAACACATCAAAATAAAAAGAGATGAAAAAATAAAAACAAATGGAGCTAAGAGGAATCTAAAACAATGGAGCATAAATGACTACTTCAAAAAAAGTTAAACAGGTTTGTTAAAAGCCAAATTAAAAAGGTACAAAATCAAACTAAGAACACGTAAAACAAGAGGAACTAAACATACTTACAACCTGAACTAAAAACACATCAACAAGAAGAGATGAGAAAATCTAAAATCAAATGGCGCTAAGAAGAATGTAAAACAACATAACATAAATGGCTACTTCAATAATTGTTAAACAGGTTTGTTAAAAGCCAAATTAAAAAGGTGGGTCTTGAGCTTGTTCTTAAAAACATCTATTGACTCTGCAGCCCTAAGGCTCTAAGGCAGGCTGTTCCACAGACGAGAACCATAGGTCTTGGTCTTGACTTTGGGAATCATTAAAAGGCCAGTGACAAAGGAACTCAGGGTCCACAAGGGCTCATAAGGTAAAAGTAGTTTAGATAGATAGGAAGGCCCAAGACCATTGAGGCACTTAAAACTACTAAGAGAACCTTAAAATCAATCCTAAAACACATGGGGAGACAATGCAGCAATTTTAAAACTGGTATAATATGTACCCAGCCCCTGGTCCTCGTCAGCATTCATGCTGCTGAATTTTGGAGCAGTTGGAGATGAGATGTCCTTTTTTGAGGAAGACCAGAGAGTAGGGCATTACAGTAATCTATATGACTGGTAAAAAAAAAAGCATGCATCAAGACCTCCGTGCTAGCAAGAGAGGAAAAAAAGGTAGACTCTGGATATATTCCAAAGATGGTAAAATCCAATTGTTATATTTTTTTTAATGTGTGAAATAAAAATAAGAAAATTAATTAGGAAATTAAGAAGAATGCACAAGTTCTTGACACAATGTGTTTTAGACCTAGCAGTTTGGGCAAAAGCTTCTCTCTCTTGCCTTCAGGACTGATAATTAAAACTTCTGTGTTGTTCTGGTTGAGCTGTAGAAAGTTATCTGCCATCCATGACTTTATATCATAAATCCAGTTCAAAAGGGCATTAATTGGTTTTGTGTCATCAGGAGATGCAGCAATGTACAGCTGTGTATCATCAGCATAGCTGTAAAAATTAATGTCATGTCTACTGATAACATCTCCAAGTGTTAACATATAAAGATTAAAACGTATCGGACCTAAAATTGTACCTTGGGGTACTCCACACTTGATTTCATGGATTCCTGAAGAGCATGTGTCCATACTTACAAAATAATAATAATGGATTGCATTTATATAGCGCCTTTCAAGATACCCAAAGCGCTTTACAATGGGTCCATTATTCATTCACTCCACAGACAATGGTAGTGGTAAGCTACTGCTGCAGTCACAGCTGCTCTGGGGCAGACTGATGGAAACGTGTCTGCCAGTCTGCACCAACAGCCTCTTCCACCACTACTGAACATTTAGACACATTCATACCCAGTTTCATGGACACTGGAGGCAAGATGTCTTGCCCAGGGACACAATGGCAGGATGACTGAGGAGAGTGGGTTTCAAACCGCCAACCCTCTGGTCATTGGAAGACCTGCTCTACCTCCTGAGCCACTGCCCCCCAAACATTTACCTCCTCCATTCCATTTTTGCTGGGCACCAAGCTGGACGGCAGGAAGTTCCATTTTTATATGGTCCTTGGCATGACCTGGCCAGGACTTGAACCTGGACCTCCCAGTTGTTGGGTGAATGTTGCACCTCTAGGCCACAACTCCAGTAAAATAGCAACCATCTATGAGGCCATTCAAGAACAGTACCTGAGAGGCCCACCAGGTGTTTGAGTCTACTTAATAAAATGTGGTGAGCTACTGTATCAAAGTCAGCACTGAGATCCAGCAGCACCAGGACTGACAGTGTGTGGGAGTCCATATTATACCTGATATCATTACTATATTTTAAAAGGGGCTGTCTCGGTACTGTGATTTGTCCTAAAACCAGATTGAAATTTTTCAAAAATGTTGTGATTGATAAGAAAATTGTTTTGTTGGATAAAAACATTTTTTTTCTAAAACTTTACTGAAAAATGGTAAGTTGGATACAGATCGATAGTTTCTGAGGATATCAGGATCTAAATTACTCTTCTTCAAAAGGGGCTTCACCGCAGCCATTTTAAAGGCAGTAGGGAAGACATCAATCCAAAGAAAGCAATTTACAATATTTAAAATCTCATGTTCAAAGAATCCATAAAATGTTTTAAAAAGTGATGTGGGAATCTGATCGAAAAGGCAGGAGGTCAAGTTTACCTCAAGTTGACCTTGAGTCTTTGAATCTTGAATTTGAATCTTGACTCTTTACCTGGAAGAAAACTTTATCAAGCATCTTAGCATCAACTAGGGCAAAACAGTCCAGTGTTTCCTCAGCTAAAACCAAGCCTAAGATTCCATTAAAAACAGTCTTCCGGTCAGATAAAATGTTGGATCTAATAGACTCAACCTTGCACCTGAAGTGGTCTGCAAATCTCTCACATAGAGAGTTGGATGGCAGATTTGTGTATTTATTAAAGTCTGGATTGATTAAGTGATCAATGGTTGCAAAAAGGACTTTAAGGTTATTGTTATAGGTTGAGATTATGTTGGCAAAATACTCTGTTCTTGATTTTTTTGACTGTATATTTTTAATTTATTCTGTAGTATTTTGTAATTGATAGTTAATTTGTTTTTCCTCCATTTCCTCTCAGCCATCCTGCACTCTTTTCAGTTGTTTAATTTGGTTGGTTCTCCATGGAAGCTTAGGTTTACTTTTAGCAGTCCTTGTGATTATTAGAGCAACTCTGTCAATGGTAGATCTTTACTGTTAAAATTGTCAACAATAAAATCACAAGGTGCAGATAAAATAACTGGGGGAGTGACACATAACAGTTTGATAAAATCAGCAGCCACTTCAGGTGCCAGATGGCGCTTCTTCACAGTTTGCACAGAGGTCTCCCATTGCATAAAACCAGTGATGTTAAAAAAAAAACAATGATCAGATGCAGCCAAGTCAACAAAAGAGGACACACTAGTGGGTAGGCCATGACTGACAAGATCCAGAGTGTGTCCCCTGCTTTGAGTTGGCTGCATGACATGTTGAATAAAACTCATCAAGGTGAACAGGTTATTAAAATCTTCTGACATATGGTCACCCTGCTTATCAGTGTGTAGATTAAGAACCTCCAGAAATGAGAATAAAATTATATGAGGAGTGGATCATTGATAAAAACTGAGAGAACTCATTATTAAAAACAGGGCAGGATTTGGTCTGTAAACTGCGATACATAAAATTGTGGTGTTGGTAAAGACAAAAGTGTGGTGCTCAAATGCGATATATTGATCAGGTAAAATATGCTGTACCGCAAGTGAGGAAGAAAAATTAGAGGAGTACCCCCACCCTTCATGCCCTTTCTTATGGAAAAAAAATTACCTAAAATTTGGTGGGGAGGCTTCAGTGCGAACCGCTGGTGCATCTGTGCCAAGTCACATCATCAACAGTCAATCTTTTTGTCTAAAATCAGGTCACTGATGATAAAAGTCTTCTTCGCAAGTGCATGTATATTTAAAAGAACCATATTTAGTGTAGATGGTGAGTTATTAATGTGTGGGTAATTGGGTTTCTGTGGATTATTGCTTGGTGACTGATCCACAGAACGTAGGCAGCGTGGGCATGGGTTCTTGTGAGCTCTATGTTTTATGGATGGAGATCTGTCTGTGATGTATATCCTAATGGGGAAAGTAGGTAGTGAATGAATTTCCAGAATAGATGGCGGAGGCTGACAAAGAGGGGGCTGGTGCTGGATAGTGGTCTTCCTGGAGGTCAGAGATGTGAGTGGATCTGAGGAGGAGGGATGGTGGGATGTAAACAGTCAATTACATGTTGTCATTTGGATGACATGCATCAAGTTTGCTGTTAAGAGCCAGCTACCCACACATTTAAATGTATGCCATCGGATTTGTACAGATGGTGTGGGGGCCCCAAATTAAGTTAAAATTGTCAATTAAACCATTGTTGTTGCTGCTGCAGGCAGACCTGAGCCAAGTTGAGAGGGCAAGAACGCGACTAAAACAATCTGATCCACGGCACAGTGTGGGAATGGGGCCAGAAATTAAACCAGACTTTCCGCTGTTTGATAAAAAATTAAAAGGTTTGCAGAAGTCGTTAGTCCCGACGTGAATAATAATCCGTGTGATGGAGGGGGCTTGTGACTGTAGCAAATTTGGGAACTTTTCTACAGGTTGGAAACAGTAGCTCCTGGAAAACAGTGAATAATAGATTTAAAATACCTGATGTGCCTTATGATGGATTCACCAATGATCATCGTGGTTGGGGGAAAGAGCGGGTGGGATGTTAGCGGTTGTAGTGTCTCTCGGTGAAAGTCAGTGCAGTGAGGTGGCAGCAGAGTGGGGTCCCGTCCTTGGGAGAGGTAGGGCCTTGTACCTCACCAGCCGATGAGCAGGGGAGCAAAGCGGTGCCAGAACCGGAAGAGGGATTCCCCGACTGGTCCGTGCAGTGTGACCTCCAGGAGTGCCATTGAACAGCCTCCCTCAGGATCATACACAGTGCACAGGGCACTGTAGAGTGGGGCCAGAGCCGCCGAGAGTCAGCTGGGGCCACGCCACCCCGTCCCACTGCAGGCAGCCCTAAGTGGAGGAAAGGTTGCCAGGTCATCCAGCGAAGGAATGACTGAGACCTTAGGGGGGTTGCATGCTGAGCGGAGCCCAAACGAGCTGGTACCGTTGAAGTAAGAGCATCATGGAAGGTGGATTATTGACTTTAAAAACATAAGCAGTCCAGCCGCTGGTAGATAGATAGATAGATAGATACTTTATTTCGAACAAAAAAGTATAACAAAAACAAAACAAATGACAAATGCAATAAAGTAACAGTATACAGTGTTCGAAAGGGAGAAGGAAGAAGTGAACACTTATTAATTCCATCTCCTCTTTTCCATAAATACACCCATGTGAATTATATACAAATTACCACACTTAAGACCCCAAGTAAACAATTAACTGTATTTTGTACATATCAACATTAACACCCATCCATCCTAACATACATTGATGTCCATACATCAAAACCAGCCTCAAACAACACAGATATACACAGTGCTGTCCCACCCACCATTCCATAGTGTCCCATAGTGTCCCAGAGTGAGCATAGTGAATCGTACATATAAATACTACCCTTCTAACATATATCCTTTCAGCAAATAATGTTTATACCTCTTTTTGAATTGATTTCTGTTTGTACATAGTTTCAGTTCCGGCTCCAGACTGTTCCACAAATCCACCCCACAGACAGATATGCACATACTTTTGTTGGTTGTTCATATCTTGGGTTTTGTAAAGTTTAAGTCTCCTCTCAAATTATGATCATTGTCTCTTTTTTTAAATATTTTTTGTTTATTAGTTGGAAGTTGATTATTAATTGCCCTGTACATTACTTGTGCTGTCTTAAATTTAACTAAATCGATGAACTTTATGACATGTGACTTTAAAAACAACGAATTGGTATGGTCTCTATATCCTACATTATTTATTATCCTTATAGCTCTTTTTTGTAATGTGCATATTGACTGTAGGTTGGTCTTGTAGGTGTTTCCCCAGACTTCTACACAGTAGTTAAGATAAGGTAGAAACAGTGAATTGTACAGTAAGACTAATGATTTATAGTCCAAGATGTGTCTTGTCTTCCCCAGTATGCCTACACATTTTACCAACTTGGCCCGGATGTGACTGATGTGAGGTTTCCAGCAGATTTTATTGTCTAGCGTCACCCCCAGAAACAAATTTTCCTGTACTGTTTCTATTCTGGTATCATCTATCGTTACCATTATTTCATGATTTATTTTATAATTTCCAAACAACATAATCTTTGTTTTTTTTTAGATTTAGAGATAATTTAGTTTTGTTGAACCACTGCGTTAACTTTTTCATTTCAGTTGTGACCACCTCTAAAACCTGCTGCAAATTCTCACCAGTGCAAAGGATATTTGTGTCATCCGCAAAACAAAATAAATTTCAGAATTTTTGATACTTGGCATATGTCATTTATATACAAAATAAAGAGTTTGGGTCTCAAAACTGACCCCTGGGGCACACCAAAAGTGATGTCCATGAAGGGTGATTTGTGCTCACCAATTTGTACAAATTGTTGTGTGTTACTTAAATAACTTTCCACCCAACTCAGTCCGACCTCTCTTATCCCATACCTTTCCAGTTTCCTTAGTAGTATTCTGTGGTCAGTGGTGTCAAAAGCTTTCTTTAAATCTATAAATACTCCTACAGCAAACTTTTTTTTATCTATACAACTAGTAATTTCTTCTATAAGTTCGATCAGTGCCAAAGATGTAGATTTATCTGCTCTAAAACCATACTGGCTGTGTGTAAGGAGGTTGTGTTATTCAATGAAATCATCCAGTCTCTTAGTAAAGATTTTTTCAAGTATTTTGGAGAATTGTGAGAGTAAAGAGACTGGCCTGTAATTTGTGAAACAATGACTGTCTCCTGTTTTGTATAGAGGTATTACTTTTGCTATTTTCATTTTGTTTGGAAGTTTACCAGTTTGAAATGACAGGTTACAGATGTGGGTGAGTGGCGTAACAATTCCTTCAATTACTTTTTTCACTATTGTCATGTCAATTTCATTCCAGTCCGTAGATGTTTTGTTCTTAAATTTACTTACAGTCTCGATAATTTCCTTTTCAGTAACTGCACCCAAAAAGATTGTGTTTGGATTTCTATCTTCTATTTCATTTACAGAACCACTGTTGTTTGTTTCTGTTGTCACTGTTGATTTTGCTAATTCAGGACCAACGTTTACAAAAAATTATTGAAACCACTGACCACATCCTCCATATTATTTATCAAATTGCCATTTTCAATAAAATATTCTGGATAATTAGCATTCTTAGGTCGATTACTAATAATCCCATTGAGTACTTGCCATATTCCTCTTAAGTTATTTCCATTATCCTCTAATATTCTGTTGTAATATTCTTTCTTACAGGTCCTCATTATATTAGTAAGCTTATTTTTATATCTTTTATATTTGATCTCAGCCTCCACCATTCTGCACTTAATGAATTGTTTATATAATGTGCTGTTCTTTTTACATGCATTTATTAACCCCTTGGTGACCCAAGGGATATTTTTCTTTTGTTGTCTGTCACTGTATTGTTTTATAGGACAGTTTTTATTGTACAATGATTGAAATATTTGTAAAAATTTATCATATGCTTTATTTATATCATTTTCATCAAAAACTATCTTCCAATCTTGTATTAATAATTCCTTTGTCAGTAAATACATAGATTCTTCGGTTCTTATTCTTTTACATTTAATATTTTTTGTGTACTTTTTCTTCCTATAATCACATTGATAGACAACAAAAATTGGCAGGTGGTCACTGATATCATTCAATAAAAGCCCACTCCTGATATTATTTTCCATAATGTTTGTGAATATGTTATCTATTAGTGTGGCACTGTGTGACGTGATTCTGCTAGGTCCGGTAATTGCTGGATGTAAGCCCATACTGTACATTGTGTTGATAAATTCTTCTGTCAAACTATGTTGTTTTGAATTCATCAGATCTATATTGAAATCCCCACAGATGAACATAACTTTATGAGTTAGTTGGTACTGTATGATCAATATAGCTGATCAATAAAGTTCTAGCTCCAGTTTAAAAAGTTAATAGCAATAGGTAAAAAGTCAATATCAATAAAAAAAGATAAAAATTTAAAACATCTGTAAAATAAATAAAAAAAGATAAAATAACCAGGACGTGTAAGCGCGACCAAGTTTTCAAACAGACACCGACTCAATGAAGCTATACAGTACATGTCCAAATATGGTAAATGGTATTCACTTATAAAGCGCTTTTCTTCTCATCTAGGATGACCAAAGCGCTTTACAGATCCTGCAATCCATCCATTCACATACTGATGGCGGCAGAGCTGCCATACACAAAGGCGCTAACCAGGCCACCAGGAGTTCAATGTCTTGCTCAAGGACACTTCAACAACAGGACAGCCGACGGAGCGGGAATCAAACCCATGACCCTCCTATCAGTAGTCGGTCACACTACACCTGCGCCACCGCTGCCCCACCCAAATATGGTGCATGGTGTGATTTCCAACAGTTTATAAAACCGTGACATCCGACCAGACGATGAAATTTGTGTTATATCTTCTATGAGGGGAGGTCTAAAAACTTTATGCAAGTCAACAATTACGAAACTGAGCAGCATCCAAACTCAGGCCTCAGGGCTGAAGTGTAATGCAAAGCTGTATTACATTATTTTCTTTCAGCTGCTCCCTTTAAGCGTCACCACAGCGTATCATCACTTGACATCACAATGATCGGCATGTCAATTTTACACTTGACACAATCCTCCCCATTTTATCCAGGCTTAGGACCAGCACAGGGAGTACAATGGCTTGTGCTCCCCCTATGGCTGGGCAACCAACTTTCCTTCCCCCATTCTATTATGCTTAGCACCAAGCTTGAAGGCAGGAAGTACCATTTTTTATATTATCTTTGGCATGACATGGCCAGGGCATGAATCCGCAACCTCTGGGTTGTTGGGATGGATGCTCTACTAGGCTACCCCTCCAGTCTAATGCAAAACTGTATTATAAACTCCTAAAAGTTTGTAAATGTTATTTCAGTAAGTTAGTTCTCCCCTTTAGAGAATAGAATAGAACAAAATAGAATTGGCTTTATTGTCATTGTATAGTTGTACAGCACAACAAAATTGTGGGTGCTCCAACAGGCTACTGAGCAATAAGTAAGTGAGAAAAAACTGAAATAGAACAGTTACACAACACACAGTTAACCATATGACTGAAGTAAAAATAAAAGTAGAAATAATAAATAGCCCACTGGTATATACACAGGTACGGTAGTGGCTTTGCAGGTGGAACTATGTACATAAGAGTGCAGAGTGCAGAACACATAATTGAGTAAAATGGCCAAAGGATTATGGAAAATATGTACAGTAGTGATTTCACGGATTTTTACATGAAAGTGAGGAGTGCAAAAACAGGTGAGTTATAGTGATAATTAAAAGATCCTCAGTTCTGCACATGTGAGCGTTCAGAGGGAAGGGGCTGGGGCCTCTTACTGCAGTTTGGATTGCCCAGGTGAAGAAACTGTTTGTCAGTTTGGAAGTGTGGGACCTGATCAATCTGAACCATCGTCCAGAGGGAAGCAGGTCAAACAGGTGGTGGGCGGGATGTGAGGGGTCTCCTATGATGGCCATGATCTTTCTGAAACAGGAGGCTCTGGACATGTCTTCCAGGGAGGGCAGAGGGCTGCCGATAATTTTTTGGGCAGTGTTGATGACACCCTGCACAGCCTTCATGTTCTCGGCCATTAAGCTGGCGTACTACACACCCAGACAGTAAGTGAGCATGGTCTCCTCTGAGCAGTGATAGAAGGCCAGCAGCAGCTTCTGGTCCAGGTTGTTCTTCCTCAGGACACGGAGGAAGTGCAGCCACTGCTGGGCTTTCTTCACCAGGGCCTTGGTGTTGACAGTCCAGTAGAGGTGAGAGGAGATGTGGGTGCCCAGGAACCTGAAGGCAGGGACGTTTTCCATGCGGTCGCCATTTATGAGGAGGGGGAAGGTGGTCCTGTCTGTTCTTCCTGAAGTCCAGAATACATACTCCAGCTGCAGTATATCAGACAAAAAAGCCCTGCAGAGGATAGTCAAGGGGGCGGAGAGGGGAATTGGAGTCTCCCTCCCCTCTGTCCAAGAACTTTTTCAGAACCGTTGTAGGAGCAGGGCACTGAACATTGTCAAGGACCGTTCTCACCCTCTGCATAAACACTTTGAACTTCTTCCATCTGGTAAACGATTCCGGAGCATCAGAGGCAGAACCACCAGACTGATCAACAGCTTCCTCCCACAAGCTGTCAGGATGCTGAACAGCTGACCCGGAATCTCTCATACACACTACTGCACCTATGGACATTTTGTATATTATAGTTAGTTATTCTTTTTCCCCAAGTATGTCTCAGGGATGTGTGAATGGATGGGGGGGGTGGGGGTGGGGGTGGAGCTATGTGGGAGTGTGTCTTAATCATGCTGCTTCTCATATGGATGCCGAGAGAAACGCAATTTCATCTTGCCTACACTACAGTTGTATGTACAGCAATATGACAATAAAGTTTGATTTGATTTGATTTGATTTGATTTGAATGAGTTCTTTGTTTTTTTGGACATTCAGTTTCAGGTTGTTTGCTTGGCACCACAGCAGCAGATTCTCTACCTCCGCCCTTGTATGCCTTCTCATCGTCGTCAGTGATGAGCCCAACCAAGGTGGTGTTGTTCGTGTATTTCACGATGACAATGGTTGGGTGGGTTGGAATACAGTCAAGGGGGTACAGGGAGTACAGTAGAGGCCGTAGCACGCAGCCTTGGGAGGGGGGGGGCAGTGCTGAGGGACAATGTGGAGGAGTGGTGGGGGCCAAGTTTGACTGTTTGTTGGCAGTTGGTGAAAAAGTTTTTTATTCAGGAGCAGGTGGAGGGGAGGATCTGGAGTAGGTCACCTAGGTCTCAGTCAGCTAGCTCACCTGGGTCTTAGTCAGGGTCAGGTGGGGGGCTGTGTGTTTGGAGTGGGGGGGTGTTGGTGGAGTGGGGAGTGGGCAGCAGGACTTGATGTCTTTAGAGGCAGCAGTGGTTGTTGTGCAGTCAGGGGGGAGGGCGGTTGGTCAAACCTATTGAAAAACAGATTCAGATTGTTCGCCCACTCCCTGCCCCCCGTGGCCTGGGGGGAGGTATTCTGGAGCCCAGAGATGGTTTTAAGGTTTCTCCATACCCCGCTGATGTCGCTCTGTTGCAGCTTGTCCTTCATCTTCTTCCTGGCCTCCTGCCGAGGCCTCTCGCACCAGCAAGCTCCCCAACTGCCACCTGTCAGAGGCTGCCAAGAGCGGGCTTGTTTCATGGCAGTGTCAAGTTGTGGACGGGAAGCTGCGCCAGATATTGTCCTTCCCTCCGACCCGGGAGGGACCGGGACAGAGAACCGTAAATCTTGGCAGACCCCTGCATGAGACGGGGGAGACCCTCATTCGGTGAAGGCAACAGGAGAGGGGGAACTCCATCTCCCCATGGCCAAGAGCAAGTTCCACGCCATCGTTAGTTAAAGTTTATGAAAGTTTGCACAGGCATCTTCCTCTTTTCCTGAAGTTCTACACTTCATGAAGTGTGCACTACATTAAACCATTCAGCTGATTTTTCAACTTAGCATTCTGCCCTGTGTGTTCTTTCTAACACAACTAATTGTACATCAACTGTGATTGATGTCTTCCCTATTATCAAGCAGCATTACAATTGCATGCATTTTGGTTCTCACGCACGGACTTTGGTCACTGCAAAACTCATCCTAAACCATCATGATTACAGCTCACTTTAGATAATGCACCTCTGCATTAAAGGGATGGGCATGGGTGCTTTGGATTGGATTAATCAAAACAAACCTCTGAATGATAAGACTGGCCTCTTTGCATCATGCGCTTGGTGAAAAGTTCCTTTCTTCGCTGTTGTGATAAGGAAATAAACTTGGAAATGTTTATAAATGAGTTCTGCATCAGTGACAACTGACTGACCGACCACGTTGTTGTAATACAGCCCACAATCTACTCCCAGGTCTCTCTCAGTTCATGATTTGTTAATTGATCATAAGATTGATTTACTATTTCTAATGGACACCTGATTAGGGCAAGTGGATTATGTTGGTTTAAATGAATCAGTTCCCTCTGGTTATGAAAACTGTGACAATCCTAGAAGTAATGACCATGGAGGGGGAGTAGCAACAATTTACCATTCCAAATTATTAGTTAATATAAAGCAAAAAAATTGTTATAATTCCTTTGATGGCCTGGTTTTCAGTATTAGGCATTTTAGCAATCTCAGGCTAAAACCAAGTATTTGCTGTAGTTTATCATCCTCCCACAGCTTACTCAGAGTTCGTATCTGAATTTGCAGAGTTTTAATCTAATTTAGTGTTTAAATCGATAGAATAAATGAAGAGTTTGTTTGCAAAAATCAATAACCGACACTTCCATGAAAATGTCACTCTTTACATCAAACAACTGTTAACATTACCTATTTGTAGAAGTTCAAATCGTTTTGTCTCAAAAGCTGATATGTCCTATGTTATAAACAAAACAAATTCATGTTTTGGGTTTTTTTTTTTTTTCAAAAGCCGATAAATGACGGGAGTGTTTTTTGTTTTTTTTTAATAAAAGCAGATAACTCCACAGGGCAAATCAGCACTTGATATTTTGGTCATGTGACTCATCTTGGCTGCCTTCCGGGTCTGCTCGCTCTGACTGATTTCCCTGGCTGTGTTCGGAATGTTCACTCACTCCCTACTCGCTATATAGTGAATTTAGATATAGTGGACTATACAATAAACTCCATATAACAACAAAATTAACTGCTTTCGGACACTACTAGGCTTGTTTTCGCGGCATGGTTAATGACATCATCACGTGAGAGTAAAATGTATCAGACTAATGGTGGTAAAAAAAATGAATACCTGCATGTAATTTGTAGTAAATATGTATTAAATCAAATCATTTTTGCTGAATTATTAAATATAAATACCTTAAGGTATCACTGCTCCGTTGGCTGCGCATTCACTATAGTACACTATATGGGGAAGGAGTTTCTTTTTTCCAGCCTTAATCCATCCATCCATCCATCTTCTTCCACTTAATCCTTTTTGGGTCATGGGAGGGCTGGAGCCTATCCCAGCATCTTTGGGTGAGAGGCAGGGTACACCCTGGACAGATCACCAGTCCATCGTAGGGCCAACACAGAGAGACAGACAACCATTCCAGCCTTATTCCTTTTCTTTTTATACTGTGCTCACCAATGAAGAGAGAGATAAACGCCATTTCAATTCTCCTGTATGTCCTCTAACTATAGTAGTATTGACAATAAAATATTTGAATCTTGAATTATAGCTTTATTATAGCTATATTATACCATTTTACTTAGTGGATATGCCTAAATCCGTGTGTCAGTCATACTACATTGATGCTTATAGACATTCAAGTATGCTCCAGACAAAATACCACGCCTTTCAGGACTTATCTGTTTTTGCAAAAAAAATGGCTTGTGGACTTATCTGTTTTTTGCAAAAAAGTACTAAAAAATTGCCAAAAAGTAACAATGAGTTGATGTTTGATTTTTTGCTTTATCATGTCTGAGATACTCATATTTCAAGTGACCATGTCTTAGAAGATTTAGAAATACTAACACCTATAAACCTACAGATGAAAGTGCTTTTTCTCATTTTAAACTCAACTGGATTTATCTGTTTTTGCAAAAGAACTCTTTAAATAGAGAAGAGGACTTTAATATACATGTACAGTGGGGAAAAAGTATTGAACACACCAACATTTTTCTCATTAAGCATACACTACTCACAAAAAGTTAGGGATATTTGGCTTTTGGGTGAAATTTCAGGAAGATTCAAGATTCAAGATTCAAAGGCTTTATTATCATGCGCACAGTTAAGAAATGCTATATCTCCTGAGCAATGAAATTCTTATTTTGCTGTCCGAACGAATGCCAAGGTAAAAGGAACAGAAACAACTGTCATGAACCGAGCTGGGGATCCTCCCGAGCTCGGCTTCATGGTGGTTTTACTGTTCCTCAGTTATCTGTGCTTTATGTTACCTTTTGAATTCCATATTGTGTTTCATTGCTTAGCCATGTTCTGTTGTATTTTTGGTATTCCTTAGTCTGTGTTTGGTTTTGTGTTTATTTATTTTGGTGTCTGACGGCCATGACTCCCTCTCCTGTTTACCACTGACAAGTGATTCCAGTCTGTTATCGTCTGCTCCTCTCGGGTCCATACACCCACTCACACACACGCACACACACATACACACATACATGCACACATGCACAAACACCTGCACTCACTCAGCCTACATACACCCACTCACGCCAGCCATCACTCTGGTCATTATGTCATGTGTTATTTAAGCTCTGTTTTCCCACTTATGTTGGCTGGATTATTGTATTGTCCTTTTGGCACAGCCACCGCCTTGTCTTCCACTTTGTCTCTGTTCTGCCGGGATTGTTACTGGGATTGACTCGGACAGCTCCAGCCCTGTGAGTACCATCTTGTTTCCCCTGCGTTCCAGTCACGTCTGGAGGCGCATTGAGTCTTCGCTTTAGTTTTCCCCAACTTCAGTGCTGTCTGTACTGCCTTGGGTCATTTCTCTGTGTTGTACTCACCTGCATGCTGTAGAGTGTCCTGGCAGTCATCCCTGTATGCCTAGAGCTACTCATCTGTTTGTTTGTTTGGACTGTTTCTTACGTTTTGTTCAATAAATGCACACAACATCCTCCTGCATTTGGGTTTCAGTCTCTCCTGCCTCAGATAGGTAGGAAATCATGACAGAATAATCTGGCCAGAAAATAGAAACCCAGCGGCGGTGTTGTGTGTGTGTTTTTCAGCTTTTTTGTTTTTTCACCCACCTGTTTCTGAGCAGCGCACGATGGACTTTTCTGTTTTTGGACTGAGCCCGGAGGAGTGTGCAGCGGCTGAGCGAGCAGTGGAGTTCGTGTCCAGGGCTAGTCCCACCCTCTCTCCGGAAATTGTTTTTTATTTATTGGACAATGCTGTCGGGGTGATCCGGGAGTGTCCCAGCTTGTGGAGATACCTGGGGCTGACGCCGCTCCTCACCTAAATATGTGAGACCCGGCAGCGTTCTGAGGAGGTGGTGAGAGGGTCTTTCGCAGCGCAACCCCGGCAATCTAAGAAGCACTCCTGGAGGCCGAGAGCCCGCAATCCACTTCCCGAGCCGGTGTCCTCTTCTCCCCACCAGACGTCCCATCCAACTCCCAGGGAGACGGAGCATGACACTGAGATAGCAGCTGATATCATCACTTGTCAGGAATTCAGGCAAGTCCTTCTCCATTCACTTGCTCTCTCTCCTGAGGTGGTTAGCCTGATTCTTGTGGAGGAGCTCCAGATTTTACAATCCCCTGGAGCTCCCCAATCAGCTGCTGTCCCCGCTCCTCAACTTTCCTTCTCTTTCTCCCCTAAATCTCCGCTGGTCCAGGGAGGGAGTAGCCGGAAGCTGAAGGAGCCAGAGGTTGTTGAGGATCCAACCACATGGTGTGAGAATCATCCTGCGTCGGGACATCAGAGAAATCCCATCTCCTCATCGGCAGCTGTCATCCGGACGTCGGGCCCGACTACTCCTACGGTGAAGCCTCTCCCAGGGCCAGCTGTCTCACCAGTCTGCATCCTGTCTGCTTCGGCCGTAGCCTATGTCACCGAGACATCCCCTCATGCTGCCAAGAGATCTGCCAGGGGTCCCCCCTGACACACCCACTTCCGGGTCATCCGAGCCAGTTCCTCCACTTTCCTCAGAGGGGCCTGAAACTGTCGTTGATGAGGAGGAGAATGATGGTCCATCACCCGCAGCTGTCAACATCAAAGACCGGGACAACAGGCAAGTGTTTTCTCATTCAAGACAATTTTGTGATGACAAACCTTGTCTGTCTCTCGGGAGAAGCAGTCTGCTGAGCCCTCTCCTTCAGCTGCAGTCAATAACTCTTCTCCAACCCTGTCTGTGTCTCCTCCTTTTCTTCCTGAGTGTCTGCCAGCCACAGAACCAAGCCGCCGGATGGTGGAGGAGCCTGTGGGTCTGGTTGATCCGAAACCAGTGCCAGCATGGAGTGGTTGCCCAGCCACCACACTGGAGGAGCCACCAGCATGGGGAATTTCGCCTGGGGCCACCGGGACTGCCACCACCATCATGCCCGCTGCGGAGGCCACCGCAGAAGAGTGGGAACCTGAGCTGGACCTCCTCGAGGCCAGGCCCGAGACTTCATCGCCAGGATCGTTGGAGTCCTGGATGGCGGTGAAGCTCGAGCTCATGCAAGCGATCTCTCTTGTGTTTCTCATGTAAGTATAGGAAAGATCCTGTCTGGCTCTGGGTGAAGAGAGTCGGGTGCAGCCCTCAGCTGCATCTGAACTCACTTTGCTGGGCTCCGTCGCTGCCGACAACTCTAACCACATTTCCTCTCCTGTTGTTCCTGAGCCTCTTCCTAGGGGTGCCGGAGAAGTTCCACCACCACCAAAGGTCTCTGGGGATCCGGTAACTCCACCCGATGATGTCGTGAGTCCAGCTCCTCCCGTTGAGGTCATCCTGGACCTTTCTTCCTTGCTTTCGCCCGGGGTCCCACTGATTGACCGCCTCCTGGCCCATTCCGGGCCCACCGTGGGTGCAGCGTTGGCCCGGTCCGAGCCCACCGTGAGTGCAGCATTGGCCTGGTCCAGGCCCACCATGGGTGCAGCGTTGGCCCAGTTCGGGCCCATCGTGAGTGCTGTCCTGTCCCAAGCAGGAACCACTGCGGGTGCAGCCCTGTCCCAAGCCGGGATCATCGTGGGTGCAGCCCTGTCAAAAGCTGGGACCACCGGTGGTGCAACCATGTCCCAGACGGGGACCCCCGTGGGTGCAACCTCTCTTCTTCCTGGGACCAGTGGGGGTGTGGTTCTTCCACCTCCTTCACCTGACATCTCTGAGGGTCCAGGATCACCACCGGAGGCCACCCAGGGTCCAGCTCTCCTCATAGAGGTCAGTGTGGGTGCTTCCATGTCCCAAACAGGGACCACCATGGATGCTGCCATGTCCTGGACCAGGACCATCATGGGTGCAGCTACCCCCTAGTTTCATACTACTGCGGACGTAGGGGTTTCCTTCCCTTCACTCTCTAATGCCGGGGCTCCCTCTCCTTGGCTCCCCTCTGCAGTTTTGGGTCTCCCTGTGGGGGAGCCACCACCCGGTCCACCTCATCCGAGCTGGTGGTTGAAGAACCAAGGCTGGCCGCTCAATGTACTGTGCTTTTGGGTTGGGTGGTCAAATTTCCCTGGTAAGCCACCCGACTCATTTCTCCTGACTGTTCGGTTGGCCTGGGATGCTGGTAGGCCAGCTGATCAGCCTCTTCATTCGGATCATGGTTCCTGGGACTCTGGGCAGCCTCCCGAGCCCTTTGACTCTAGGACTTGGGGGGGGGGGGGCGTAATTTTGTGTTTTTCTGGTTTGGATCCTGGGCAGGGGTTGTTTTTTTGTACCCTCCTAGCCTGTTCCCCTCACCTCCCACCCGAGGTAGTTTGCTGCAGTTTCCTTATTATTTGCTCTTTGCCATGTGATTATCTTGTGAGTTATTTGTAATTATTCCTTAGTCTGTGTTTGGTTTTGTGTTTATTTATTTTGGTATCTGACAGCCACGCGTCCCTTTCCTGTTTACCACTGACAGGTGATTCCAATCTGTTATTGTCTGCTCCTCTCCCTGCTCGGGATCATACACCCACTCTCACGCACACACATGCACACATACATGCACATACGCACAAACACCTGCACTCACTCAACTTACAGACACCCACTCACACTGGCTATCACTCTGGTCATTATGTCATGTGTTATTTAAGCTCTTTGTTCCCACTTGTGTTGGCCAGATTAGATTATTGTATTGTTCTTTTGGCAAAGCCACTGCCTTGTCTTCCACTTTGTCTCTGTTCTGATTGTTACTGGGATTGACTCGGACGGTTCCAGCCCTTTGAGTACCATCTTGTTTCCCCTGCATTCCAGTCACATCTGGAGGCACATTGAGTCTTCGCTTTAGTTTTCCCCAATTTCAGTTCCATCTGTAGCGCCTTGGGTCATTTCTCTGTGTTGTACTGACCTGCGTGCTGTAGAGCGTCCTGGCAGTCATCCCTGTATGCCTAGAGCTACTCATCCGTTTGTTTGTTTGGACTGTTTCTTACGTTTTGTTCAATAAATACACACAACATCCTCCTGCGTTTGGGTTTCAGTCTCTCCTGCCTCAGATAGGCAGGAAATCGTGACAGCAACAATTCTAATAGGTCATGACACACTGGCACAGTAACTCAATCGTAATACTAATGGATGCTAATAACACACACACCAACACACAGACAGTAGAGGAATGAAATTGAAAATTCACTGGATGACTAAAGTGATAGTGGTATATTGATATCAGAGATGATGTGTAACTGAGATGACATGAACCTACGGTGGGGCAAAAAAGTATTTAGTCAGCTACCAATTGTGCAAGTTCTCCCACTTAAAAGATGAGAGAGGTCTCCAATTTTCATCATAGGTATACCTCAACTATGAGAGACAAAATGAGAAAAAAAAAGCCAGAAAATCACATTGAAGGATTTTTAATGATTGAATTGGTAAATTCCTTGGTAAAATAAGTATTTGGTCACCTACAAACAAGCAAGATTTCTGGCTCTCACAGACCTGTAACTTCTTCTTTAAGAGGCTCCTCTGTCCTCCACTCGTTACCTGTATTAATGGCACCTGTTTGAACTCATTATCAGTATAAAAGACACCTGTCCACAACCTCAAACAGTCAGACTCCAAACTCCACTATGGCCAAGACCAAAGAGCTGTCAAAGGACACCAGAAACAAAATTGTAGATCTGCACCAGGCTGTGAAGACTGAATCTGCAATAGGTAAGCAGCTTGGTGTGAAGAAATCAACTGTGGGAGCAATTATTAGAAAATGGAAGACATACAAGACCACTGATAATCTCCCTCGATCTGGGGCTCCACGTGAGATCTCACCCCATGGGGTCAAAATTATCACGAGAACAGTGAGCAAAAATCCCAGAACCACATGGGGGGACCTAGTGAATGACTTGCAGAGAGCTGGGACCAAAGTAACAAAGGCTACATCAGAAACACACTACGCCGCCAGGGACTCAAATCCTGCAGTGCCAGACGTGTCCCCCTGCTTAAGCCAGTACATGTCCAGGCCCGTCTGAAGTTTGCTAGACAGCATTTGGATGATCCAGAAGAGGACTGGGAGAATGTCATATGGTCAGATGAAACCAAAATAGAACGTTTTGGTAAAAACTCAACTTGTCGTGTTTGGAGAAAGAACACCGTACCTACTGTGAAGCATGGGGGTGGAAACATCATACTTTGGGGCTGTTTTTCTGCAAAATGACCAGGACGACTGATCCATGTAAAGGAAAGAATGAATGGGGCCATGTATCGTGAGATTTTGAGTGAAAACCTCCTTCCACCAGCAAGGGCATTGGAGATGAAACGTGGCTGGGTCTTTCAGCATGACAATGATCCCAAACACACCGCCTGGGCAACGAAGGAGTGGCTTGGTAAGAAGCATTTCAAGGTCCTGGAGTGGCCTAGCCAGTCTCCAGATCTCAACCCCATAGAAAATCTTTGGAGGGAGTTGAAAGTCTGTGTTGCCCGGCGACAGCCCCAAAACATCACTGCTCTAGAGGAGATCTGCATGAAGGAATGGGCCAAAATACCAGCAACAGTGTGTGAAAACGTTGTGAAGACTTACAGAAAACGTTTGACCTCTGTCATTGCCAACAAAGGGTATATAACAAAGTACTAAGATGAACTTTTGTTATTGACCAAATACTTATTTTACCGAGGAATTTACCAATTAATTCATTAAAAATCCTTCAGTGTGATTTTCTGGATTTTTTTTTTCTTATTTTGTCTCTCATAGTTGAGGTATACCTATGATGAAAATTGGAGACCTCTCTCATCTTTTAAGTGGGAGAACTTGCACAATAGGTGGCTGACTAAATACTTTTTTACCCCACTGTATGTACAGTGTGCAAATGAGCATTGTGCAACATGATGTGAACCTGAGATGGCATAGACTTATGTACAGTGTGCAAATGAGCATTGTGCAACGAGCAGTGTATAATTGCAAATTATTTCTCTAACAGTAGTACCAGTAGACTGTGCATGATAAGTAGGAGCAGAGATGATAATTAGCAGCAGAGATGATATGGACATCAGACGGGTGAGACTATAGCTACTGTACAGGTGAGCAGTGTGCAAATTTAGCTGCCAGTGTGTGAACTCCTATATGCAAAGCTGTGTTACGGAGTTTTGGTAGTTATCTGTTCAGGAGTCATCTGGCAGTGGGAAAGAAGGAGTTCTTCAGTCTGGTTGTCCTGCATTTCACACTTCTGTACCTCCGGCCTGAGGGTAGAAGTGTGAACAGTCTTTGCTGGGAGTGGGTGGGGTCCCGGAGGATGGTGTCAGCTCTCCTTTGGACTCTGCAGTGGTAGATGCTCTGCAGAGAGGGGAGTGGAGACCTGATGATCTTCTCCGCTGTCTTCACCACTCTCTGCAGGTGTTTGTGCTCCAGGGCAGTGGTGCTGCCATACCACGCAGTGATGCAGTTGGTCAGGATGCTCTTGATGATGCAGCCGTAGAAATTGTTGAGGATCCTGAAAGACATGCCAAACTTCTTCTGCCTCCTCAGAAAGTACAGTCGCTGTTGAGCTTTCTTAACCAGCTCTGTGGTGTTGTGTGTCCACTTAAGGTCCTAGCTGATGTGGATGCCCAGGTATTTAAAGCTGCTCACCCTCTCCACCTCAAGCTTCCGTATGAACAGCGGACAAAGGGGTCTCCTCCTCCCTTTCCTCATGTCCACTATCATCTCCTTTGTCTTGTCCGTGTTGAGATTGAGGTTGTTGTCCTCACACCATGACACCAGGCTGGCCACCTCCCTTCTGTAGGATGCTTCGTCATCACCAGTGATGCATCCTATCACTGCTGTGTCATCTGCAAACTTTAGGATGATATTGTCCTTGTGGGAGGCAACACAGTCATGGGTGAAAAGGCTGTAGAGGATGGGGCTGAGAACACAACCCTGTGGGACACCTGTGTTTGTGATGATGCTGGCTGAGGTCCTGTTACCCATCCTGACCGGCTGAGGCCTGCTAGTTAGAAAGTCCAGTAGCCAGTCGCAGACAGTGGGGTGCAGGCCAAGTGAAGACAGTTTGTCGGTGAGTTTGTGGGGGATGACCATGTTGAAGGTGGAGCTGTAGTTGACATAAAGCATCCTGATGTAGGAGTCTTTATTTTCCAGGTGGGAGAACAAATAATGGAGTGCTGCAGCAATGGCATCTGAGGTGGACCTGTTGGGCCAGTAGGTGTACTGCAGGGGATCCAGGGTACCCGGTATGCTGTCCTGTATAAGGGGTAGCACCACTCTCTTGAAGCACTTCATAATGTTTGGAGTGAGTGCCACTGGTCTGTAATCATTCAGGCAGGTCGGCGGGCTCCTTTTGTGGAGGGGGATGATGGTTGCCGTTTTGAAGCAGGAGTGGACTATGTTCTGGTTGAGGGAGAGGTTGAAGATTGCTGTGAGAACGTTGGTCAGCTCTGCAGTGCAAGCTCTGAAGGCCCACCCAGGTATGTTGTCTGGTCCTGCTGCCTTGCGGGGGTTGATATTCCTCAGTGCTTTGTTTACCTGGCCTGATGAGACTCTTGGTGGGAGGGGAAGGGGGTGCATGAGTGTGTGTCTTTTCTCTGTGCTGTAGCTGGTAATCTCGAAGCGGGTGTAAAAGATGTTATTGTCCAGCAGTCTGTCTGCACAGCTAGTGGTGCTGCTATTGGTCCTCTTGTAGTCTATGATGTGTTGCAGGCCTTGCCCCATGCTCCCCGGGTCACGGGTGGAGTAGAGGCTGTCCAGCTTTTCTCTGGACTGTGTCTTGGCTGTTGTTATAGTCTCTCTCAGTCCATACTTTGCAGCTTTGTACTCGACCTCACAGCCTGCTTTAAATGCACGAGAGCGAGCACGCAGCATCTGACATACCTGACTGTTGATCCAGGGCTTTTGGTTGGGGAACTTCTGACCTGTATGGTGGGTATTATGGTATCAACACACGTGCTGATGTACCCAGTCACCTATTCAGCATAATGCTGTATGTTTACAGAAGAGTCGTCTCGGGTGGCTGCAGCTTTAAACACATCCCAGTCTGTGCAGGCACAATAGTCTTGTAGGGTGCCCTCAGTCTCTGGAGTTCAGTGCTTAATTTCCTTAATAACAGGGTTTGTTTGTTTCAGCTTTTTTATGTAGGCTGGGTACATAAACAGTGAGATGTGATCTGACTGTCTAAAGTGGGGGCGGGGTGCCGCTCTGTAGGCGCCACTTATGTTGGAATAAACATAATCCAATGTGCTTTTATCGCGGGTGGGAATGTCCACATGCTGGCAATATTTGGGGAGTACGGTGCATAAATGGCACTGGTTAAAGCTGACAGCAACAATAAAAACAGCATCAGGATGTTTCACCTCTACTGCGCTGATGACATCATGGAGTTTGTTTAGCGCTACTGTATAGTTGCTCTGTGGACAGAGGTATACAGCGGCCAAAAACACAGCGGTAAATTCCCTCGGTAAATAATTAGGACAGCATTTCAGCAGTAAAAACTTCACGTCGGGCGAGCAGTGCTTGTAGATGGTTTGTGCATTTCCACACCACGAGTGGTTTATAAATACATACACACACACACCCTCCCCTCGTCTTATCAGAGTCTCCTGTCTGCCCAGTGTGTTGAGTGGGTCTGTTGCTGAATACTGCTCTCTGGGACTCTGTATGAAAGCCAGGTCTCGCAGAAAATTAGGGCACACACAGCACTCTCCTGTCTCCCGCTGGTCTTCAATCCTTGCTCTTAGTTCGCCTAGCTTATTTTCCAAAGACCAAACGCATTTTAGGAAGCACCTAAAATGCACTATAACCTTTACAGGTGAACTTAATTTGACCTTTTCTAACCTTTTGAATACACATTTCCAACTGTTCAAAGTTTCAGTACTTTTTGTATAACTTGCTTTTCTCTAACAAGGTGCTTTACGGCAAAATTCACAACAGGTGTTTGATCGATGAATTGACCAATACATTTTCTGGTTCAATTAGAAATGGTATTTAAACAGTCCTTTTCATCATGCTGTTCACATTTTGACATCATGAGACCAAGACGACACCTCACAATTGGCTTCAAACAGGATATTCTCAGAGGGAAGTGACCACTGAGCTTAGAGTGTCACAGAGAGGTTGCAACAGAGATACAGAGACTGGAAGAGTCACAGAAAGGCATAGAAGTGGACGTTCTTTGGTCACATCCCATGCTGATGACCACTTCTTTGTGAGCAGTGCCTTGCAGAACTGGATGATGACTGCCACTCAACTCCTGGCACATTTAATGGAGGTGAGAGGTACCCAAGTGTCACATCAGACCATTTGAAATCTTTTTACATTAGAGTGGTCTGCATACTAGATTACCTGCAAGGGTACTTGACTACATCAGCAGGTACAGCCTTTGGTGGTGGTGGTGTTACACTCTGGGCAGGTTTGTCTAGTCAATGCAGAACTGCCCGACACCTTATGAATGGTACAGTGAAAAGCCAATACTACCTCAATAATATAATTAATCCAGTCATTGTGCCCCTGCATGAACAACACAGGCCTAATTTCATCTTCATGGACAACAATGCTCCCGCTCATCAAGGTTGCATTATTAGAGAATGGCTGCTGGAGGCTGGGGTACCTCAAATGGAGAGGCCTGGACTTTCTCCTGACCTGAATCCCATAGAAAATCTGTGGGATCAGCTGAGTCGCCGTGTAGACACTCGTAACCCTGCACCCCACAACCTCAATGACCTGAGGGCCACCCTTCAAGAAGAGTGGAATGCCACGCCTTAACAGACAATAAGTTGACTTGTGAACAGCATGAGACATCATTGTCAAGCTGTAATTGATGCTCAAGGGCACATGACTAGTTATTGAGACACTGATATTTTTTGTTGTGGTATACCCACCACTGTCTTTGGCTTTTGTTTCAATAAATTGTTTGAGATGAGGAAATCACCATTGTATGTTTATACTGTAAATGCCCTACTTTCATGATATAATATCACTGTAGCATGAAATTTTTACATTTTCCATAAATTTCACCCGAAAGCCAAATATTCCTAACTTCTTGTGAGTAATGCATTTCTGAGGGAGCCACTGACCTGAGATTTTCACCAGATATCAGTAACAACCCAAGTAATCCATTCATACAAAGAAATCAAGGCAATTGTGATGACAAAACAAGTTATTTTTAATAAAGTGGAATGACACAGGGAATAAGTATTGAACACACTTGGTTAAAATTCATTTAATATTTAGTAGAAAAGCCTTAATGCCGTAATAACAGGTTCCTGATGCCTTCTGTATGGAGAAACTAGGTGCAGGCATTGCTCAGGAGTGATTTTAGCCCACTCTTCACCCTGCTGATCAATGACTGTGTACCAGCCTACAGCACCAACCACATCATCAAGTTCGCGGACGACACGATGGTGGTGGGCTTCATCACCAACAATGCAGAGGCCAACTACAGAAATGAGATGAGCCAACTGGTCCAGTGGTGTAAAGATGATGATCTCTTCCTAAGCGTGAGAAAAAACAAAGATTGTGGTTGACTTCAGGAGGGGACACACACACTGATCATCGATGGAGCAGCTGTGGACAGGGTGAGCAGCACCAAGTTCCTGGGGGTGGGGGATGGGGGGGCACATCTCCAAGGACATCTCGTGGTCCAACAACACCACATCACTGGCCAAGAAGGTGCAAACTCGCCTCTATTTCCTCCTCAAACTGAGGACAGCACGAGTCCCACCCCCCATCATGTGCTCATTCTACCGGGGAACCATTGAGCGCATCCTCATCAGCTGCATCACGGTGTGGAATGGAAGCTGCATCGCCTCCTGCCGGAAGACACTACAACAACCAGTGAAAGCAGCAAGAAAGATCATCAGTGCCTCGCTGCCCCCCCCCATCTTTGACAGCCTCACCCGCAGAGCCATCAACATTGCAGGCGACCCCTCACACTCCCTCTTCACCCCCCTGCCCTTGGGGGAAAGGTACCGGAGCCTCCGGACCTGCTCCACACGACTGCTAAACAGCTTTGTTCACCAGGCCATCAGGACCCTGAACTTTGTCCACTTCTTTCCCCCCTCCCCCAGACTGTAACGCACTCACCCACACAATAACTACCTCAGTTGGTGGCACAGAAAGACTGGCACCCAAACAGTAATACATCTGCTGCTGTATGTCTCTGCACCTTACTACAACCATTTACACAACTGCCATATCAGCTGCTGTCTGTTATTGCAATACTGTTCATGTGCAGTCCAATCTGTTGCTGTCTGAATCTGCATTACCGCATGGAACTTGCAACTGCGAGAATTACTGCTTTACTTTTTCTGTATATAGGATTGCAGGGTTTTATCGTTTATCTTTATTTGCACTATGGGATGTCTGGATTTTATCTTTTGTCGCTATTTGCGGTATGGGTAGCATTACTGTACATAGACTGCTGTTGTTGTTTTCCAGCCTTATTCCTTGTTTTTATATTGTGCACACCACTGAAGAGAGAGAAACATCATTTCAATTCTCCTGTATGTCCTGTACGTATAGTGACATTGAGAAATAAAATCTTTGAATCTTTAGCCTTTTAATCTTCTTCCACACAAACTGAACTGTCTTCAAATTTTGAATTTCCTTGGGTGTCTTATGAACTCTGATCTTCGGATCGTTCCATAGATTTTCAATTGAATTCAGGTCAGGTGACTGACTGGGCCGTTCTAACAGCTTTATTTTCCTTCTCTGGAGCCAGTTGAGAGTTTCCTTGGCTGTGTGTTTGGGATCATTGTCTTGCTGAAATGTCCACCCTCGTTTCATCTTCAGCATTTTGGCAGATGGCAACAGGTTCTCATCAAGGATGTCTTTGTACATTTGTCCATTCATCTTTCCTTCAATTATATGAAGTCTGCTTGTACCATGTGAAAAACACTCCCACACCATGATGGGACATGCAGTGCCATTTCTCCTCCAAAGATGGTGTGTGTCGTGGCATCCAAAAAGTTCAATTTTGGTCTCATCTGACCAGACTATATTCTCCCAGTATTTTACTGGCTTTCCCAAATGTTGTGTAGCAAACTTTAAATGAACTTCAACATGCTTTTTCTTCAGCAATGGAGTCTTGCAAGGTGAGTGGGCATAGAGCTTGTGTCAGTTGAGTGCACTGCTTATTGTTTTCTTTGAAACAGCAGTACCTGCTAGCTCCAGCTCTTTCTGGAGCTCTCCACAAGTGGTCTGTGGCTCTTAGTTAACTCTTCCGATAATTAAGATAAGATAAGCCTTTATTAGTCCCACAATGGGGAAATTCCAGGATTGCAACAGCACAGGGATAGCAACACTCAGAGCAATAATTAAGAAGATAAGAAAAATAAGAGCAATGAATATACATATGTACACATAAATATATAAATGTATATACACAGTGCGGAGCATTGTAGCTAGATGGAATAAACAGCATAACCATCTACTTAGTTATCCTACATAGTTTGAATATGTACCCATACACACCCTCCGTAGCGACTGATACTGTCCTAGTTGTATACTGGAGGGGACCATTTGTGTAAGTCTATTGCGTCTTTTGCATTCAATACTATTAGGTTGTCGCGTTTTTTTGCTATCTCTGTGAGCAGCCCTGCTTAGGTTATACAGTCTGACAGCCGTAGGTAGGAAGGACCTGCGAATCCTCTCGGTCACGCACCTAGGATGATATAGCCTACTGCTAAATGAGTTCCTCAGTGCGTTCAGTATGTCCTGCATAGGGTGGGACTCTGACTCCAGCAGAGATGACAGTTTAGCCACCATCCTTCTCTCTCCTATCTCCTCCACTGGGTCAAGGCATTTCCCCAGGACAGAGCTAGCTTTCTTGATTAGTTTGTTCAGTCTCTTCCTATCGGCTACTGTAATGCCACTGCCCCAGCAGACCACTCCAAAAGTGATGGCTGATGCCACCACCGTGACATAGAATGTCTTCAGCAGCGCCCCTTGTACACCAAAAGACTTGAGCCTCCTCAATAGGAACAGCCTGCACTGTCCCTTCTTGTAGAGTGCGTCGGTATTGTGTGACCAGTTTAGTTTATTGTTCAGATGAACACCCAGGTACTTGTAGGATGTCACCATCTCAATGTCTGTTCCCTGTATGTTTACTGGTGCTGTGAGGGGTTGTCCTTGCCTGCGGCAGTCCACCAGCAGCTCCTTAGTTTTCCTCGCGTTGATCTGGAGGTAGTTCCGATGGCACCAGTCCACGAAGTCCTGGATAAGTCCTCTGTACTCAGCTTCATCTCCGTTGGAGATGAGGCCGACGACCGCAGAGTCGTCAGAGAACTTCTGTAGATGGCAGTGTGTTGTGTTGTGTGAGAAGTCCGCAGTATAAAGGGTGAACAGGAAGGGAGCCAAAACCGTTCCCTGGGGGGCCCCCATGCTACCGATGATCGTGTCGGAAACGCAATCCCGGGTTCTCACCAAAACTCACAAACTCACAAACTGTGGCCGGTTAGTGAGGTAGTCCAGGATCCATGATGACAGGTGCTGGTCCACCCCTGCGCACAGCAGCTTGTCCTTCAGGATCATCGGTTGGATGGTGTTGAAAGTACTGGAGAAGTCAAAGAACATGATCCTCACCACATTCCTGGGCTTCTCCAGGTGGTACAGAGAACGGTGAAGGAGGAAGATCACTGCATCCTCCACCCCAATGCCATGGTGGTAGGCGAACTGGAGTGGATCCATCGCTGGTCCCACCAAGGGGCGGAGGTGAGCAAGGAGCAGTCTCTCCAGGGTCTTCATCATGTGAGACGTCAGGGCCACTGGTCTGTAGCTGTTCAGGTCTTTGGGGTGGGAAGTCTTTGGTACAGGTACCACACAACATGTTTTCCACAACTGTGGTACCCTCCCCAGCTTCAGGCTCAGGCTGAAGATGTGCTCCACAATCCCACACAGCTGGTCTGCACAGGACTTGAGGAGCTTCGCGCTGATGCCGTCCGGTCCCGAGGCCTTCCTCGCCTTGATCTTCCTCATCTCCGTCCTCACCTGGGTCTTAGTGAGGGTCAGGTTGAGGGGCTGTGTGCTGGGAGTGGGGGGGTGTTGGTGGAGTGGGGTGTGGACAGCAGGTCTCGATGACTTTAGAGGCAGCAGTGGTTGCTGTGCAGTCGGGGGGGAGGGCGGTTGGTCAAACCTATTAAAAAACAGGTTCAGATTGTTCGCCCACTCCCTGCCCCCTGTGGCCTGGGAGGAGGTATTCTGGAGCCCAGAGATGGTTTTAAGGTTTCTCCAGACCCCGCCGATGTCGCTCTGTTGCAGCTTGTCCTCCATCTTCTTCCTGAAGCTGTCCTTGCCTTCTCTGATCTTCCTCCTCAGCTCCCTCTGTACGGACTTCAGCATACCCTGTTCCTCGACCTGAAGATCCTCTTCTCTCTCAGAAGTGTTTTTATCTCA
Source organism: Pholidichthys leucotaenia (assembly GCA_020510985.1). NCBI lineage: Eukaryota > Metazoa > Chordata > Actinopteri > Cichliformes > Pholidichthyidae > Pholidichthys > Pholidichthys leucotaenia. The sequence goes on from CM035838.1 coordinate 16,744,001, forward strand.
GGGTTGATCCAGGGTTTGTTTTTCGAGCAACACCATATGGTCTTGGTGGGTACGGTGTTGTCCACACAGAAGCTGATGTAGTCCGTGATGGTGTGAGTGAGGCCATCGATGTCCTCACCATGTGGATCGCAGAGCTGCTCCCAGGCAGTGGTTTCAAAACAGTCCTTTAGAGCGTCCATTGCCTCCTCAGACCATAACTTCACTGTGCGCATGACCAGAGGTTGTCTGTGTACTAGGGGTTTGTACACCGGCAGGAGATGAACCAAGTTGTGATCCGCTCTCCCGAGTGGGGGGAGTGGTGATGAGGTGTACGCCTCCTTAGTATTTGCACAGAATAAGTCCAGTGTTTTATTGTCTCTAGTGTGGCATGTGACATACTGGGTGAACATGTGTAGAATGGGGGACAGTGAAATATGGTTGAAATCACCTGAGATGAGGAGAAGAGCATCTGAGTGTTCTGTCAGCAGCCTGCCAGTTATTCAGTGAATGACGTCACGCACTGTCCCAGCGTTCGCCGTCGGATTTGCATAAATAACAATGCAGATCACGTGTGAGTATTCCCTCGGGAGATAAGTAGGCTGCATGCTAACAGCTAGCAACTCATTGTCTTTGTTGCAGTGTTGTTGTTTAACCGTGATATGTCCCGGTCGGCACCAGCTGTTATTGACATACATTATCACTCCTCCGCCCCTTGCCTTCCCACTGTCTGGTGTCCGGTCTGCCCATATTGCGTGGAGACCCTCCAGTTTGATGTTTGCATCTGTTGGTAGTTCTGTTAGCCACGTCTCAGTAAACAACATCAAGCTACTCTCTCTGAAGACGCTCTCGTAGCGGGAGATAGCCGCTAGCTCGTCAGTCTTATTGAGTAGCGATCGTACATTCCCCATAATAACGGATGGGAGGACGGGTCTGTACCTTATATTCCTCACCAGCCATCTTACTCCAGCTCGACATCCACGCCGTTTCCGTCTTATTTCTCCCGGTATGTCGAGGTTTTGCGTTAGCATCGTGGGCCGGTTAAGTGCTAACAGCTGGTCTCTATTGTACTGCCTCCTGCAAGAAACAGTGGCTCTGTCCACTGGCTCAGGAGACATTTGGGCGATCTGTGTGTCTGAGATGGAATAAAGGTGTCGCCGGATCAGAAAGATTAGCAAGAGAGCCAGATAGTAAATAGAAATAGGAAGAAATTGATCCGCTGTTGCAAAAGGCAGCCCGCTCGTGTGGTGCCGGAAGTAGCTCTTTTGACTCTAATTCTTTTGACTCCTGTCAGAAATCTTGTGAGGAGCTCCTGGTCTGTTTAAAATGATGCTCTTTTCACTTCCAAATGATGGCTCCAACAGTGCTCACTGAAACATTCAGCAGTTTAGCAATGCGCCTGTAACCAGTGCCATCTTTATTTTTTGCAACTAAAGGTTGTGAAGGTCTAGAGCTTTGCTTCTACCCATCATAAGTTCTTTGCGGTGTGACAATCTAATATCCACAGAACTTTTTAAAGGCTATCAGTCAGGATTTATCCAGCTGAACTTAATTTGCACTGATGGGGGATGGGATGGCTTCCTAAATTCTGATGGATTTCAGCTGGTTTCTTGGCTTTCTATACCTTTTTGCATCTCTTTTTCTTCATGTATTCCCTGTGTCATTCCACTTTATTACATATAACTTGTTTTGTGGTAGAAAATGGATGTATGGATGGATTGATGAATATTTTGTGAAAACAGTTGCCTTGATTTCTTTGTATGTATGGATTACTTGGGTTGTTACTAATATCTGGTGAAAATCTCAGGTCAGTGGCTCCATCAGAAATTTTTTTAATGAGAAAAATGTTGATGTGTTCAATACTTATTTTCCCCACCGTAGATGTAGATGGTGATAGCCTTAATACTGCATTAATGTCATATTCTACCCACTATCTCCACCACACTTTGGATCTTGTGCTGACACATGGTATAGAAATTTACAATTTGGCATTGTCATCTCATAACCCTGTGAGAAAACAAGATGGCGCCCACAGCGGCCGCCATGGTGTATCGCTGCCCTTTAATTTTTATAATTTGTCTGTTTTTGTTCACTGATTGTGCATCTGCCGGTTCATACACCCGTGAAGAACTACTAAATATCAGGACTCTCACCCCCATGGACCTTCTTCCAGTTTTTTTAGCTCCTGCTGCTGATCTGATCCATTGTTTGGCCAAAAAAGCAAGACGGCGGAAAAGAGGGAAGAGAGGAGGGATTCTCGCTCGGCTACGAAAAAGAGGCTCGCGAACAGCCTTGCCTGGCATATTTCTATCCAATGCCAATTCTCTCCTGAACAAGGTAGAAGAATTAAGACTGCTGATGTGTTTCAAGGACCTCGCTTCCTCGTCTGTCATCTGCTTCTCTGAGACCTGGCTTAAAGAGAACATTCCAGATAGCGCGATCAGCCTCGAGGGTTTCCAGCTGATTCGTGCTGACCGCGTCACAGAGCTGTCCGGTAAGTCTATCGGAGGAGGAGTGTGCTTCTATATTAACAACAGCTGGTGCTCTGATGTAACGGTGATTTCCAAACACTGTTCTCCCGCCCTGGAATTTCTTTTCATTAACTGCAAGCCATTTTATTCCCCGCGGGAGTTTGCCTCATTCATTCTCGTCGCTGTGTACGCCCCTCCTGACGCGGACACGCGCGAAGCTCAGCGCGTGCTCGCAGATCACATCCAACTTACGGAGCGGAACTTTCCAGACTCCCTGGTTATCGTGGTGGGCGATTTTAACCAGAGCAATCTGAGTCACGAGCTCCCCCGCTACAAACAGTGTATTAAATGTCCAACCAGAGGAAATAACACGCTAGATCACTGTTATACTTCAGTAAAGGACGCATATCGCGCTGTTCCCCGCGCAGCGCTGGGACTATCTGATCACGTGATGGTTCACCTCATCCCCACATACAGACAAAGACTGAAACTCACTAAACCTGTTGTGACCACCACAAAGAAATTGACCAGTGAAGCTGGAGAGAAACTGAACACATGCATGGAAATAACTGACTGGGACATGTTTAAAAGAGCCTCACATGATCTTAATGAGTACACAGACACTGTGAACTCATATATCAACTTCTGTGAAGAGCACATTCTCCCATCGCGCACCAGGATAAGATATTCTAATGACAAGCCTTGGTTCACAGCTAAGCTCAGACGGATCAGGAAGGAGAAGGAAGCAGCGTTGAAAAGTGGAGACAGGGACTGCTACAGGGAGGTCAAATATCGGTTTAACAGAGAGCTGAGGAGAGCTAAATCTGTATATTCTGAGAGACTCCAGCAGCAGTTCACTGCTAATGACTCGGCTTCTGTGTGGAGAGGACTGAGGCAAATCACCAACTATCGGCCTCAGGCTTCTAAAGGTCAGGATGACAAAGCCCTTTGTCAAAGACTGTCCCAACACTATGCCCGTTTTGACACCTCGTCAGCTGTGTCCAACTCACCCACTCCACCCAGCTCCTCTGCCTCCTCAGCCCCTAATTCATCAAGAGCGGTCCCCCCCTCCTCCTCCTCCTCCTCCCCCCCTCCCCTTGTCATCAGTGAGCAGGATGTGCACAGACAGTTCTCCAGACTGAACCCGCGCAAGGCCCCCGGGCCGGACGGCGTGTCTCCCTCCACCCTGAGACACTGTGCGAAAGAGCTGGCTCCTGTCTTCACAGACATTTTTAACACCTCCCTTAAGCAATGTCACGTGCCGACCTGCCTCAAATCCTCCACCATCATCCCTGTCCCCAAGAAGCCACGGATTACTGGACTTAACGACTACAGACCTGTAGCGCTCACCTCTGTAGTCATGAAGTCCTTTGAGCGCCTGGTCCTGTCTCACCTCAAGTCCATCACCACACCCCTCCTAGACCCGCTGCAGTTTGCCTACCGTGCTAACAGGTCTGTGGACGACGCAGTCAACCTGGCCCTCCACTCCATCCTGCAGCACCTGGACTCCCCGGGAACCTATGCCAGGATTCTGTTTGTGGACTTCAGCTCCGCATTCAACACCATCCGCCCCGATCTGCTCCAGGACAAGCTGTCCCTGCTCAACGTGCCTGACTCCCTCTGCAGGTGGATCACCGACTTCCTGACGGACCAGAGACAGCATGTGCGGCTGGGGAAGTCTGTCTCAGACTCTGTTAGCATCAGCATTGGATCACCCCAGGGCTGTGTACTTTCCCCCCTACTCTTCTCCCTTTATACCAACTCCTGCACCTCCTCCCACCAGTCTGTTAAGCTGATTAAGTTTGCGGACGACACCACCCTCATCGGGCTCATCTCCAACGGTGACGAGTCCGCCTACAGGGAAGAGGTGGCCCAGCTGGTGTCCTGGTGCAGCCACAACAACCTGCAGCTGAATGCTCTGAAGACAGCGGAGATGATTGTGGACTTCAGGAAAGTCACATCCCCCCTGCCCCCCCTCACCATCACAGGCTCTCCCATCACCTTTGCAGATTCCTTCCGCTTCTTGGGCACCACCATCACCCAAGACCTCAAATGGGAGCCAACCATCAGCTCCCTCATCAAAAAGGCCCAGCAGAGGATGTTCTTTCTGCGGCAGCTGAGGAAGCTCAAGCTACCCACCAAGATGTTAGTGCAGTTCTACACGGCCATCATCGAGTCCATCCTCACCTCCTCCATAACTGTGTGGTACGCAGGAGCCACTGCCAGGGACAGACTAAGGCTGCAGCGCGTCGTGCGCACTGCTGAGAAGGTGATAGGCTGCAAGCTCCCATCTCTCCAGGACCTGTACATCTCCAGGACCCGGAGGCGTGCTGGCCGGATCATAGCCGATCCTTCACATCCTGGTCACGTGCTGTTTGCCCCCCTCCCCTCAGGTAGAAGGCTTCGGTCCATTCGGACTAAAACCTCCCGGCACATGAACAGCTTTTTCCCCTCTGCCATCAGACTGCTGAACACTAAGTGACTTTTGACTCTCGTGCACTATGTACAGCAGCTCAACCAGACTCATGTCAATCATCACTGTCTTTCTGTTGCATTATTGACTGCACTATGTGGTACTTCACATTATCTGCTACATGCTAATTTTTTAAAACTGCCTTGACTAGTACTACTCATTATTACTAGTATTATTATTATTATTACTTATTATTACTTATTTTTCTACACTCATTGCACGTTTCTAGTCCTTTAGTTTTTTAGTTTATCCCTTTTTCTCATTATGTTTTTAATGTTGCAGCATGGCACCGAGACAAATTCCTAGTTTGTGTATCACATGAACAATGGCAATAAACCTGATTCTGATTCTGATTCTGATTCTATTAGACTCGATAAGGTTTTCCCAGAAAGTGGGAAGTTCTACCCACTATCTCCACCACACTTTGGATCTTGTGCTGACACATGGTATAGAAATTTACAGTTTGGCATTGTCATCTCATAACCCTGTCCTGTCAGACCATTATTGATTAACATTTGATTTTACAATTTCTGACTAAATAATTTTTGCTGTCTTTTTACAGTATATCTACAGTTATTTATTTAACAGTATGATACTGTTAAAATTAATTACACTAAAGGCACTGTTAAAAACCAGCAAATTACTGGCATCCCTGCTGCCAGTATTTTTGCATTATACTGCTGTATACTAGACTACTGTATGAACATCAGGAAAGTGCAAACTTTTGTATAATTTTACAGAATCACCAACACCTTGCTCATTGACATAAAGTGAGTAAGTTTTCACTTAATTCACATGAACCTCTATAAATTCCTATAAAGTACAAACTACTACAAAAATCAATCAGTAAAATTTAGTTGTGGTTTATTTCAACTTTGTAATAACAAACTCAACATATGACACACAGAGTAGCTTGAAATGACATTTACAGCATGTCACACTGAAATAAAATTATGTTAACAGTGTAAGAACAAAATCGCATCATTTTGTTCTTGCAACCCTGGTTTGGGAGTTCTTGCAGCTTGTTCTTCACACATCGTTGTGGCAGAACTTTTTTTTTGTGTGGTGTCCAAGAACTATTGTGTGATTGATCAGAAATGTGAATTTCCCAGGAGTTCTCCTCTTGTGCTTTTTGTGACGTATGAAATATCCTGGCCACAAAGAACTTTGTTCTTGTACTTGCCACCTCAAGAAAAAGAAAAAAAAAATTGTGTTCTTGCGGACTATGTAAAGGCCTTAAGAACATATCCAAATTTCCACTCTAATGTACTTTTTAGTACATTAAATAAGTGTGCAAAAGCTTTGGGTATACACTGCAGGCCAAAGTTTCTAGAATGCAGTTAAAAAAGTAGGTATTTCAGCTTCTAAATTAGTAATTCTGGGGAATGGTGGGGTTTGGGGTGTGAGGAGATAGAGAAGAAGAAAATAAGAACAGCTGGCATCTTCATTCACTGATGACCAAGATATGCCTGTAAAACAACAAACTCCGAGAGAGAGAGAATTTTATTTTTTAAAAAGCAACTTTATTTACAATCATTCATAATCATAGACAGGCCAGTGTAAACAAGTAACCAAAAATAACAACAACAACAAAAAAAACAACCTGTTAAATCAGAGGCTTACAGAAAAAAAAGGACTAAAGATGATCCCATTTTCTGACACAGAACAGATTATTTTCCTATAACACCACTTAGAGTTGAAATTCTCTAAATTGTCCATAGCTTTGTAAAATTTAAACTCCATCTGAATTTGGGCTCTAACCATAGATGTGAACAACACTGTAACCTCTTGACCCTGCTCCCTATTCCTGCTCATGTAAATGGCAAACTTTGCTTGACCAGATAAAAAAATTTAAGAGCTGCCATTTCATTGCATTGGCCCGTTTGTATCCAGCACCAAATATAAAAATCATGCTGGACCACATTACATCAAAACTCCTAAAAATGTTGCTCAAAAGCATGAACAGTGGTTTCATTCTAGGGCACTCAACAAAACAATGAAAAATGGTTTCAGTTGACCCACAGAAAGAGCAGTCTTTACATGTGCTAGGATTGATGCAGGAAATAAAGTTGAAGGCCACAGCTCCATGCAGAATCCTCCACTGGAGATCACCTGTTCTTTTATGTAGAGGAGATTTGTAAAGGACTGTCCACACGGGCCTGACATTGTCTGTGACCTTCAGTCTCTTCCTCCACACCGTGTCCACTTTGCCATTTAATTGCCTTCTATTAAAAGTCTTCACACAATAATAATAAAACAGTTTAGTCTTTGCTGAGTAAAGACTTGTGCATTTATTATGCAACATGGGCCCCTCTGCACCCTTCGATCTCACAGCAAAACCCAACTCAGGAAACCGGTCACCTTCATCACGCTCTTCTCTCTTGTAGCAATAGTCCCTCACCATTTTCCTCTCCTCAGCTGTCAATTTGAGCCACCACAACTCCAAAACTTTGCTCACAAGGCATGCAGATTTAATGCCAAGAACTTCAGAAGTTGCCGGAACATTGTCCAGCTCTGGTCCTGCTACATCTATTATCCTACGCAGTGTAATACTGCCAGAGGAAACCAAGATGTGTGTCAGGGCAGGTAGGGACCTGACCTGGGGTTCCAATCTAGCTCTGAAGATCAGGGGTTCCTCCAATAGCCAGTGCAGTGAGAGAGTAGGTTCCAGTCTCTTCCATGAAAACAAGCTATATATTTTAAAAATGTTCTGATAGAAGGTAGGCAGAGTGGACAGGTTAAAACAGCCAGGATCCATTAAAAAAAGTGACGAATCAAGACCTAGTCCATTGACCTGTCTTAAATATTGCTGGCCACAGGTCTCTAAACCATATCTTGAAAGCCAGTGAGAAGCTTCTGAATAAATTGAAGTCTGTAGGATGCCAATCGGCTGACCAGGTGAGCCAGTCCTTCCCCCCACCTCCTCTTTGGGCAGAAACAAAACACACTGTGGAACCCAGTGCAGCCTGTCCCAGAAAAGTCAACCATGCAGTTCTGTATTTGCTTCAGTAGGTTGTCGGGGGGGGGGGGCAGACAAATTTATGCCACAGTCCGCTAGAAACCAAGCTGTTAATTATTAACACCCTTCCCCTATAAGACATCTGTGGCAACAGCCATTTCCATTTTTCCAGCTATCCTTTCACTTTTTCTATCAAACCCTCCCAGTTTTTATTTACAGTAGCCTCATCCCCTAAAAACACCCCAAGATATTTAAGACCATCTTTTTTCCAGTATAGGCCTGCTGGCAGCGTAGGCAACTGCTTTGATTTAAAATGGACTGCAAGGGCTTCACTCTTGGACGAATTCACTTTCGCTGAAGATGCTGTACCATAATTATCGACTACTTTTTGTAAACAGTTTACTTCTGTCTGGTTCTTTACCATCACAATGATATCATCTGTATATGCTGAAAGTACCAGTTTTTTAATAGAGTTGGATAAAATCAGTCCCTCCATAGTGGACCGCATCTTACACAGCATGGGTTCAGTGAAAATGCTATATAACATGCCTGATAGAGCACAGCTTTGCCTTATTTCCCTCGTTACTTTAAAAGGGGCACTCAGTCCTCCATTAATTTTCAACACTCTCAATGGCCACAGTTACATGTGCAAAATTTTTTCAATCTGATTACAATTCAGATCAGAATTTTACTGTTTACATGGATCCTGAAAAAGCTGATCTGATTAGGACGTGTGTTTCCATGTGTCACACGTTTCAGAATCAGAATCAGATTTATTGCCATTGTTCATGTAGTACACAAACTAGGAATTTGTCTCGGTGCCATGCTGCAACATTAAAAACATGATGACATAAAGAGATAAACTAAAAAACTAAAGGACTAAAAACATGCAATAAGTGTAGAATAATAAGTAATAATAATAATAATAATAATAATAATAATGAGTAATACTAGTCAAGGCAATTTTAAATAAATTAGCAAGTAGCAGATAATATGGGGTACCACAGTGCAGGCGATAATGCAACAGAAAAACAGTGATGAATGACATGAGTCTGGTTGAGCTGCTGTATATAGTGCACGAGAGTCAATAAGTCACTTAATGTTCAGCAGTCTGATGGCAGAGGGGAAAAAGCTGTTCATGTGCCGGGAGGTTTTAGTCTGAATGGAGCGAAGTCTTCTACCTGAGGGGAGGGGGGCGAACGGTACGTGACCAGGGTGTGAAGGATCTGCTATGATCCGGCCAGCACGCCTCCGGGTCCTGGAGATGTACAGGTTCTGGAGAGATGGGAGCTTGCAGCCGATCACCTTCTCAGCAGTGTGCACGACGCGATGCAGCCTTAGTCTGTCCCCGGCAGTGGCTCCTGCATACCACACAGTTATGGAGGAGGTGAGGATGGACTCGATGATGGCCATGTAGAACTGCACTAACATCTTGGTGGGTAGCTTGAGCTTCCTCAGCTGCTGCAGAAAGAATATCCTCTGCTGGGCCTTTTTGATGAGGGAGCTGATGGTTGGCTCCCATTTGAGGTCCCGGGTGATGGTGGTGCCCAAGAAGCGGAAGGAATCTGCAATGGTGATGGGAGAGCCTGTGATGGTGAGGGGGGGGCAGGGGGGTTGTGACTTTCCTGAAGTCCACAATCATCTCCGCTGTCTTCAGAGCGTTCAGCTGCAGGTTGTTGTGGCTGCACCAGGACACCAGCTGGGCCACCTCTTTTCTGTAGACGGACTCGTCGCCGTTGGAGATAAGCCCGATGAGGGTGGTGTCGTCGGCAAACTTAATCAGCTTAACAGACTGGTGGGAGGAGGTGCAGGAGTTGGTATAAAGGGAGAAGAGTAGGGGGGAAAGTACACAGCCCTGGGGTGATCCGATGCTGATGCTAACAGAGTCCGAGACAGACTTCCCCAGCCGCACATGCTGCCTCCGGTCCGTCAGGAAGTCGGTGATCCACCTGCAGAGGGAGTCAGGCACGTCGAGCAGGGACAGCTTGTCCTGGAGCAGAGCGGGGCGGATGGTGTTGAATGCAGAGCTGAAGTCCACAAACAGGATCCTGGCGTAGGTTCCCGGGGAGTCCAGGTGCTGCAGGATGGAGTGGAGGGCCAGGTTGACTGCGTCGTCCACAGACCTGTTGGCATGGTAGGCAAACTGCAGCGGGTCCAGGAGGGGAGTGGTGATGGACTTGAGGTGAGACAGGACCAGGCGCTCAAAGGACTTCATGACTACAGAGGTGAGCGCTACAGGTCTGTAGTCGTTAAGTCCAGTAATCCGTGGCTTCTTGGGGACAGGGATGATGGTGGAGAATTTGAGGCAGGTCGGCACGTGGCATAGCTTAAGGGAGGTGTTAAAATGTCTGTGAAGGCAGGAGCCAGCTCTTTCGCACAGTGTCTCAGGGTGGAGGGAGACACACCGTCCGGCCCGGGGGCCTTGCACGGGTTCAGTCTGGAGAACTGTCTGTGCACGTCCTGCTCACTGATGACAAGGGCGGGGGGGAGGAGGAGGAGGGGGGGACCACTTTTGATGAATTAGGGGCCGAGGAGGCAGTGGAGCTGGGTGGAGTGGGGGAGTTGGACACAGCTGATGAGGTGTCAAACCGGGCGTAATGTTGGGACAGTTTTTGACAAAGGGCTTTGTCATCCTGACCTTTAGAAGCCTGAGGCCGATAGTTGGTGATTTGCCTCAGTCCTCTCCACACAGAAGCCGAGTCGTTAGCAGTGAACTGCTGCTGGAGTCTCTCAGAATACACAGATTTAGCTCTCCTCAGCTCTCTGTTAAACCGATATTTGACCTCTCTGTAGCAGTCCCTGTCTCCACTTTTCAACGCTGCTTCCTTCTCCTTCCTGATCTGTCTGAGCTTGGCAGTGAACCAGGGCTTATCATTAGAGTACCTCACCCTGGTGTGCGATGGGAGAATGCTCTCCTCACAAAAGTTGATATATGAGTTCACAGTGTCTGTGTACTCATTAAGATCATGTGTGGCTCCTTTAAACATGTCCCAGTCAGTTATTTCCATGCATGTGTTCAGTTTCTCTCCAGCTTCACTGGTCAATTTCTTCGTGGTGGTCACAACAGGTTTAGTGAGTTTCAGTCTCTGTCTGTATGTGGGGATGAGGTGGACCATCACGTGATCAGATAGTCCGAGCACAGCGCGGGGAACAGCGCGATATGCGTCATTCACTGTAGTGTAACAGTGATCCAGCGTGTTATTTCCTCTGGTTGGACATTTAATAAACCGTTTGTATCGGGGGAGCTCGTGACTCAGATTGCTCTGGTTAAAGTCGCCTACCACGATAATCAGAGAGTCTGGAAAAGTCCGCTCCACATGTAGGATGTGATCTGCGAGCGCGCGCTGGGCCTCGCGCGCGTCCGCGTCAGGAGGGGCGTACACAGCAATCAAAACGAATGATGCGAACTCCCGCGGGGAATAAAATGGCTTGCAGTTGATAGAGAGAAATTCTAGATCGGTAGAACAGTGTTGTGAAATCACCGTTACATCAGAGCACCAGCTGCTGTTAATGTAGAAGCAGACTCCTCCTCTGCTCCTCCTCTACTCCTCCAGCTGCTGTTAATGTAGAAGCAGACTCCTCCTCCAATAGACTTACCGGAGAGCTCTGTGACGCGATCAGCACGAAACAGCTGAAATCCCTCGAGGCTGATCGCGCTGTCCGGTATGTTCCCTTTAAGCCAGGTCTCAGAGAAACAGATGACAGACGAGGAAGCGAGGTCCTTAAATCGCATCGGCAGTCTTAATTCTTAAGTCTTAATTCTAAGTCTTAATTCTTAAGTCTTAGTTTGAACGGAATAAATCATTTTGGCATGCGCACGTCGACATTTCGACAATCAAAAAATAAGATAAGATAAGATAAGATAAGCCTTTATTAGTCCCACAACGGGGAAATTCCAGGATTGCAACAGCACAGGGATAGCAACACTCAGAGCAACAATCAGAAGGCAAGAAAAAAAAACAAGCAAGCAAGAGCAGCTAATATACATATGTACATATTACTATAAAATATATATATACACACACACACACAGACACACAGTGCAGAGCATTGTCGCTAGATGGAATAAATATGTAAATATATAAACACCCACAGTACGGAGCATTGCAGCTAGGTGGAATAAATGTGCAAGTATATAAACACCCACAGTACGGAGCAATGTAGCTAGATGGAATAATATGTAGATATATAAAAACACAGTGCGGAGCATTGTAGCTAGATGGAATAAATATATAGATATATAAATATAAACACACCCAGTGCTGAGCATTGTAGCTAGATGGAATAAATATGTAAATATATAAACACACACAGTGCAGAGCATTGTTGCTAGATGGGATGAAACAGCATAACCGTCTACTTAGTTATCCTACATGGTATGATTATGTGCCCATACATATTCTCACCCTCCATAGCAACCGGTATGTTCCTAGTTGTATGCCGGAGAGGACCATTGTGTAAGTCTATTGCATCTTTTGCATTCAAGAAACTATTAGTTTGTTACGTCTTTTTGCTATCTCTGCGAGCAGCCCTGCTTAGGTTGTACAGTCTGATAGCCGTTGGTAGGAAGGACCTACGAAACCTCTCGGTTGTGCACCTGGGATGATGTAGTCTGCTGCTAAATGAGCTCCTCAGTGCATCCAGTATGTCCTGCATAGGGTGGAACTCGGACTCCAGCAGAGATGACAGTTTAGCCACCGTCCTTCTCTCTCCTATCTCCTCCATCGGATCAAGGCGCTGCCCCAGGACAGAGCTAGCTTTCTTAATCAGTTTGTTCAGTCTCTTCCTATCGGCTGCAGTAATGCCACTGCCCCAGCAGACCACTCCAAAAGTGATGGCTGATGCCACCACCGTGTCATAGAATGACTTCAGCAGCGCCCCTTGTACACCAAAAGACCTGAGTCTCCTCAGCAGGAACAGCCTGCGCTGTCCCTTCTTGTAGAGTGCGTCAGTATTGTGTGACCAGTCTAGTTTATTGTTCAGATGAACACCCAGGTACTTATAGGATGTTACCATCTCGATGTCTGTTCCCTGTATATTTACTGGTGCTGTGAGGGGCTGCCCATGCCTGTGGCAGTCCACCACCAGCTCCTTAGTTTTCCTCGCGTTGATCTGGAGGCAGTTCCGATGGCACCAGTCCACGAAGTCCTGGATAAGCCCTCTGTACTCAGCTTCATCTCCATTGGAGATGAGACCAACGATCGCAGAGTCATCAGAGAACTTCTGTAGATGGCAGTGTGTTGTGTTGTGTGAGAAGTCCGCAGTATAAAGAGTGAACAGGAAGGGAGCCAGCACCGTTCCCTGGGGGGCCCCCGTGCTACTGATGATCGTGTCGGAAACACAGTCCCGGGTTCTCACAAACTGAGGCCGGTTCGTGAGGTAGTCCAGGATCCATGATGACAGGTGCTGGTCCACCCCTGCGTGCAGCAGCTTGTCCTTCAGGATCATCGGTTGGATGGTGTTGAAAGCACTGGAGAAGTCAAAGAACATGATCCTCACCATATTCCCGGGCTTCTCCAGGTGGGACAGAGAACGGTGAAGGAGGAAGATCACCGCATCCTCCACCCCAATGCCATGCTGGTAGGCGAACTGGAGTGGATCCATCGCTGGTTCCACCAGGGGGCGGAGATGAGCAAGGAGCAGTCTCTCCAGGGTTTTCATCAAGTGGGACGTCAAGGCCACCGGTCTGTAGCTGTTCAGGTCTTTGGGGTGGGAAGTTTTTGGTACAGGTACCACACAAGATGTTTTCCACAGCTGTGGTACCCTCCCCAGTTTCAGGCTCATGTTGAAGATATACGTCACAATCCCACACAGCTGGTCTGCACAGGACTTGAGGAGCTTTGCGCTGATGCCGTCCGGTCCCGACGCCTTCCTCGCCTTGATCTTCCTCAGCTCCGTCCTCACCTGGGTCTTGGTCAGGGTCAGGATGGGGGGCTGTGTATTGGGAGTGGCGGGGGTGTCGGTGGAGTGGGGAGTAGGCAGCAGGACTTGATTTCTTAGAGGCAGCAGTGGTTGTTGTGCAGACAGGGGGGAGGGCGGTTGGTCACTCCCTGCCCCCCCGTGGCCTGGGGGGAGGTATTCTGGAGCCCCGAGATGGTTTTGAGGTTTCTCCAGACCCCGCTGGTGTCGCTCTGTTGCAGCTTGTCCTCCATCTTCTTCCTGAAGCTGTCCTTGCCTTCTCTGATCTTTCTCCTCAGCTCCCTCTGTACGGACTTCAGCATCTCCCTGTTCCCCGACCTGAAGATCCTCTTCTTCTCTCTCAGAAGTGTTTTTATCTCAGGGTTGATCCAGGGTTTGTTGTTTGAGTGACACCGTATGGTCTTGGTGGGAACGGATTTGTCCACACAGAAGCTGAGGTAACCCGTGAAGGTGTGAATGAGGCCATCGATGTCCTCACCATGTGGATCGCAGAGCTGCTTCCAGGCGGTGGCTTCAAAACAGTCCTTTAGAGTGTCCATTGTCTCCTCAGACCATAACTCCACAGTGTGCATGGCCGGAGGTTGTCTGTGCACTAGGGGTTTGTACACCGGCCGGAGATGAACCAAGTTGTAATCCGATCTCCCGAGTGGGGGGAGTTGTGATGAGGTGTACGCCTCCTTAGTGTTTGCGTAGAATAAATCCAGTGTTTTATTGTCTCTAGTGTGGCATGTGACATACTGGGTGAACGTGGGTAGAATGGGAGACAGTGAAACGTGGTTGAAATCGCCTGAGATGAGGAGAAGAGCATCTGGGTGTTCTGTCTGCAGCCTGCTGGTTGCTGAATGGATGACGTCACGCGCTGTCCCAGCGTTCGCCGTCGGATTTGCATAAACAACAATGCAGATCACGTGTGAGTGTTCTCTCGGGAGATATATAGGCCTCATGCTAACAGCTAGCAACTCAATGTCTTTGCTGCAGTGTCGTTGTTTAACAGTGATATGTCCCGGTCTGCACCAGTTGTTGTTAACATACATTATCACTCCACCGCTCCTTGCTTTGCCACTGTCTGGTGTTCGGTCAGCTCGTATCATGTGAAAACCCTCCAGCTCAATGTTAGCATCTGCTGCTAGTTCAGTTAGCAATAGTAGAAGTAAATAGTAAATAGTAGAAGAAGAAGCAGCTTCCGGTGTTAGCAAGCCCCGCTTCATGTCGGTATTGTGTTATTCAGACTGTACTTTTGCTTCTACTGGTCTCCATAATTAAACTACAAGTACATACTTCTGCATATGACGAACAGAGGGAGACAGCAGGATGATACAGACCAGTTTTGTTTTACTCCCGCTATGTTTTCCGCTAGCTGCTGCTAAGGCGGAAATACATCACGTTGACGTGCAGCTGGTGTACAGACATGCGCAGTAAACATATTTTCTGCCCTACATTCGGAATAAGTGTTTTCATGCGCACCATTCAGATTAACAATCGGCATAACCCACCCCTCTCAATCGGAATGAAATTTTGATCCGAATGAGCATGATCGGGTTAGAATATTCAGATTGCCATGTTTACATGAAGCATTATTATTCCGATCAGGCTTTTAATCTGGTTACTTGTGTCCATGTAAACATTGCCAATGTCCTGGTACAAAACCTTGATCATAGCAACAAGACCAGGGTTGAAGCCAAACCGCTCCAAAATTTTCCAGAGGTAAGGGAGTTCAACCCGGTCAAATGCTTTTTCTTGGTCCAGTGAAATCAAACCAAGGTCCATTTCCAATGAGCTAGAGATAGCCAAAAATATCCCAAATTAGAGACACGTTGTCAAGAATGGACCTACCGGGAACACAGTAGGTCAGGTCCTGGTGAATGATCTGGTCCATAATGTCTCTCAGCCTGCTGGCCAGGGTTTTGGAGAACGATTTATAGTCTGTACAGAGCAGGGAAACAGGGCGCCAGTCCTTAATCTCCATTAGATCACCTTTTTTGGGGAGTAAAGTGATTACAGCCCTCCTGCAACTGATAGGTAGGAATCCTCTAGTCAGACTTTCATTCAAAACTTCCAGCAGGTCTCCACCCATATTGTGCCAGAAGGCCTTGAAGAAATCAACAGGAAGTTCGTCAATCCCATTCTCCATACTCTGCAAAGCGGTGGACAAATCTTCAAGGTGTAGGGGCTCCCCCAGCAGCAGATTGAAGTCTTCAGAAACCTGGGGAAGTCCATCACAAAAGGAAGCTAACAATTGTTCATTTTCAACATACTCAGACTTATACAGGTCTGAAAAAAACTCCACAGCACGTTTCCTGATGTCACCAGGCTTCCTCAGCTCCTGTTCAGATGCTGACCGTAGAGCGTGAATGCGCCCGCTCTGCCCATTTGTCTTCTCTAGTCCAAAAAAAAAACTTTGAGGGGGCATCCATCTGGGTTACACTCTGGAACCTGGATTTGATGAGGGCTCCCTGAGCCCTGGTGCCCAGCAAGTCTGTAAGAACTTTCTTTTTTGCTTTGAGGACTTCAAAGTATCCTTGATTTCCTGTAGAGTCTTACAAAGACTGAAGCTCTACAATATCACTTTCTAGGTCTTTTATTAATCTGGTTATGTCCCGAGTGACATTGAGAGTGTATTGCTGACAAAAATTTCTTATTTCAACCTTCCCACAGTCCCACCATTGCTGTTAAGAGCCAAACTCAAGACGCCGCTCTCTAAAATTCCTCTATAAGAACCTAAAACTTTTTCTTTAATTGTTGTCCAGAAGCAAGGAACTGTTAAAATGCCAAAAGGCACTTCGATAATTAAAATTACTAATAAAAACTTGGCATAATACCAAAGAGTAATCAGTAAAACCAGCAGGTACAATAGAACAGTTTGTAAAAATAATCCTTTAATGTTTAAAATAATAAAAATGATCCAATCTTGCAAGAGAAATCAGACTATCTGTAATGTGGGACCATGTGTACTGTCTGTCCATATTATGGAAAGACCTCCAAACATCTACCAGGGCATGAGTCTTAATAACTTCCATTTAAAGGCATTTAGAGGCTGGAGGAGGTTCTATATGGTTCCTGTCTATTGAATCATCTGCGGTTCAGTTAAAATCACCAGCTAAGAACACAAAGTCATCTGGGTTGCAGTTGTTTAAAAAGGTGTTAGGTGTATCTCACAAGGTGTATCTCACAAAGAAAACCCAACCTGTCCGACCCTAAAGTTGGGGCATACACATTGACGAGAGTAAGTGTACACCGACCAAAAACAGCCTGAATCACCAGTAGTCTCCCTTGTACAACTTCAGTGACAGAATGTGAAACAGGGGAACATCTTGGGGAGAAAAGGACAGCCACTCCCCCACTACTACTGCTACTGTGGCTCAGTACACCCTGCCCTCCCCACTCCCTCTGCCAGTCTATATCATTAGATTTATCACTGTGTGTTTCTTGGACAAGCATAATATCAACATTATTCAGGATCATGAAATCAAACAGCATAGCTCTTTTTCTTGCCTCTCTCGCTCCATTCACATTCAAAGTCCCTACCTTAAAATTGCTCATGGAGGGAGAGGCAAAAAAGTTAACAGAGCAGCTAAAAGGAATGCTAAGGCAGAGAATTTACAAAGCCCCTCCATCATCGTCATCATCATTCTCAGCATCATTGTTAAACAGTTCTTGCTTAAGTCTAAAAACTACTTTTTTCAGATGATAATATTCTTGGTGAGTAAAGCTCCCCTCTTTCATTAAGACCCTCACTGAATCAAGGAAGCCCTTTTTATCTGGGAAGTAATTTTCAATTTTTACTCCTCTCATGTTCTTGGTTTTTTGTAAGAACATTTTTATTTTTGCTACACTGTACTCCTTCTGGACTTGGTGATGTTGGGAGGACCTACAGTCAGACAGCTCAGTGTCAGTCATCAGAGGGGGTGAATCTTTACCTTCACTAACCTCTGAAGCTACGGCTGCTCCCACATGTTCATCTGCCACTTTGCATTTTACCCTTTTAGATGATCTTGCCTTCTCCTGTAAAACCTGCCTACCATTTTTAGTTTTTCTCTTAAGCTGAGAAGCATTAAGAGGGGTCTCTCCTTCCTCCATATTCTCCTCTGCAGCTCCAGCACCGATCACAACTGAGCCAGAGTCCACATCACCACACACCATCGTCTCCACTTCCCCCTGATCTCCTGTTTGACCACCAACTCCGCTATGTCCTGCATCTGTCTGGCCATCAGCCCCACCCTCCTGTACGCCCCCCTGGACGTTTGCCCTGTTTTACTGAATGCTTGTCAAATCATCAGTACTACCACTTTTTTCCTTTCACCGACATTTTTCTCCCTGGTGCCCAATTGTCCAGTCACTTCCTCCCCCTGCATACCTGTCTGCCCATTAATTCCACCCCCCTGTGCATCTGCACCTGCCTGCTCACCTTCTCGACTGCTTGTCTGTGTGCCTTCTCATCTGTAACCCTCAACCTGCTTGTCAGACTGTTCACCAGCCTCCCCCCCCCACCACATTGTGCTTGTTTCCCTGCAGCTGAAGTTGAGGCCCTGTGTGGACAGGCCCTGATGAGGTGTCCTTCTTCCCCACATGCAAAACATTTCATGTTCTCTGATGTAACAAAAATAATACAGTCAAAGTCCTCTACCCTTAGTTTAAAAACCAAATTAAGCTCATCATTTCTGTTATTCAGGATCATAAAAAGCTGTCTTCTGTGAGACACGATATGACTGAGTTCAGGAGACTTGCAACCGGAAGGCAACTTTTTAAGAGGAGACACTATCTTGCCATATCTCATCAATTCCTTCTGCAAAACCTTATCACTAATAAATGGTGGGACATTTGATAATGTGATCTTTTTAGATGGAAGAGAGAGGGGAGACACACTAACAAAAGTATTGCTAATGACAACGCCATTTTCAACAAATGAGTTCACTTTTTCCACGAAATCTAGAAACAATATCACTGCCACATTCATCCGGGCCACAGATTTGATCCTCTGCGGTCCGACCACTCCAGCAACAGCCAGAGCACACTCATTCACAGAGTACCGCGCTGCACCAGCAACCTTAGTGTCATGTTTTCTGGTTAACTTTGTGAAATCCATAGTAAAAAAACGTTACTTCCCACCCCGTGCACGCTGCACACACAGAGCCAACCAGCAAATGCTAGCTGGCAAGAGAAACCAAACAAAAAAGCCTGCACCGATCTACACACACAACACAATAACTTTGCAAAAGCACCCTAAGAAAACATAAAAGGATAGAAAAGTCAGAAAAATGTCACTCAGACGTCCACTCACTCCGACGCCAACTCTCACTCGCCACACCCGAGAGAGAGAGAGAGAGATTGATTTTGATTTTTAAAAGATCTTTAATAAACACACTTGTCCATCATTCAGTACAATTTCTATGCCATGCTATATTACAAAGAAAATTATTCCCCCCAAAAAACCCCGAACATAAGCTGCCCATCACGAACTAAACAGAGGACATCCTCCAGGGACCAGAGGGTCTTAAAACCTTCCACATCCCCATTCCCCATAAAAAACTCAAAGTCCAGCCTGATTCTGGCTTTAAGTAGCCTCACAAATAAAATTTTGACATCAACATCATTCTCAGCGTTCTCAAGTTTTCTTCTCCGGCTTACATAGACAGCCAACTTTGCCTGTCCTAAAACAAAGTTCAGTAGTTGACATTTCTGCTTAAAACGACGATTGTACATAGAACCACAAATGAAAGCCTGCTTAGAGAAAACTTCCTTAAAAATGTGAAAAAGTTCTGTGAGAAGTTCAAAGAGACCACTCAGACGCTGACATTCAGTAAAACAATGAAAAACTGTCTCTCTAGAGGAACAGAAAACACACTGATCACTGACACTGCTGTTAATCACAGAAACAAAAGCATTGACAGCTATAATGCCATGCAGGACCCTCCTCTGTAAGTCTCCATGCCTCTTAGGGAGAGGGGCTTTATAAAGAGCCCTCCAGGCAGGCCGATGCCCTTTTTCTAGTCTAAAATAGGCTCTCCATGGAGTGTCCACACAGGTGTTCAATCTGTCCTTGTTGAGTGCCATCACCACCAGTCTGTAGAGTGTCTTACCACTGGCTTCTCCAAAGTCCACACCAGTGGGAGCACAAAATGCCAGTAAGGAGCAAGGAGAAACGTCAAAGTCCATGTAAAGCGTGAGAGAGGGAAAAGGGTCAGTGCTTTCTGGCTGCAGCGTGCCATTGCTAAAGTCCATGAGCAGGGAGCGCTCAAGTCCATGAAGCTCCTGTTTCCAGTGTGCAAGAAGACCACCAATGAAGCGATTTGATCTGACACCAAGATGAGCTGCTAAAGCTGAGGCGTTGTTGAGGCCAGGACCAGCCAGTTCCACCACTTGCTTCAGAGTGAGAACATTCCTGGAACACAGCCTATCAAGGAAGGTCCTTCCAACTCCCGGCAGGACACCAAGGCGACCACCAAAAACCAGCGGCTCCCTCAACAACCAGTGGAGGGAATTGCATGGCCCTCTTTGTTTGTTAAAAAGAGTCCATACTGAAAAAAAGACTGCAGTAAAAACTGGGCAAAGACAGTGCACTAGAGTTCTTAAAATCCATTAAAAACACAGGGAGGTCTAGCCCAAGCCCAAGGACTCTCTGTAAAATAACACAGGCCAAAGGCCTCCATACCAGATCCTGGGGGCCCGTCAGCAGTCTCTGTATGAAAGTTAGTCTAAAAGCAGCACCTCTACTAGCTAAATGAACCACTCCTTATCAGTGTGCTACATGATCATGGTTCAGCAGGGGTGATTTACTACCCAGAGAGACCATTCTGATGGGGGAAACAACTTGGCCAAAACAGGACAACTCTCTGATCAGCTGATCATTTTAAATGAAAGGAGGAGCGTTAGAGATGGTGATCCTCCTAGAAGGATGCTTACATATGTATACTTGCTGCTCTTGTTTTTTTTTTTGTTTTTGTTTTTTTCTTGCCTTCTGATTGTTGCTCTGAGTGTTGCTATCCCTGTGCTGTTGCAATCCTGGAATTTCCCCATTGTGGTGAGGATCGTCACTTCCTTGTGGTAACGTAACGTATCGTCACTTCCTGTTTTGCTGTCTGCCTGTGTGGTTGCTCTCCAGCTATTAGCTATGGCTACTAGCTCTCTTTCCTCTCCTCTGGTGTGCTCTCTCTGTCAGATGTTTAGTTACACCTCTGCCTCTTTTAGTGATAACGGTAAATGTAATAAATGTTGTCTTTTTGAGGCGCTCGAGGCGAGGTTGTCTGATTTGGAATCCCGGCTCCGCTGCATTGAAACACCGTCTGCGCCAGTTAATCTCGACGGACGCCCATTAGCTGCAGCGGAGCTAGCTAGCTTAGGCCCCCCTGTCAGCGGTTCCCCGGCTCTCCTCAGCAGCGAGGAGACTGGGTGGGTGACGGTGAGAAGGAAGCCTAGTCGCAAAGCCCCGGTTCACCACCAACCTGTTCACATTTCTAATCGTTTTTCCCCGCTCAGCGACACACCCGCTGAGGAAAAAACTCTGATCATTGGCGACTCTGTAGTCAGAAACGTGAACCTAGAGACTCCAGCGGTCATAGTCCAATGTATTCCTGGGGCCAGAGCAGGCGACATCGAGTCAAATCTGAAAATGCTGGCTAAAAGTAACTGTAAATACTCCACAATTGTTATTCACGCCGGCATTAATGACATCCGTCTCCGGCAGTCGGAAGTCACCAAACTTGATGTAGAATCGGTGTGTGACTTTGCAAAAACGATGTCTGCCACTGTAGTATTCTCTGGGCCCCTCCCCAATCTGACCAGTGATGACATGTTTAGTCGCTCGTCATCCTTGAACCGCTGGCTGTCTGTGTGGTGTCCTAAAAATGACGTGGGCTACATTGACAATTGGAGCTCTTTTTGGGGAAAACCTGGTCTTATGAGACGAGACAGCATTCATCCCACTTTGGATGGTGCTTCTCATTTATCTAACAATCTGGCATCTTTTTTATCCAAATTTCCAAAACCATGACTACTCAGAGTTGGGACCAGGAAGCAGAGTCGCAGTCTTACACGCCTCTCTGCAGCTCCTCTTCATCCTCCACCCCTCAGCTTAGCCCCTGTCTTCCCCATCAGAGAATCGTTGTCTGCTCCCTCCAAAGTGAACAAAAATATAATGCATAAGCATCCCAAAGTGATAAAGCAAAACATTGGTAAAACTCAAATTAAACATAAAGCCTCTAAATTGAATGATTTGGCCTCTGTTCCTCCTCATAATTTAAAAATTAAATGTGGTTTACTAAATATTAGGTCTCTAACTCCCAAGTCTCTGTTAGTCCATGATCTGTTAATTGATCATCAGATTGATTTAATTTCCCTTACAGAGACTTGGTTAGGGCAAGAGGATTATGTTGGTTTAAATGAATCAACTCCCTCTGGTTATTTAAACTGTCAAAATCTCAGAAGTTCTGGTCGTGGAGGAGGAGTAGCAACAATTTACCATTCCAAATTACTAGTTAATGTAAAGCAAAAAACATGTTATAATTCCTTTGAGGGCCTGGTCCTCAGTATTGGGCACTTTAGCAATTTTAGGTTAAACCCAATTTTATTTGCCATAGTTTATCGTCCCCCATCAACCTACTCAGAATTTTTATCCGAATTTGCTGATTTCTTAGCTGATTTAGTGCTGAAATCTGATAGAATAATTATAGTAGGGGACTTTAATATACATGTGGATGTAGATAGTGACTGCCTTAATGTGGCATTTAATTCAATATTAGACTCGATTGGGTTTTCTCAGAAAGTAGGAAATTCTACTCATTACCTCCACCATACATTGGACCTTGTTCTGACATATGGCATAGAAATAGAAAATCTTGTAGTGTCTCCTCATAACCCTGTACTGTCAGACCATTGTCTGTTAACCTTTGATTTTACCATTTCTGACTATTTGGCTCCTAAAGAAAAATATTATTACAGTAGATGCCTCTCAGATGATGCTGTTTCCAAATTTATGCAGATTGTTTCCTCTATGCCATGTGTCAACACAACGGAAATAAGCTATAGACAGCTTGCTCCTTCTGTAATTGATAACATGGTGGATAGTGTTTCAGCTTCTCTGCATCAGGCTCTAGACTTGGTGGCCCCCTTAAAAAAGAGAAAGTCTAATCAGAGATTTCTAACTCCTTGGTTCAACACAGAAACTCGTAGCTTAAAACAGAAGACTCGTCAATTAGAAAGAAAATGGCGCTCTACTAATTTAGATGAAATCTATTTAGCTTGGAGAAATCATCTTTTAATTTATAAAAAATCTCTTAGAAAAGCTAGAACAAGTTATTACTCTGCATTAATAGAAGAGAACAAGAATAATCCCAGGTTTCTTTTCAGTACTGTAGCCAGGTTGACAAAGAGTCAGGACTCTGTCAATCCTAGCATTCCCTTAGAGCTTACTAGTCAGGACTTTATGAACTTTTTCAATAATAAAATTTCATCCATCAGAGATAAAATCAATCAGATTCTTCCCACAGTTAACTTAAATACTGTAACTACTACAACTCCTTCTTTTGATGTCTGTCTTGATGAGTTTACTCCAATCGACCTTTGTGAGTTAGACAAAATAGTTTCCTCATCCAAACCTTCAACTTGTCTTTTAGACCCTATTCCTACTAGGTTATTTAAAGAAGTCTTCCCATTTATTGGTAGCTTTATTCTTCATATAATCAATTCTTCATTAACTTTAGGCCATGTACCGCAGGCTTTTAAAACAGCTGTAATTAAACCCTTACTCAAAAAGCCAACGCTAGATCCAGGAGCTTTAGCTAACTATAGACCAATCTCTAATCTCCCTTTCATTTCAAAAATCTTAGAAAGAGTTGTTGCTACGCAATTATTCGACCACCTGCAGGGAAATGGTTTACTTGAAGAGTTTCAATCTGGGTTTAGAATCCATCATAGTACTGAAACAGCCTTAGCGAAGGTCACTAACGACCTCCTCATTGCATCTGATAATGGACTAGTTTCTGTACTTGTCCTTTTAGACCTTAGTGCAGCTTTTGATACTATCAATCATAATATTCTACTTGATAGATTAGAACACTATGTTGGACTTAATGGAACTTCGTTGCAGTGGTTTAGATCTTATTTATCTGATAGGTTCCAGTTTGTTCATGTAAATAATGAGTTTTCTTTCAACTCAAAGCTTAGTCATGGAGTTCCACAGGGATCTGTGCTAGGCCCTACTCTTTTTAGTTTATATATGCTTCCGTTAGGCAACATTATTAGAAAGCACTGTATACATTTTCATTGTTATGCAGATGACACACAATTATACCTGTCAATGAAGCCAGATGATAGTAATCAATTAGCCAAGTTAGAAGCCTGTCTTAAGGAAATCAAAGCTTGGATGACTTGTAATTTCCTGCTATTAAATTCAGATAAGACTGAAGTCATTCTTGTTGGTCCAAAAAACCTTAGAAATTCCTTTCCAAATCAAACTTTCAGTTTGGATGCAGTTACTCTTTCTCTTAATAGCTCTGTGAGGAACCTTGGAGTTATTTTTGATCAGGATTTGTCCTTCAATTCACATATTAAATTTGTTTCTAAGACTGCCTTCTATCATTTGCGTAATATTGCCAAGATTAGGAGCATCTTGTCTCAGAGTGATGCTGAGAAACTGATCCACGCTTTTGTTAGCTCGAGATTAGATTATTGTAATTCTTTATTATCAGGTTGTCCTAAAACATCTTTAAAAAGTCTTCAGCTGATCCAAAATGCTGCAGCAAGAGTTTTAACAGGTACTAGAAAGAGAGATCATATCTCTCCGGTTCTGGCCTCCCTTCATTGGCTTCCCATAGAGTTTAGAATTAAGTTTAAAATCCTTCTTCTTACTTACAAAGCTCTAAACAATCAGGCTCCTTTTTATTTAAAAGATCTGATACTACCGTATTATCCTAACAGAGCACTACGCTCCCAAAATGCAGGACTACTTGTAATACCTAGAATCTCCAAAAGTACAATGGGAGGCAGAGCCTTCAGTTATCAAGCTCCTCTCCTGTGGAATCAGCTGCCAATCTGGTTTCGGGAGTCAGACTCGATCTCTGTTTTTAAGATTAGGGTTAAAACCTACCTTTTTGATATAGCCTACAATTAGGGAGGGATCATGTGTTTCTGAACCCTCCCTTAGCTATGCTGCTAATAGGTTTAGTCAGCCGGGGGACCTCCAGTAATGCACTGGGCCTCACTCTTTTCCTCACTCTCTATGAAATATTTTTTTTTTTGCTGGTCATTAACATTTGTTTGTTCTCTCCCATAGATTGAGTCCCCATCGTGCTGTTTGCTCTCTACATGTCTGTTCTTTTCATCTTCTCTGTCCCCTCACCCCCCAGCCAGTCGCAGCAGATGACTGCCCCTCCCTGAGCCTGGTTCTGCTGGAGGTTTCTTCCTGTTAAAAGGGAGTTTTTCCTCTCCACCGTCGCCAAGTGCTTGCTCACAGGGGATCACCTGATTGCTGGGGTCTTTCTGCAACTGTGGGGGTTCCCCCCTACAGTTGATAGTGCTATGAGATGACTGTTGTTGTGAAATGGCGCTATATAAATAAAGTTGAATTGAATTGAATAAAGGCTTATCTTATCTTATCTTATCTTATCTTATCCTTGCCCCCCTTCCTCTTTGGGAAGAAATAACAGGGCTTGAGGGACCCAGTGGAGTCCACCCCCCCCCCAAAAAAAAAGTCCACCATAACAGACTGAATTTTTGACAACAAACCAGCAGGGGGGTCCATGCACATGAGGCGGTGCCACAGGGATGAGGAAACAAGATTATTTAAAATGAGCACTCTTCCTCTAAAAGATGTTTTTGGCATTAGACACTTCCACTTATTTAGTCTCCCGTTGATTTTCTCTATGACCCCCTCCCAATTTTTTTGCTCAAACTGTTGATTTCCAATAAAGACACCAAGATACTTAAACCCTCCTTTTTTCCAAATCAGCCCACCAGGCAGCGTAAGCTGATTTTCTAGTGTCTCCCCCACCATCAGAGCCTCGCTTTTTCCCCAGTTTATTTTTGCAGAGGAAAGTTGGCCAAAAAGATTAACACTCCTAACCAAAACGTCAATGTCACTCTGCATGTTTAGCAGAATGACTACATCATCTGCATAGGCCGACAGCTTGAACGTGGTGTCACAGCCAGGAAATGTGACTCCTGATAGGTTCCTTCTCAAGCAGTGAAGCAAAGGCTCTATGGCGAGGGAGTACAGCATCCCTGAGAGAGGGCAGCCCTGCCAAACCCCCCTCTGGACTTTTAAAGGGGCAGACAGGCACCCATTTATCTTCAGCACACTCTCAATGTCACTGTAAAAGGCCCGTATCCTGGCTATGAAGCCTGGGCTGAACCCAAAAGCTGCTAAAACTGTCCATAAATATTGGTGTTCAACTTGGTCAAACGCCTTTTCCTGGTCAATTGAAATCAAACCAGTTTCCACCGCCAATGAACCAGAGATCTCCAAAACATCCCAAATTAAAGTGATGTTGTCACTAATCAGCCTGCCAGGCACACAGTAAGTCTGGTCTACATGAATGAGCTCGCTCATCACCTTTCTCAGTCTTCGGGCCAGAGCTTTTGTAAGAATCTTATAGTCTGTGCAGAGCAGAGAGACTGGCTTCCAGTTCTTTAGGCTCTGTAGGTCCCCTTTTTTTGGCAACAGTGTGATGATGGCCCTCCTGCAGGTCGTGGGTAATGTCCCCCTTTTCAAGCTATCTTGGAGAACCTCCAGCAGGTCTGGACCAAGCAGGGGCCAGAATTCCTTAAAAAAGTCAACAGAGAGACCATCTATGCCTGGTGATTTTCCATTCTGGAGGCTCATTAGCGCCGTATGCAGCTCAGACAGAGACAGTGGAACATCCAAGCCGACACTAAGGTCCTCTGAGAGCACTGGAAGACCATCAAGGAAAACCTGGCCCAGTGACGTGTCCTCCCTCCACTCTGCTCTAAAAAATTCACCGTAGAAACTAGCAGCATATTTCCTGATCTCTGCTGCTGTGGAGATTGTTTTCCCGTCATCGTCCAACATGGAGTGAATGAGTTTTCTCTGTCCATTTTTCCCCTCCAGTCCAAAAAAGTACTGGGAGGGCGAGTCCATCAGAGCTACATCCATGTAGCGCGAGCAGACAAGAGCACCTTATGCGGTGACCCCTAGCAGGCTAGCCAAGGCTGACCTTTCTGACTTAAGAGCCTCTAAGTGCTCTTGTTTTCCTGTAGAACTGAGCAACTCCTCTAGCTCTACCACCTCAGTCTCCAGAACTTTCAAGGATTGGGTCAAGCTACGAGTGACATTTCGAGTGTACTGTTGGCAGAGTTGTTTTATCTGTGCCTTACCAAAATCCCATCACATTTGGAAAGAACTAAAAGAGGGTTTTTGTTCCCTGTGTGACTTCCATACATCATGAAAAACTCCTTTAAAAAACACATCATTTAAAAGTGTATTATTAAAATGCCAAAAAAGCACTCTTACACTTTACATTTTCAATAAACACAGAACAAAACAGCAGGCAGTGATCAGTGAAACCAACAGGACAGATACAACTATTTTTAAAAACACTCATTTGATGTTTAAAACCATAAAAACGGTCTAACCTAGCCATAGATAAAAGGTTATCTTTAACATGGCTCCAGGTGTACTGCCTCTGGTCCCCATGATGTTATCTCCACACATCGGCCATTTTGTGTGTCTTCACCAGTTCCCTCAACCTATTGGCAGAAGCAGGGTGAGGCTCCTGATGGTTTCTGTCTAGTCTGTGGTTTAATGTACAGTTAAAATCACCCCCCAGAAATAAAAAAACTATTTGGATTACAGGACCTAACAGTATCCGATAGCACATCAAAGACCCTGATCCTCTCTGCTCTGTGTTGGCACATACACGTTTATAAAAACCAAGTTCACGTTTTCAAACTGTACCTTTAATAAGAGTACATGTCCTTTCACCACCTGTTGTACCTCATAAGAGACAGGCACACAACCCCTAGAGAAAAGTACAGCCACCCCCCCCCACTGCCATTAGATTTGTGGCTAAAAAAAAATGCAGCCATCCCACTCTTTTCTCCACTGGCTCTCAATGTCTACAGTGCTGTGAGTCTCCTGGAGCATCAGCACGTCAAGTTTCTTTAAATTAAAAAGCTTGTATAAAGAGGCCCTTTTTACATCATCCCTGGCCCCATTTATATTAAGAGTGTCAATTCTAAGGTGGGGCATTAAAAAGGATAAAAATAAGGTACAGTAAAAAAAAAACACACACACATAGCATAAAAGGGAAGAAACAAACTAAGAGTCAACACGACTGTTAGTAATTTGTGATTTCAGTTTAAGAACCAGTTTCTTTAAACAATATATTTCCTGATCAGTGAAAGTCTCATTCCCATCATTCAGTTTCATAAACTTGCGAGCTGATGCCACAAATAACTCCAGATCTGGAAAGCAATTATCCACTTTCACAGCTCTGCTCCCCTTAGTCACCTGAACAAATTTCCTAATTAATAAAATCACCCTTATTGTCGTTCAGCCGTACAACCATTCATGTACAGCAGAATGAGATTGTGCTTTACCTATCTACAGTGTAAATCACACCCACCCCAAGTGCAGAATCAGAGGGCCGCTGCCATGCAAGGCGCCGCCACAGAGTTCCCTCCTCCATTCCATTTATTGCTGAGCACCAAGCTGGACGGCAGGAAGTTCCACTTTTATATGGTCTTTGGCATGACCCAGCCAGGATTTGAACCCCTGCCTCCCAGGTGTGAGGTGGATGCTCTACCAACTGAGCCACCACTCCGGTTAATCTTGGTAAAGCAATTGGAGCTTTGCTCCTCTTGTGTCTGCATCAGTTCAGACTCAGCTCCACTTTCCTCAGAAGAGCTCTCGTCCAGTATTTCCAAATTCCCAACCCTACTAGATTTAGCAGAGCTCTGCAAGTTTTCAGCACTTTTTCTTTTTTGTGCAGCTTTAAAAGGATCCTCCTCAACATGGATGGGCTTTTCTAAAGCCCATCCAGGGACAAGAGTTGCAAATTAGCTAATAGCTATACACTCTATGTGCAACACATCAGATTAATTGTCTTTGATTAATTGTCTATGTTTATTGCACTGTCCCTGTCAAATAAACTAATCTACTACTAACAAAATTACATTCCTGCATTTCTTCGTCAACTGCAACGTTTGTCATGCAGTGTTTACTCTGTGTATCCGCCACAGCCTCAGTCCGCTCCTCCCCCGCCTGCAAAGTCTGTTCATTCAAGTTCTTTTGTTTAACTGCACTCATTTCGCCCTCCATCTCTTTACTCCGGGTGACAGGCTCGTCACAATGATCAGAGCTGCCGCCAGACAGAAATTCCCCACCATCACTGTTTGGAGGGGCAACTACCGTGCCCACCACGGCGGCCCCAGCAGAAGCGGACGCCGCAGCCGCACCCGCCGCACCATAAACACCGGCGTCACCTTTCTTACTGCCAGTGTTCTTTGTGTTCACCTTTGCAGGACATGATCTAATAAGATGGCCCTCTGCACCACACGCAAAACACTTCATGGTTTCAGATGTTGCAAAGACTAAGTAGCCAAAGCCGTCAATCCTGAAGTTAAAAGACACGTTCAGTTCTGCAGAGCTGTCTTTTAACACCATGAAACACTGCCTCCTGTGACACACGACATGCTTCAGCAGGGGTGATTTACCACCCAGAGAGACCATTCTGATGGGGGAAACAACTTGGCCAAAACAGGACAACTCTCTGATCAGCTGATCATTTTTAATGAAAGGAGGAGCGTTAGAGATGGTGATTCTCCTAGAAGGGTTCACTAGCGGTAAAACAGGAGTAAAAGTGTCATTTATGACAAGTCCCTGTTCCACCACCTGATCAGCCTTTTCAGTAGAATCCAGAAAGATGACAATTGCACTGTTCATCCTTGATGCTGATTTTATGCTGTCATGCCCAACCACCTGTCCTACAGCGAGGCCGGCCTCCTCCACAGAACAGGAAACTGTCGGGAGGATTCTCATGCCATGCCGCCGGGTCAAGCGCTCGAACTCCACACCACCGTCAAACACCGGCATGATGCCGGCCGGGAAAAACGGGCAGCAGAAGCTACCGTTCCCAACACACTCACACCAACACTCACACCCCAGCACACACACACACACTCAAACCGCTATATAATAAACACACACACCTCAACACACAAGTCAGAGAAAAGTTAGAATAAACAAAGTTTAAAGTACTCACTCGACACCGCTCCACACCCCTGCTCCCACAAACGCTCACGCATGCGCACGAGAGAGAGAGCGAGAGAGAGAGAGAGAGAGAGAGAGAGAGAGAGAGACTTTGACTTTTAAAAAAATGCCTTTATTGCACAATTCAAGAAAATGTAAGATCCACCAAGTGTCTCACATTGGAAAAAGTGCAAACATAAGTCTCCCCCCCACACAACACAGAGTATGCCTTGCAGTCCACCTATTCTACTTTGCCAGTGGCAGTAGTGCGAGTCTTCCTCGTAGTCCATGCAAAGACGAGCCAGAGGCCCCCAGTTCTTAAGCAAGGCCAATTCCCCTTCCTCCGGCAGCAGAGATAGCGCTGTGCGGCCGTAGCCAGTTCCGTTGCACGTCCCAGAGACATTTTCCTCATCACAGATGGATTGTAGTCCTTGGACCATGCGAGATTTTCAAGCAGCTCATCTTCGCAGCAGGCTCGTCCAGATTGTCGAAAGAATGAAAACGTTGGGACATCCATGCCCTGCAGGTAAAGATCCAGTTCTGTGACAGTCAATTACAGTCAATTAGATACGTCATATAAAAGTCTGATCAAACAATATTCCAAAAATGTGTAAAACACGCAGAGGAACGACCGCCATTTATTCCTCCTGTCGGGCGCGCTTGACCCCTGTTCTCCCTGCTGCTTTACGCAGGGCTGTCAGGTGTTTCTTGAGGCGAAAACGTTTCCTTTCGTCCAGGAGGTCAAGACCAACCTGCCTTCTTAGCACATCAACAGACTTAATGAATTTGTCAGTGTCACTGAAGTAGTCAGTGACTTTAATGGCCTTGTTATAGGTTTCATCCAGAAAAGCATTTATTTCTTCCAGTGAATACAAAGTCGTGTTTGTACCGCATTTTGCCTCAATAGACTCAGTATTAGACACAGTGTGGGGATCAGATTCCATTTCCTCGTCAGCACAACTCAGCTGACTGTTTGGTTCTCCTGGGCCAGTGGATTCATCATGGGCCACATTTTCCTGGATGCCACCCACAGCAGCTGACTGTCGCTGTTCTGTCCCCTGCTGTGAAACGGTAGCAGCCTCCGGAAGCACAGCCACTGATGTCACACAGCGAGATTCTGCCGCACCATCAGTTCGGTGCTCCGTCTCCTGCTCCGAAACGGTAGCAGCTTCCAGAGGCACAGCCGCTGATGTCACACAGCGAGATGATTGTGACGCACCATCAGTGACATTTTGGGCGCCATCACCAGCAACGCTCCCGGCCGTAAGCTGGGCCGCGAGCGCCACAGCCAGGCCGTCCACAGACACAGCGGCAGGCTCCGGAGCAGGGCCGGCGGAAGGCCCCGCAACGTTGTCCGCAGTAGCGGCGGGAGCAGAGGCCACAGCTGCGGCATGAGCGGAGGGCTTGCTGCCGGCACCATCTGCGGCTCCATCAGGGCCCTCCGCCCGCTGCCTGTGCGGACAAGCAAACCGTTTATGGCCCACGTCTCCACATTCAGAACACTTCATCTGTCCTGAGCTCGCATACACCATATAGGAGCCGTCCCCGTGTTTGACCCGGAAGGACACTTCCAGGGTTGCAGTTGGCGAGTCCAAAAACATGAACACCTGTCGCCTGAGTGATTTCACATGTTTTAACTTGGTCTCCTTGCATCCCAAAGTCAGAGTTGTAAACAGGCCCGCAAACTTCCCAAATCTGCGGAGCTCCATCGCCAACTGCTCGTCAGTGATGAAAGGCGGAACACCTGAGACGGTGATCCGCGTTGATGGGACAGATAAGGGGACACCTGTACATACGTTTCCCCGATAACAACAGAGAGAGAGAGAGAGAGAGAGAGAGAGAGAGATTTGATTTGATTTTTCAACACACCTTTATTGTCACAAATTCAACAGAAAAACACAACAACTAAAAGAAGCAATGGAAAAGAAAAATGTCTCACTGACAAGAAATCAAAGACACAAGTAACCAAACAAGGAAAACTAAAACAAAAAACTTGCTTCTTACATCAGGATTATACCATAGGTAATTTTCCCCTCCTTAACACAACACAGGATGTGCTTAAAGCACCACATAGCCTCAAAGGTTTCAACATTCTGCATCAGATGATAGTAATTGTAATCAATCATTATTCGAGCCTTAATCATGCCAACCAGCATGTCTTTTACATTACAATCCACTATTTGTTCAATTTTTCTTTTTCTACTAACATAAATAGCCATTTTAGCCTGACCCAGGATGAAATTTAAAAGTTCACTCTTTTTCTTAGTTCTCTGCCTATATGGAAAACCCAAGATAAAAATCTGCAAGGAAAAGACTTCTCCAAACAGATAAAACAGTTTCCCCAAAAAAACAAACAACAAATGCAGTCTGTTACAGTCCAGAAAACAATGAAACACAGTCTCTTTCTGAGGACAAAAAGGACAAACCTCAACAACATTTGGGTTTAAAATGGAGATAAAAGCATTTACAGCCACAGCACCATGTAAAACTCGCCATTGTAGGTCTCCAACCTTCTTAGTTAATGGTGGTTTATAGAGTGCTCTCCAGGCAGGCCTCACCTCTGAACCCAAACCCAAGTGTTTCCTCCATGGTGTATCAGCTCGACCTTTTAACTTATTTACATTTAAAACTTTCACCAAGAGTCCACACATTTTTTTACCCGGAGAGTCACAAATGTTAATGTGTTCAGAGTTTAAAAACACATCAGTGCCATCTTTAAAATCAGGAGATAAAACACTAAAAGGAAAAGGATCATCAGAAGTTCGCACAGAGTTTTTGCAGTGTAAAACAATAGCAGAGTGTTCTTCTGCAGACAGGCAGTCTCTCCAATCTTTCAGCAAATTCACTATAGTTCTGACTGAAGAAACGCCAAGAGCAGAGCACAGGGCAACAGCATTGTCCAAGTTAGGACCACATAAATTTACCAAGTGTCCCAGCGTTGTGACCTTTGCAGAAATGAACTTTTTTAAAACAGAAGGTCCTAAAGCATTGCCCACATCAAAACGGGTCCCGAACACAAGTGGTTCCTTTAAAAGTCAGAAAGGTGACAAGGAAGCCTGGGGAGAGTTCTTTTTAAAAAGTCCCCAGATTTTAAAAGCACTTTGGTAAAACTGGGGAAGTTCTGGGAGTTTTTGGCTCCTTAAGTCCATTAAAAACAGCGACTCCTCTAGTCCAAGCCCTCCACAGCGAGCCAGGACAGCCCTGGCAATAGGTCTTCACACAAGGTCCAGGGGGCCACTCAGCAGTCGCTGAATGAACTGCAGGTGGAAGACAGCCCCCCTGCTGGCCAGATGGATGAGCCCTTGACCACCTTCTTCCCTCGGTAAAAACAGGATGCTCTGTGGAACCCAGTGAAGACGGTCCCAGAAAAAGTCTACGACTATAGACTGCACTCTGGCCAGCAAATTGGGTGGAGGGTCCAGACAAGACAGTCGATGCCACAGCATCGAAGCAATCAAATTGTTGATGATTAAAACACGACCTCTGAAGGACAAGTTTGGCAGAATCCATTTCCATTTTTTCAGTCTTCCTTCAACTTTTTCTAAAAAACACCCCCAATTTTTCCCAGTAAAAGTCTGATTCCCTAAGAACACACCAAGATATTTAAAACCACCTTGTGTCCACGAGAGGCCACCAGGTAGGGCAATTTTTTGTGGTCTCCCCCCCACCACAACAGCTTCACTCTTACCTCAATTCACTCTCGCTGAGGAGCATTCACCAAAAAGATTGACAGTTCTTAAAAGGTAGTCTACATCATTTTGATTTCTTGTAAAAACAACAACGTCATCAGCATAGGCAGACACTTTAAAAACAGAGTCAGAGTTGGGGACTTTAAAACCAGTGAGGCCTTGCCTTAGTTTACAAAGGAGGGGCTCAATGGCAAGAGAGTACAGCATACCTGAGAGGGGGCAGCCCTGTCGGACCCCCTTCTCAACTTTGAAAGGAGCACTCAAACCACCATTAATCTTAAGAATACTCTCAATGTCTCTATACAAAGCCTGGATCATGGCGATGAACCCTGAGCTGAAACCAAAGGCCTCTAATGTCTGCCAAAGGTATGGATGTTCAACTCGGCCAAACGCCTTTTCTTGGTCTATTGAAATAAGACCAAGTTCTTTGACCAATGAGCTGGAGAGGTCCAAAACATCACGAATTAAAAAAATGTTGTCTGTAACCAACCTACCAGGTACACAGTAGGTCTGGTCTACATGTATGACCTGCTCCATCGCCTTCCTCAGTCTGGTAGCCAACACTTTGGAGAGAATTTTGTAGTCAGTACAGAGGAGGGCCACCGGACGCCAGTTCTTAATGTCTTTCAAGTCGCCTTTTTTTGGAAGGAGGGTGAGGACTGCTCTCCTACAACTTAGGGGCAGGTGACCCTTCCGCAGACTGTCAGACAGTACTTCCAGCAAGTCCTCACAGATCTCAGACCAGAACGCCTTGTAGAACTCCGCTGGTAGGCCATCTATCCCTGGGGCTTTTCCACACTGAAGAGACTGGACAGCCACTGCCAGTTCTTGCAGAGTGATCCCGCTCTCCAGCTCCGCATTCACGCTAGCCATCACCTTTGGCAAGTCCGTCAAAAAATGACTCAGTGCATGTGGATTCTCAACAAATTCTTTCTTAAAGAGATCCTTGTAGAAAGCAACTGCAAAGCGACGGATCTCCGCAGACTCATGGATCAGCCGCCCGTCCTCGGAGCTAAGAGAGTGGATCATCCTCCTCTGACCATTCTTCCTCTCCAGACCAAAGAAAAAATGAGATGGAGCGTCCATTAGTGCGATGTTCTGGAACCTACTGCGTACCACAGCGCCCCTGGCAGCCACACCCAGTAGGTCAGTTAAAACAGACTTTTTGCCATTGAGGGCCTCAAAATGTCCTCTTTCTCCTGTGGAGCCTGCCAAAGACTGCAGCTCCACTACTTCTCTCTCCAGGTCCCTGACAGACCTGGCCAAGTCTCCAGAGACATTGCGAGTATACTGTAGGCACAGATTCTTTATTTGGCTCTTCCCTACATCCCACCACTGCTGCAAAGAACTAAAATTTGATTTTGTTAATTTAAAATTACTCCAAAAAAACATAAAAGCAATTTTAAAACTGTTATCCAATAAAAGTGACGTGTTAAAATGCCAGTATGCACTACTGCACTTTATATTCTTGATAAAAACACAACACTGAACCAGGGAATGATCTGTGAAGCCAACAGGGACTATAAAAGCACTTTTAAAAATGCTAAAATGGTGCTTAAAACTGTAAACCCTATCCAGTCTAGCTAAGGACAAAATATTGTCCTTTTTATGGCTCCATATGTACTGTCTAGCCTTGCCATGAAAATTTCTCCACACATCACACAGATCATGAGCTTCTATGAGACCTTTTAAAACTCTCTTGGATGCAGCATGTGGCTCTGGGTGATTCCTATCCATAAGAGGATTTTCTGTACAATTAAAATCACCCCCCACAAATAAAAAGTCATCATTACTGCAATTTTTGATTGTGTCATCTAAAATATTTAAAAAGGCCAATCTTTCTGTGCCTACGGTTGGAGCATACACATTTATAAAAACAACTTTCACATTCTCAAAAACAGCTCGAACTTTTAAAATGTGGCCTGCAATTATCTCATCAATGTCATAAGAAAGTGGAATAAAATCTCGAGAAAATAAAATACCCACTCCACCACTACTGCTGTTTTTATGACTAAGAATAATTTCACCCCGAAATTCCCTCCTCCAGTCAGCAGCATTGTCCTCAGAACTATGAGTCTCCTGAACAAACAGAACATTAATTTTCTTGCATTCTGCAAGAGTAAAAACACACGCTCGCTTGGACATTTCTCTTGCCCCATTGATGTTGAGTGTGCCAAAATTAAAACTGCACATGCATATAAAAGGGTAAAACCAATACAAAAACAGAAAAGAAAGAATGAGCGATAAAAGACTAATCATCCTGGGCAATTTGGTTCTTAACTTTTAGCACAAGCTTTTTTAGTCTGTAGACCTCCTGATCAGTGAAACTTTCCTGCTCAAGCTCTCCCCTATTTTTCATGTAGGCCCGAGCAGAGTCAACAAATCGTTTTAGATCGGGGAAGAAGCTTTCAACTTTAACCATTCTGGACCCCTTAGTGTCCTGCAAAAACTTCTGTATTTTTGTGAAGGGGTAACCACCTCCACTGGCCACATCATCCCTGCTTTCACCATCGCTCTCTATCTCAGACCCAGCATAAGAATCTGGCTGAGATAGAGAAACCTCAGAACTGTCTTTGACAACCCTTTTTACTTTGCTCCTCTGCTGTTTGGTTTCCAAATTCTTCCGCTTGATTGAGATTTTACATAACTCTTCATCTAATTCGATGTCATCCTCGTCCTCCAACACTGACTCAGCCACCCTGGTAGCTGTCTCTTCCTGTCTTTCGCTCACCCTGTGCTGTGCTTTTATATTCATTTTTCTAGTCCCACCATCTACCTGGGCCTCATTTGGCTCATCTGTCTGATCCTCAACGTGATCCCTCTCGGTAATCTCACCCTTGTCCACAATGTTGGTCTGTGCAGCAGCCCTGCGATGTGCTTTAACTTTCGCTGCTGTTTCATTTATGATCGACATGCCGGCTGCGGAGGGCGGCAAAGCCGCCCCGCCGCCAGACGGCCCCGCGGCCTTGGCCGAAGCGCCCGACGGCGCGATAGCGCCGTCAGCCTCGGAGAGCAGCAAAGCCGCTCCGCCGCCAGACGGCCCCGAGGCCGCACTAGCGGCCTCCCCCGAGTGATCACCCCCCACTCCCTGAGGGCATGATCGAATCAAGTGTCCCTCCATTCCGCAGCCGAAACACTTCATATTATCGGAGGTGACGTGGATGGTGTA
This sequence comes from Pholidichthys leucotaenia, assembly GCA_020510985.1. NCBI lineage: Eukaryota > Metazoa > Chordata > Actinopteri > Cichliformes > Pholidichthyidae > Pholidichthys > Pholidichthys leucotaenia. The sequence goes on from CM035838.1 coordinate 16,780,858, forward strand.
ATCAAAGCCGTCAATCCGGTATTTAAATACGAGGTTGAGGCTTTCCTCGCTATTCTTTAAAATCATGAGCACCTGCCGCCTAAAAGACATGACATGCTTTAAACGCGGGGACTTACAACCGAGAGGGATGTGCTTAATGGGGGACAAAAGCTGCCCGTGTCTCGACAGCTCCTTCTCCAACAGCTCATTCTTTAAAAATGGTGGGACATTTGAGATGGTAATTCTCTTCGCGGGATTCACCAGAGACAGAACAGGAACCAGTGTGTCTTTAATCACAACCCCGCTCTCCACTACCTGGTTAACTTTTTCAATACTATCGAGGAAAATCACCACGGCACTATTCATTCTAGAAGCTGATCTAATGCTTTCATAACCGACAGCTCCCCCACAGCCAGACTACATTCCTCCACCGAGCAGCTGACAGCCGGTGTCAGTTTGACAGCATGCCGGCGTGTCAGCTGCTCAAAACCGGAGCCTCACTCCAAAACCATGCTGACCAGCAGAGCTGGCAGCAGAAACCCCCCTCCCAAAACGCCTACCCCACCCCAGCTACAGAAGACAACAAAAATTAAGATTATTTAACAAAAAAACACCTTAAACACCAAAAGATAGAGAAAAGTTTGAAATAATTTACTCACGCTGTCACACGCTCTCAGCTCGCACTCACGACCACACCCACTCAGAGAGAGAGAGAGAGAGAGAGAGAGAGAGAGAGAGAGAGAGAGAGAGAGAGAGAGAATTATTATATCCAAGAAAAGAAGCGCAAAGTTGGTAGCACATGTTAGAAGTGTTGACTCACAGGTAGAAGGTTCCAGGTTCGAATAACTATTCTAAACAACATTAGAAGCACTTTAAATTACTAAGAATGAATGAATGAATGAATTAGAAAAGCACTCGGAGAGCGCAGACCTCCGCCAAGCGCCACAGTTCCCCCGGTGATCCGGATCACCACCAAAATCTAATCATTTGTGGGATACCCCATTTCTGACAATCTCTGAAAATTTCATGAAAATCCGTGCATAACTTTTTGAGTTATCTTGCTAACAATCAAACACAGACAGACAGACAGACAAACCAACGCTGATGAAAACATAACCTCCTTGGAGGAGGTAACGAATGAATGAATGAATGAATGAATGAGAAAATATCACAAATTGACAACTGTTTTAATTGTCAGTTCATGAGTTAGTATAAATTTCTTTATACTAACTCATGTTATATAAACACTTCTAAAACAAAATAAAACAGTCCCAGACCGCAGTCGGGGGTTGCGCACAACAGCCTCTTCTCTCCTCTCCAGCATTCAGGTCATGATCGTGCATTGATATGATCCACATATGATGACGTTAATCCATCAAATTGATTTGAACACCCAGAATTCAATAATATGAGGAGCTTACGCCACATGTCTGTTTTGAGTTGTGCCATAGACTGTCCGACCAGAACAGTACCGGCGTTTAAGACCTTTTCGTTCTGTTGCGATTAATCGTAACTAATCACGCCTTTTTAAATCAACGGGGTGTGTGTTTAATCCCAATTAATGGGTCCATCACAAATTACTTAATAAGAACTAATTAAATTCTCATCTTTTGGCAAAAAATGGGTTTAAAGTCTACTCTATCATTAGTACATAAATTAAGAAAAGACTAAGAAAGATGTGTTAAGATGCTCATACTGTAACACTTGGGGGAATCCTTGGCATCAGTTGACCCATTTCTAAACAGCCCAAGTGGCCTATTAAATGGAATTCTAAATGAATCTGATAAAAAAAAGTACAGTAGTCTGTTCATTGCAGCATTTTACATTTATGCCTATTTATATATTGAGCTGCTTGTTGGCATCTGCATGCTTGCTTCACAAGCCACCTTTTGACAGCAAGCTATACTTCTGTACTTACTGCAGAACAACCTCGGTGCTTGTGCTCCAATAATTGAAATGCAAAGCCAGACCTCCAGCATAATCAGATACTCCCCGATTTGTTTTTAGATTAAGTTCAGGAGTCATGTGGTGTTTGTGGAATGGCTCTGTTGTGATTTGAATACAGTCAAGCTACTGATTAAGTTTCCTGCACTGTGTTGCACAATATGTTTATTTCAAATAACATTATGCTTATTATTTCAACACATTGTGTAAAGCCTGTTTTTTCTGTAATGTTGTAGCTGAAATTACTTTAAAAAAGAGCTTTAAAAACAGAAGATAGCATTTGTTTGTTTCTTTATGGGCCTATTATTTAAATCAGCAGTTCACAAGCTGCCATTGGGTCTTGCCTCAGTTTTGATTTTAGTTGGGTATGTTGAACAATTGATATTAGTACATTCCCAATTTCCATTTTTCTGAACACAGTGTGAGGGTCTGTGATGTTTCCTTAATGAGCCTGATCTTACTCTGGACACATGGTGTATTGCCATTGGATGAGAGCCCTTGGTGTCACTATGCAAAGCATAAGGTACCCTTGGCTTTGTGATGTACTGGGCTGTGGCATTAGTAACATGGGCCTATGTATGACAGCACCCTCTGATGGCCAAGGTCCCAGAAAGTGGGGGTGCTGGGAATGGGAAAGCTGTGATGCTGCAGTTATTGAGAGGAGAGCATTACTTTGGTGTTATCAATAAGTAAACAAATGTTTAAAATAAAAAAAAATAAAAAATTGATCCACTCTACTTTTAGACACTTTAACCTTTGACTATAATGATATACAACAACTATAACATCTTAATATTGCATAAGGTTGTTATAACTTCACAGTAAACGGTTTATGCTGCTGATCTATTAAACAGCATAAACAGCGCGACTAGTACCAGCGGTGATTTCACCTCCAGCTGGCCAGTGGTGTGGCTCTCTGGCTGCAAACAGCTCGAGCCACCAGTCTTGTCTGTTGCCTCTTGAAAATGATTTAAAATAACAAAACAGTAGAGGCTGGACAAAATGTATTGTGGTGGCTGTATAAAGTGAAGTTTGTTTTTGCTCTTCTTTGGCCGCTGGCTCAGTGAATGTTGGTTAGTGATAAAACTTGGCTCGTAGTTTTCTGCTGGGTCTCTGGTGTCAGACAACGTGTTGTTTGTTGTTGCTGCTACAGCAGTATGAGTAATTATGCAAACTGTTGACATGCATGTTACTGTAATTTTGTGTTTTTAAGAGGAAATTTCTTCATGTTGACATTTTTTATAAGCTGTGTGTGTGTGTGTGTGTGTGTGTGTGTGTGTGTGTGTGTGTGTGTGTGTGTGTGTGTGTGTGTGTGTGTGTGTGTGACATTAGTTGCCCCAGAAAGGCAAATTCTGTCTTCCAAAAAATTTTGTTGGGTGATTTTTGTGGTAATTAGCTGATGTACTCAATTCATCCACTAGAGCGGAGGGGGGGGGGTCACCAACTAAAATTGCAAGAGGTCCGATAAGTCAGTCCTCCTCCCCAACTGAGGTCCAAACTAGGTATCGGAATCTTTAGGACCTCATGGCTCCATTATGATTCAGGGTTCTGATTTAATTCTAAAACAATTTGAGATGCATTTTGATGCAATTTTGAATGAGATTTTCTATTGTGTTATATGGATTGTGCTATATAAACTCACTACTATAATGTGTGAAGGTGAAGTTGTTTGAAGACTCAGCATAACAGTGTACAATCCATACAATACATTGCATCACTGTGATAACTAGAAGATAAGTACAGTCAAGAGCAAGACCCTGGGCAAGAAGTCCTGTTTCAAGCTATTATTCAAGATGAGACAAACAGCTTTCGTCATGCTGAAAAAAGATGCTGACTAAGATGTTGACTGCTGGAGTGGTGGCCTAGCTGGCAGAGCATCCGTCCCACAACCGGGAAGTCCTGGGTTCAAATCCCGGCTGGGTCATACCAAAGACCATAAAAAATAATGGTACTTTCTAGCTTTGTGCTCAGCATAATAGAATGGGGAAAGGAAAGTTAACGCATAGAGCTACCAGAGGACTGACGACCCCCCCCACACACACACACACACACACACACACTGTAGCCTTCACTGCTCACAGTAACTGTGTGGCCTAGGGTCAGTGAAACGGAGAGAGGCACCACCACATGGTGTCCCACATGCTGTGGAAGGGGGGGAAGGGAAGATGTTGACTATGGGTGGGCTGAAAAGTTCATAGTGGTCAAATTTGACCAAATGTGGTTCATTTTTCAAAATAGTCTTCCAACCACAAAACCACATTTTGCCAAATTCAACCGCTATGAACTTTTCAGTTCCCCCTCATAGAGAGATATTCTGTGTTGTGTGACATGGAATTGTATAAAAACAGCCCAGTCGGACTGCCCGGTGAACATTTCCATCTGTGTATTCTGATGTGAATGTCTCCCTTGTGCAAGTATTAAAACTTACGTTGCTTATTTTAGACCTCTTCTCTCATTATGTTACGTTAGAAAATTCTTCAGACAGAACAGTTTTTCTCTATTTTTTTTTCTCTTCATGATTTTTCCCTCTCACTGTGTGACAAGTTGGCACTAAAGAAAAGTAAACTCATTGCCAATGAAAACACAACACAATTTTTGTATAAATATTTTGGGGTCCATCCTATCTGAGCTTGAGTAATAGTGTTTGTATGGGCAGCTTGGTGGTGCAGTGGTTAGCACTGTGAAAGCACAGTAAGAAGGTCAAGGGATCGATTCCACCCCTGACCATCATGGGTTCGATCCCACCCCTTAACCATTGGTGACTCTTCTGTGGGGAGTTTGCATGTTCTCTTCGTGTCTGTGTGGGTTTACTCCATGTACTTCGGTTTTGTCCCACAGGCCAAAAACATGCTAGTTAGGTTAATTGGAGACTCTAAAGTGGCCCTAGGTGTGAATGTGTGTGTGAATGATGAAGGGATTGGTGCCGCACCATAGCAGCCTCATCCATCCAGATGGATGCCCTGAATTAATAAAAGTATACAAAAACTAGAAAAGCACTCGGAGGGCGCAGACCTCCGCCAAGCGCCACAGTTCCCCTGTAGGCATGTTGTCCTGTATTTTTTTTTCCAAGTGTTCTGACGATTTTTTGGCAGAGTTACATGCACCAAAAAAAAAATATTGAAAAAATATTGAAAATGGCCCTATCTCGCAATGTTAAAGAAAAAAAAAAGAAAAAAAAAAAGAATCCTTTAAAAAATTCCTGGATCCAGACGGGGATCCGGATCACCACCAAAATCTAATCATCTGTAGGATACCCCATTTCTGACAATCTCTGAAAATTTCATGAAAATCCGTCCATAACTTTTTGAGTTATCTTGCTAACAAACAAACAAACAAACAGACAAACCAACGCCGATGTAAACATAACCTCCTTGGCGAAGTTAAAAATGTGCCTATAACTCATTTTCAGTGCTGGCACTCATTGTAGTGACTCACTGCCTTCGAGCTGTAGCTCTAGCCTTTTTGAGCTCGTTGTTGGTTTTGGGTACTCAAAAGATAAAAATAGGTGATTTTAGGAGTGGTCATCTTCCCTATATAAAGATAAACAAAAATGCATAGCACTATGTTGTGAAATCACAACAGTAGCCACAGTTACATTGGCAAAATTTCTTCAGTCTGATTACAATTCAGATTAGAACTTTAGTGTTTACATGGATCCTGAAAAAGCTGATCCGATTAGGACGTGCGTTTCCATGTGTCACACGTTTCAACGGAATAAATCATTTTGACATGCGCACGTCAACATTTCGACATTCCACAAATAGTAGAAGAAGAAGCAACTTCCGGTGTTAGCAAACCCCGCTTTGTGTCTTTCTCTTTTTGAAATGGACCTGTATTGTGTTATTCAGACTGTACTTTTGCTTCTGCTGGTCTCCGTAATGAAGCTACAAGTACATACTTCTGCATATGGCGAACAGAGGGAGACAGCAGGACGATACATTTTGTTTTACTCCTGCTATGTCTTCCTCTAGCTGCTGTAAAGGTGGAAAACGTCACGTCAACTTGTGGCTGACATACACACATGCGCAGTAAACATATTTTCTGCCCAACCTTCGGAATAAGTGTTTTCATGCGCACCATTCGGATTAACAATCGGCATAACCCACCCCTCTCAATCGGAATGAAATTTTGATACGAATGAGCGTGATCAGGTCAGAATATTGAGATTGGCGTGTTTACATGAAGCATTTTTATTCCAGTCAGGCTTTTAATCTGGTTACTTGTGTCCGTGTAAACATGATCAATGCCATGACTGTCACATGACTATGCTTTGGTCCTTTTGGAATACGGAATGTCGGCATGAAAGGTGGTGCTCCGATTGGGCTGCAATGCATCAACCATTGTTTGGTTGCAACAACGCCAGGATGATACTGGGTCTGTGACTGATAGACCAAGTCCAGGTCGAGCATGTGTCACCACCACAGAGCAAGACCGGTACACCGTGCTGCAGCACCTCTGAAATTGGTTCCACACAGCCACCCAGATGGCTCAGGAAACTCCAGGGAGACACCAGCAAAGGATCTCAGCCAATACCATGAGAAGGCGCCTCAGGCGTCAGGACCTATGAGCCCTAAGACCCTTTCGAGGGATGATCCTGACAGCAAAGTGGCAACAAAATCACCACGAGTGGGCTCGTCAGCACAACAGGTGGACCCTACAGCAATGGAACACTGTTCTTTCCTCTGACGAATCCTGATTTTGCCAGTCCAGGGTTAGGATTATGGTCAACCAATGGGGCGGCACTGGAGTCGTGCTATTGCAGTAGGAGTGGCTAAATATCCCCCAGGACAACATTAGACGGCTTGTGGGGTCCATGCAGAGATGTATTACTGCCTGCATTAACGCAAATGGAGGCCATATTCCATATTGAACTTTGTTTTTAAGACAGACGTTTTGTTGTGATTTCGGAAAGTCAGGGTGCTTCTGTTTTGTTCAGTTTTGAAAATTGACACACAGATCACATGTTGATCTCTGACATTGTTTTGAAGGTGTCTAAAAATAATTTGCATCTTTTAATTGACCACTTCCATAAAAATTTGTAAAAATATCAAACGTTTCTAGACTGTTGCATTTTCACTGGCTGTGAGTGTATTTGCAATGACCCATGAATTTACTTCTAATATCTTTTAATAAAACAAATGGAAGAGAAATGTAGCATGTCACATGGACAAATTTATCTCAAAATGTGTTTTTAAGAGCTGCCATCCTTTCATGGACATTCTTTCAGAAGACCACTGTCATGCGCTGGCGAGCGCTCGCCCCCTCCTTCTGCTCACCGGCTTCCTCATCAGACGCACCTGCTGATTCCTGCTGGGCCAGCGTTTATAAGGAAGCGCTCTTCAGTGATTCAACACTGGCTCGTTTGGGTATACTGCTCCAGCAGACAGCTCACTCGTAAGCGGTTGTGTTGTTTATGACCTCGCCTTACATTCCTTTTCTTCCATCTCTTCCAGGTTGCTTCAAATGAAGCGATACGTCCTCGGGGATTTGGTGCGCTTGCCAGCCTGTTGTGCCACCTCAAGTCAGCCCATCCTCTCCACCTGGTCAGATCTCTACAATCATACCCGACCGACAGTTCTTACCTGCTGGTTCTTCTCCTTCGCTGGGTTCTGTGCCGGTCTCTTCTCATCTTCCACATAAGTGGTATAATTAGTCTCCCCATTATTTCTCCATTCCTCCCTAACCAGCCTCGTCTATCCTCCACAGGGCTCCTGCTTACCTGGCGAGTGACTGGCCTTTTCCTCAAGATTGCAGTTTTGAAAATTCTAATAAAAGATCAAACGTTCTTTGTGTGTTCTCTTGGTGATTTCACTTTGCACTCAGATTGCTTGTCCAGCCAATATGACAGAACGAGCCAGCCAGAGTCACAACCTGGTAGGTGCATCATCAACTGAGCATTCTGCGCTCCACCGCCTCAACGTTACAGAGAGGCAGGTGGCTGAGCACACTCAGCTGCTGCATTCAGTTACACAGCAGGTGAGTGTCATTTCTGATCAATTGGGCCATGCGGCTGTCCCAGCCACTCCACCTCTACCTGCTCAACCTCCTCCTACTATTATTCGCTGAACCCTTGCCATTTCCACACCTGCTCTGTACGCGGGGGAGGTGGGGAAATGCAAGGATTTTTTTTATGTCAGGTTCAGCTTTAATTCGGCCAGGTGCAGGGGGAGTTCCCGGATGACATATCCAAAATTTACCAGTTTACTCTTCTGCTTCGGCGCCGTGCTCTTAGTTGGGCGCGGTCTGTTATCGATAGTCAGAGAGCTTCACCACCTACGTTTGACCAATTTGTGTCCAAATTTTCCCGCACATTCGACCGTTCTGAAAGTGAAGGGAATATTATGAGTCACCTGATGTCGCTCCGCCAGGGCAGCCGGTCTGTGGCCGACTTCTTGGTGGAGTTCTGGGTCAAGGCAACCGATTTGGGTTGGAACAAAGTTGCACTGCGCAGCGCGTTCCTCCATGGACTGAATCCTCAGCTTCATGATGACCTGGCAGTTCATGCCGTTCCTGCCACCTTGGACGGCCTGATAGGTCAGGCGGTCGGGCTAGATAATCGATACCGTGAACTTGCTTGGGAGCGTGGTACCTCCTCTCGCCCGCTCGCCACATGCTCACTCCCGGCGCCTACTAACCTAGGTGTGTCCGACTCAACCCCCAAGCCTATGGAGCTCAGCTCTGCTTGCCTTCCGCGGGCAGAGGTTGAGTGGCGGTGGCAGATCGGGGCATGTGCCTACTGTGGTTCACTAAAGCACAAGTTAGACACATCCCGCTACAGCCAAAAAGAATCGGCCCATCAGTAGCCGCAGGGGATCTGGTGGGCAGGACTCAATCCGATTGCCCTGGTAATTTCTCCATTTCGGCCCTGGTCCAGCTACCGGGGGTCAAGAGGAGGGTCTCCGCCCTAATTGATTCCGGGGCGGAGGATAATTTTGTCTCTTCTAAGCTGGTGCACGAGATGGGGATTCCAATGGTTTTACTGCCGGCTCCCCATTCCGTGTGTACCCTTTCTGGCCAGATGATGGTGTCCATTACCCATTGCACGGCACAGTTATCCATCCTATTGTCCGGTAACCACCGGGAGAAGCAGACTTTTTACATGTTTCCACGGGCTTCTCACACGATGGTACTTGGTTAATCCGTGGCTCCAGAGGCATAATCCAATTATTAATTGGGTACAAAATTCCATCACCTCCTGAAGACCCAATTGTTTGGTCACTTGTCTAAGTTCGGCTGAGTGTTCACCATCCCTCCCTGTCTCCTCTCCTCAGGTTGAGCCACCGGACCCCAGCCTTGTGCCCGAGGTCTATCACGATCTCGGGGAGGTCTTTAGCAAGTCACAAGCGTTAGCGCTTCCTCCTCATCGCTCGTATGACTGTGCTATCGACCTCCTTCTGGGTGCGAGGTTGCCGTGCAGAAAACTCTATAGTATTTCTTGGCCTGAGAGAAAGGCGATGGAGAGATACATTAAGGACTCGTTGAACACCGGTCTTATTCGGCCTTCCTCGGCTCCCCTTGGGGCGCGGTTTTTCTTTGTGGGCAAGAAGGACGGGTATCTGCATCCATGCATTGACTACCGGGAACTTAACTCCATCACTGTCAAAGATAAATACCCTTTGCCACTGATGAACTCCGCTTTTGAGCTCCTGCAGCACTTGCGTGTATTCTCTAAGCTCGACCTTTGTAATGCATACCATCTAGTTAGAATACGCGAGGGAGACGAGTGGAAAACAGCGTTTAAAACACACTTGGGACAATTTGAGTACTTGGTTATGCCTTTTGGATTAACTAATGCCCCCGCTGTTTTCCAAAGTTTAATTAACGACATCCTCCGTGATATGCTTAATCAGTTTGTTTTTGTCTATTTAGACAACATCCTGATTTCTTCTCGCACGCCAGAGGAGCACGAGACTCATGTTAGAGCCGTGTTACAGCGGCTCTTAGAGAACCAACTGTATGTCAAGGCTGAGAAGTGTGAATTTTCCACATTTTCCACTTCTTTCCTTGGCTTTATCATAGCAGAGGGAGAGCTGAGGGCCCACCCGGCCAAGGTGAAGGCTAGATTGGCCAACACCCCACTCCCGCAAGGAGCTGCAATGTTTCTTGGGGTTTGCGAATTTTTATTGCAGGTTTATTCAAAACTATAGAGGGATAGCGCAGCCTTTAACTAAGCTGACCTCTGTTAAGGTACCATTTTTATGGACTGAGGCAGCTGATCAGACCTTTAGCAAATTAAAGGGCCTGTTCGCTAACAAATCAATCTTGGCTCAGGTCGACCCTCACATTCAATTCACCCTGGAGGTGGATGCTTCAGAAACAGGGGTGGGCGCTGTTTTGTCCCAGCATGCTCCCCCGGACTTAAAGCTCCGCCCGTGTACGTATTTCTCTTGGCGGCTAACCCCAACCAAGAGGAATTACAATGTCGGGGATCGCAAGCTGTTGGCCATTAAGTTGGTGTTTGAGGAATGGAGACACTGGCTGGAGGGAGCTGCTCACCCGGTAGTCGTGTGGACCGACCACAAGAACTTGGAGTATCTGCGGTCGGCCCGCCGGCTTAATCCTAGGCAAACTCGCGGGGCCCTATTCTTTCAGCATTTTAATTTTATTGTCACTTATAGGCCCGGCTCCCGTAACGGGAAGCCTGATGCTCTCTCCAGGCAGTTCAGTCAGGACTTGACTGAGCCCCCTTCCCGCTCCCAACCCATTCTTCCGCCTACGTGCATCCTGGGAGATTGAGAATAGAGTCCGCCAGGCCCAGTCCTCAGAGCCTGAACCAGCAGGATGTCCCCCCAACTGCCTGTACATCCCTGCCGCCCTCCACAGTGAAGTAATCCAGTGGGGGCACACCGGACGTTTTGCCTGCCACCCGGGGTGATGCGGACTATCAACATCATCAGACGAGCTTTTTGGTGGCCCACGTTGTGGTGGGACGTGCAGGAGTATGCGAAGGCCTGTCAGATGTGTGCCTGGAATAAGTCTTCCTCCACCCCTCCCGCTGACCTTCTTCTCCCCATCCCATCCCCAGCCGACCTTGGTCCCATATTGCCATGGATTTTGTCACTGGTCTTCCCCCTTCCCGTGGCAATACAGTGATTCTGACCATCGTTGACAGATTTTCTAAGGCTGTACACCTGGTTCCCCTCCCCAAGCTGCCGTCCACCTCCAAGACAGCAGAGCTCCTATCCTACCACGTCGTCAGGCTGCATGGGATTCCTATGGACATTGTGTCTGACCAGGGTCCTCAGTTCACATCACGGGTTTGGAAGTCCTTCTGCCACTGCCTTGGCACCACCATCAGTCTCACCTCCGGCTATCATCCTCAGAGCAATGGGCAGGCTGAGCGTGCCAACCAGTCCATGGAGGCCGCCCTTTGTTGTGTAGCAGCCGACGACGCCGCTTCATGGAGCTCCCACCTGACCTGGGTAAAATATTCACTAAATTCCACAGTCTCTTCAGCCACGGGCCGATCATCATTTGAGGCATCTGTGGGCTACCCCCCCCCCCGCTCTCTATGGTGGAGAGAGAGGTTGCGGTGCCATCCGTGGGGACACCGCAGGGCCTGGAGATCCACCAGAGCAGCTCTCCTCCGCTTCACCGAGCGTAATCAGCGCTACGCAAGAGGGTCCCAGCACTGGACTATAAGACTGGACAGCAGGTCTGGGTGGCCACGGATCAGGTCCCACTGAAGGCTGAGTGCTGGAAGCTTGCTCTTTGACTCGTAGGCCCCTTCCCCGTCACTAGTAACATTGGCGACTCTGCTGTCTGGCTCCAGCTCCCCGTGTGCACCCTACTTTCCACATCTCTAAGGTGAAGCCTCTCTCTTCCAGCCCTCTCTGCCCTCCTCCGAAGCCGCATCCTCCTCCCAGGGTTCTTGATGGACACATCACGCACACCATGAAGGAGATCCTGGACGTACATCGTTGGGGCCGGGGGTTCCAGTATTTGTTCGACTGGGAGGGCTGTGGCCTCGAGCATCGGTCATGGGTCCCTTGGTCTAAGTTCCATGACAAAGGGATGGTCCAGGCTTATCATCAAGCCCACCCAGAGAAGCCTGGGCGACCGCCAGGAGGTGTTCCTTGAGGGGGGGGGGCACTGTTCATGTACTAGCAAGTGCTCCCCCCTCCTTCCTGCTCACTGGCTTTCTCATCAGATGCACCTGCTGTTTCCTGCTGGGCCAACGTTTATGAGGAAGCGCTCTTCAGTGATTCAACACTGGCTCGTTTGGGTATACTGCTCCAGCAGACAGCTCACTCGTAAGCGGTTGTGTTGTTTATGACCTCGCCTTACATTCCTTTTCTTCCATTTCTTCCAGGTTGCTGCAAACAAAGCAATCCATCTTCGGGGATTTGGTGCGCTCGCCAGCCTGTTGCTCCGCCTCAAGTCAGCCCATCCTGTCCACCCAGTCAAACCTCTACAATAATACCAACCGGCAGTTCTTACCTGCTGGTTCTTCTCCTTCGCTGGGTTCTGTGCCGGTCTCTTCTCATCTCCCACATAAGTGGTGTAATTAGTCTCCCATTATTTCTCCATTCCTCCCTAACCAGCTTCATCTGTCCTCCGCAGGGCTCCTGCTTATCTGGCGATTTTTTTTTTATTTTTTTTTTTAAAATTTTTTGGCATTTTCCTCAAGATTGTGGTTTTGAAAATTCTAATAAAAGGTCAAACGTTCTTTGTGTGTTCTCTTGGTGATTTCACTTTGCACTCAGGTTGCTTGTCCAGCCAATATGACAACCACAGCTGTCTCCAGACAGGCCAGATTCACGTAACCTGCTTTTACACATTATTTCATTAAGCTTAAGTTTTAGCTGCTTTTAGTTCGGTATGGATTTAAAAAAAAAATCAAATCAATTCTTAGCTCAATTTCAGACAAAACATGTGATCTTAAATTTTATAATACAGGAACGTGTTTGTTCACCCCAAATAAATAGCTATACAATTATAAAATCTATATCTAAAATTATGAAAATGTAAAGTTTTACAGAACACAAACTAAATGGCACATTGCTACATTATTACTATATTATATTATTACATATTACTCTCTATATATTCTCAGCTTAAAAAATGTTTTCATTGTGAGCCTAAAAAAATGGACAAAAAATATAATTCCATACTACAGAATTTTTGTGACAGTTTTTTTTTGTTTGTTTTTGTTGTTTTTTTTAAACAGTAAAGTCTGTTCCACCATGGATGGAGCTATATCTCCACAGTAAAAGGGAGAGGAGAGGCTGAACTTTTTGCAGTCAGTAACAGACTGACCTTTTATGGAGTTTTTAACCTGATGTCGGCTATGAAAAGGATCTCCATAACCAGCGTTATGCTGGCTCAATGGGATCGTGGTCCCAGGGGAAGCAACTTCACCCTGCATCTCAGAACGGACTACTTTCAGCAGAATCAGAGGCAGAAGGGCCACGGTAGATACAATGGATATAAAAAAAAAGTTCAAATACCAGATTTTTGTGATGTAACAAAATGAGACCAAGATAAATCATTTCAAAACTTTTTCCACCATTAATGTGACCTATATCCTGTACAACCCCCAAAATTGATGAAAAGGCGAGAAGAAAACTGGTCAGGGAGGCTGCCAAGAGGCCGACAGCAACATTGAAGGAGCTGCAGGAATTTCTGGCAAGTACTAGCTGTTTAGTACATGTGACAACAATCTCCCATCTTCTTCATATGTCTGGGCTATGGGATAGGGTAGCAAGATGAAAGTCTTGTCTTACAAAAAAAAACATCCAAGCCCAGCTATATTTTGCAAAACACATTTGAAATCTTCCAAACGCATGTGGTAAAATGTGCTATGGTCTGATGAAACCAAGGTTGAACTCTTTTGCTATAATTTCAAAAGGTATATTTGGAGCAAACACAACACTGCTCATCACCAAAAGAACACCATACATACAGTCAAGAATGATGGTGGCACCATCATGCTTTGGGGCTATTTTTCTTTTGCTGGAACTGTGGCCTTAGTCAAGGTGGAGGGAATTATGAACAGTTCCAAATACCTGTCAGTGCTGGCACAAAACCTTTAGACTTCTGCTAGAAAGCTAAAGATGAAGAGGACCTTCATCTTTCAGCACAACATTGACCCAATGCGCACATCCAAATCAACAAAAGAATGGCTTCACCAGATGAAGATTAAGGTTTTGGAATTGCCCAGCCAGAGTCCAGATCTGAATCGGATCAAACATCTGTGGGGTAATCTGAAGAGGGCTGTAAACAGGAGATGTCCTCGCAATCAAACGGATTTAAAGCATTTTTTTCAAAGAAGAGTGGGCAAATATTGCATCATCAAGATGTGCCATGCTGATAGACTCCTACCCTAAAAGACTGAGTGCTGTAATAAAAGCCAAAGGTGCTGCAACAAAGTATTAGTTTAAGGGTGTGCATATTTATGCAAACAGGTTATTGTAAGTTTTTTAATTTTTTTTATTTTTCCCCTTAAAAGATTTCAGTTTGTTTTTCAATTGGGTTGCACAGGTTATAGGCCACATTAATGGTGGAAAAAAAAGTTTTGAAATGATTTATCTTGGTCTCATGTTTTTACATCAGAGACATTCTCATGTTTTTACATCAGAAAAATGTGGCATTTGAACAGGGGTGTATAGACTTTTTATAGCCACTGTATATGTCTTTGGCCTGTGGGATGAAACCGGAGTACCCAGGATAAACCCACGCAGACATGAGGAGAACATGCAAACTCAACACAGAAGGATGATCAGGGGCTGGGATCAAACCCACGATGGTAAGGGGTGGAATCGATCCCATGACCTTCTTACTGTGCTGCCACAGTGCTAACCACTGCTCCACCGAGCTGCCCATCATCTGACTGGAATGAAACTGACATGACAATAGTGAAAAAAGTAATTGAAGGAATTGTTAAACCACTCTGTGGACTGGCGATTTGTCCAGGGTGTACCCTGCCTCTCGCCCAAAGATGCTGGGATAGGCTCCAGCCCCCCCGCGACCCGAAAAGGATGAAGCGGAAGAAGATGGATGGATGGATGGATGGATGTTAAACCACTCACCCACATCTGCAACCTGTCATTTCAAACTGGTAAATTTCCAAACAAAATGAAAATAACAAAAGTAATACCACTATACAAAACAGGAGACAGTCATCATTTTACAAATTACAGGCCAGTCTCCTTACTCTCACAATTCTCAAAAATACTTGAAAAAATCTTCACTAAGAGACTGGATGATTTCATTGAAAAACACAACCCCCTTCCAGACAGTCAGTATGGTTTTAGAGTGGACAAATCTACATTTTTGGCACTGATTGAACTCATACAAGAAATCACTAGTTGTATAAATTTAAAAAAAAGTTTGCTGTAGGAGTATTTATAGATTTAAAGAAAGCTTTTGACACCATTGATCATAGAATTCTACTGAGGAAATTGGAATGGTATGGGATAAGAGGGGTCGGACTGAGTTGGGTGGAAAGTTATTTAAGTAACAGACAACAATTTGTACAAATAGGTGAGCACAAATCACCCTTCATGGACATCACTTGTGGTGTGGTTCTTAATAGAGGTAATGTGTATATATTTCACATGGGTTGTATTTAGGGAAAAGAGGAGTTGGGAGTAAATAAGTGTTAACTTCTTCCTTCTCCTTTTTGAGCATTGTATACTGTCACTTTTATTGCACTTGTCATTTGTTTTATTTTTGCTTTTTAGTTTGAAATTAAGTACCTCATCATCATCTCATCATCATTATTTGATAATGTGTGCATTTATTAACAAGGTTGGAGTATTGTTGGTACAATTTACAGTGTTGGGTTTCAGAGCTTTTCTTTAATGCAAGTAAAATAGTTATTATTACTATTATAATGATAATTTCTCAGAAAGAATCGATATTGAATTGGATTGAACTGGAATTGAATCGATTCAGAATCTCAAGAATCAGAAATGAATCGATTCTTAACACATCAACAGGCTGATCAGTCTTTAACTAAATAGCTTCCAAATATTTACATCAAAATGGAAATTAGCAGTTACTTAGCCACATATACTAACAGACACACCATAGATCAGCCACATAAAAAAGCAATGTTGTTCCTGCCTTTTCAAGGTTAATTGATAAGAATGATAAGATTTAAGGACAGAAAACCTAGTGTTACTACAGATGGAATGGATAAATCAACAGAACAGGTAGTCACCATTGTAGGCATGTAGCACGGTGATCTAAATGAAAACATGAAGTATAGATCAGAAGAAAAAAGAACTACACCGCGTTCCAAATTGTTATGCAAATAGGATTTTAGTGTCATAAACATTGATGTTTTTTTTTTTTTTAAATAAAACTCATGGATGGTGTTGTGTCTTAGGGCTCTTTGGATCATTGATATCAATCTCAGACACCTGTCATAATTAGTTTGCCAGGTGAGCCCAATTAAAGGAAAACTACTTAAGAAGGATGTTCCACATTATTAAGCATGCCACAGGTTTCACGCAATATGGGAAACAAAAAGGATCTCTCTGCTGCTGAAAAGCATCACATAGTGCAATGCCTTGGAACAAGGTACGAAAACATTAGATATTTCATGAAAACTTAAGTGTGATCATCGTACTGTTAAGAAATTTGTGGCTGATTTAGAGCACAAAGGGGTTTGTGCAGATAAAGGCATAATGAGGAAGGTTTCTGCCAGACAAACTCATTGGATAAAGAGAGCAGCTGCTAAAATGCCATTACAAAGCAGCAAACAGGTATTTGAAGCTGTTCGTGCCTCTGGAGTCCCACGAACCTCAAGGTGTAGGATCCTCCAGAGGCTTGCAGTTGTGCATAAAGCTACTATTTGGTCAGCCCTAATCAATGCTCACTTGCAGAAATGGTTGCAATGGTTAATTTTCAACAGTCTTGTTTACTGATGAGTGCAGTGTAACCCTGGATGGTACAGATCAGGGGTGTCCAATCATGTGCCATGGAGGGCCAAGACCTTGCAGGCTTTATCTCCAGCTACTGTCTTCAACAGCAGATTACACTGAATTTCTTTCCACTGACTGCTTATAAGTGAAAACACCTGCTGAAGAGACTGGGTAGAAGAGAAAACCTGCAGGGTCTTGGCCCTCCATGGCACATGATTGGACGCCCCTGGTCCAGATGTATGGAGTAAGGGATGGTTGGTGGATGATCACCATGTCCCAAAAAGGCTGCGACACCAGTAAGGAGGTGGCGGGGTCATGTTTTGGGCCAGAATCATGGGGAGAGAGCTGGTAGGCCCCTTTAGGGTCCCTGAACTTGTGAAAATGACCTCGGCAAAGTATCTAGAGTTTCTGACTGGCCACTTTTTTCCATGGTACAAAAAGAAGAACCGTGCCTTCCATAGCAAAATTATCTTCATGCATGACACTGCACCATCTCATGCTGCAAAGAATACCTCTGTGTCATTGGCTGCTATGGGCATAAAAGGAGAGAAACTCATGGTATGGTCCCCATCCTCCCCTGACCTCAACCCTATTGAGAACCTTTGGAGCATCCTCAAGCAAAAGATCTACAAGGGTGGGAGGCAGTTCACATCAAAACAGCAGCTGTGGGAGGCTATTCTGATGTCTTGCAAAGAAATTAAAGCAGAAACTCTCCAAAAAGTCACAAGTTCAATGGATGCAAGAACTGTGAAGGTTATATCAAAGAAGGGGTCCTATGTTATCATGGTTTCTTGGTATGTTAAGATGTTTTCATTGAAATAGCTTTTGATTTCAGTAAATATGACCTCCTAATGCTGCAAATTCCACAAATGATCATTTTCAGTTCTTTACAACTAAAAAATGTTTTGAAACTCTGTTGTGCATAATAATTTGGAAAAGTGCATTTTGAGGTTGTTTTTTTTTTATTTTTGCAAAAAATAGTTATCATTGGGAGGTTTGTTCAATAAAATTTGAATTATGCGCCAACGGTTGATGACTTGAAAATTATACTGTTATTTGCATCGACTAGTTAGGAAAATCAGAGACAAATATTATTAGTATAATAATTTGGAACTTGGTGTATAGTCATTTTTGTTACTTTACAGATATGTTGTTGTTGATTTTGAATCATGTTGTTTCAGTTAGTTTTAATCATTTGTTAAAGTCTTTCATGTGTTAAGTCTTTGGACTTAAACTGTCATAAACTCCCCATGCGCTCTGCCATAGCGCACGGAGAAGGAGAAAGGATGGGAGGATTTAAATGCAGGGTTTCACCAAACACACATTTATTGACATAAACTGTTCACAGACAAAGACGAACAAGTGAATTATAATACAATATGGGTACGCTCGGGAGAGCTGGGAGACTACGGGAAGCTCTACTAACTCGGGGGAACACAAACTGGTCACAGCCTAAGCGTAGCAGTTATGCTGCAGGAAGAAACGATGCCAGAAGCGTAGCAGGATTACTGCAAAGGGGGAAATGCTTCCGGTCCAGCGTAGCAGCTGACCGCAAAGAGAAACGCTAACAATTTACTCACGAGTAGGAGCAGACCCAAAAAGTCCAGTTCTCTCGGCGAGCATAAACAATAGTCCTTCCTGATGTGACGGTCACACCATGGAGAACAAGGGTGACTCGTTCAATGACCCAGCGGCGTTTGTCTAGCAAACAGCTGCTTAAATCCAAACGCCGCTGGCCACACAAATTGGGAACACCTGAGCGAGGTGCGGGAATGATCATTGCCGGGGCTGGAAACAGCTGATGGAATTAGGGAGAGCGAGGGGGTGTGGTTGGACCGACAGACTGTCAGCAGCGTGGGAAAAAGATCACAGAAGCTGACTAACAGCTGCCGGTCAGGCAGTGGCTAAGGTGATGGAATAAATACACAAAATGCACCTAAACAGTGAAACAATAACCACAAAGATATTGAGGCCGAGCCGGGGAAGGCCAAGCCGGCTCGGCTCGTGACAGGGCCCCCCCTTGAAGGGGTGGATTCCCAGACACCCCAGGCAACATCAAAAGGACCCCCCAACAGTTGCAACAACAACAAGCAACACAAACCCGGGTGGGCATTAGGGGGAAAAGGAAGGAGGGAACACAATGCCCCACCCAGGTCCCACAATTAACCTCCCCAAGTCCACGGGCATTGGGGCTCTGGAGGCCGCCTAGAGTCCCAGGCCCAGCAGAAGGTCCGGTGGACCAAATCCGGCAGTCTGCCGGAAAATATAAGCCACCTTACCTGGGAAGTCCATTCCTCTGGCAGCCAGCCAGTGTAGTTTAGCCACCAGGACCAAAGGGGTGAAGCAGGAGGTGGCCTGCCCACCGGAATGCTCACTGGTGGATAACAGGACCGGAGAAAGGGAACCTCCATGGTGTGGAGAAGGGAGAAGGGGACCACGGCGTCCTCAGGGTCGTCCGCAACTGCACCCGTGGTAGACCCCAACTGGGCCGGCTACGCTGCAGCTGCACCCGCGGAGGACCCCGACCGGGCCGGCTCTGCTGCATCCACGATGGCCCCAACTGGGCCGGCTCTGCTGCACCCACGATGGACTCCAGCGGGAGCCTAGTTGCACCCATGGTGGCCTCCAGCTGAGGCTTAGCTGCACCCATGGTGGACCCCGATTGGGCCAGAGCTGCACCCACGACGGTCCCAATCTGGGACGTGACTGCACCCACAGCGAGCGGGCCAACCCGCGGGGACACCAGGCTGAAGAGGCGATCAATGGAGGGAGCCCTGACGACCCTGGCAGGAGGTGCTGAAGCAGCAATATCCTCCTTTGGTAAGGCCAGACACCCGGCGACCTCCAGCAGCGACTCTGCAGCACCCATGGTGGGCCCCGATTGGGCCAGAGCTGCACCCATGATGGTCCCGGTCTGGGACGTGGCTGCACCCACGATGGGCTCCAGTTGGAGCACCGTTGCACCAGCGGTGACCCCCTTGGGGGCCTCATTGCTCCCTTGGTGACCTCCCCAGTGAGGGAGGTGGTGCTCCTAATGCCACGTGGCGCTGGATCCTGATCCTCGGCGGCCTCCGGCGAAGTCAGCTGCTCTCCGGCGACCCTGGTAGAGGGCTCCGACCCTTGACAGAGAGAAAAACAGACTGGGTCAGAGTCACCGGCAGCAGCAGAGCCCGGTCAGGTGGCCCTGAGGGCTCCTAAGAGCTGCCTCAGGCCCTCCTCGCCATGAGTTGGGCGGTGTGACTTTAACATATGTGGAATTGGCACAATGGAACACACTTGCCTGAACTTGGGCTCCACTGCCATCCAGGACTCCGGCGAATTGGGGTGCATAGCCTCCATCATCACACCCGGTGCTGAGCCCCTGTCAACCTCCTTAGGGGCCGCCAACCTCTCTCCATCGTCGGTTGACAACCCTGGCGATGACAGCTCCTCTCTGGCGACCCTAGTGAGGGGCTCGATAAGCATGGGAGAGGAGGAAAGGTTAGGGTCGCCGGCAGTGGCAGAGCCCGGCGAGGGAAGCCCAGGTGTGGCTGAGAGCCACACCCAACTCTCCTCTCCAAAAGCCAGACAAGATCTCTCAATTATTGGCAATTGAACTACACGAGAGATAACTTGCCTGTGCTTGAGCTCCACTGCCGTCCAGGACTCCGACGCTGTCGACGATGACGGTCCAAGTCCAGCCGGTGGGGGGTCTGATCGAGGGGATGACTCTGCTGCGACGGTCACCGCAGCAGGTGTGCTGGTGGTAGCAGTCGTGGTTCTCTTACGCTCCTCCTCGATCCGGCTGTTGACTGCAGTGAGCAGGTTCGCCCCCTCCTCGTCTGAAGGTGAATCCGGGGGTAGGGCAGGCGTAAGAGGTGGCGCCCTCTCAGCCAGGGAAGCGCGTCCTCGGACCTCCCTCTCACGACGCTCCTGCTCGACCCAGCAATTGACAAAGGCAAGCAGATTCGCCCACTCCTCATCTGCCGGTGTGATAGTGGGGGAACACCTCCGTACGGGCTCCTGGACAGGATCATCCAGGGCCTCAACCTCCTCCATCGTCAGGCGGCCTGGGTCTTGGACCGGCAGGCCCTCAGGGAGAATGGGAGGAGACACGGAGAGGGGAAAGAAACAATCATTAATTGCAGCTGGAAGAGAGGACCCAGTGGACTGCTGATACTGGGCCTCTCCCTCGGGAGACAGGCAAGATTCAGTGTTAATGAATGATTTAGAATGAAAATATACTTGCCTGTCATCCCGGTTGATGACATCCACAGCTGCACAGGGCAGAAACTCGTCCCTCTCCATGCCAGCGATGACGTGGACCCCTCCGCAGACTATTGGAGGAGCCATCTCCATGACGAGAGGTGGGCGTGGCCGGGGTGAATCCAGCAGACTTCTCGGCGGCTGAAACAATGACGGCTGCTGCTGAAGAGGTGGGCTTCTCCCGGCATTTCCTTGCGGGACGACACTGTCCTTTGTGTTCCAGGACAGACCGTGCTGGAGCGAGTGGAGGGTCGAGCAGAGCGCCACGTAGGCTGCCAGTTTGCGGGAAAACGGACCTCCGTCTCAGTGTCGCAGGAAATGCCAGACCAGGGAGGGAATGCTGGAGCGAGCAGACTGTGGAGAGCAGGTCGGCATAGGTCCATAACCCGGGGTGTGCTTCCAAAATGCCTACTGCTGCATCCACGTTTTCCAGCATCTCCTTAGGACCCCGGATGGCGAGGGCATCATTAACGAAGTCCTGAACGAACGCCACAGCACACTCCTCCTCTACCATGGGGAACCCAGCTGCTGTTCCTTTTCTCCAGCGAGACCAGGGCATGACGAACTCAAACACAGATTAGTCCAGAACGGAAAAAATAGTTATAATGAAAAAAGGGAAAATGCTGTGTGGGTGAACCCGCTAAATCCTTTTTACTGGCTGGGTCATTCTGTCATAAACTTTCCGTGTGCTCTGCCATAGCGCACGGAGAAGGAGAAAGGATGGGAGGATTTAAATGCAGGGTTTCACCAAACACACATTTATTGACATAAACTGTTCACAGACAAAGACGAACAAATGAATTATAATACAATATGGGTGCACTCGGGAGAGCAGGGAAGACTACGGGAAGCTCTACTAACTCGGGGGAACACAAACTGGGCACAGCCTAAGCGTAGCAGTTATGCTGCGGGAAGAAACGCTGCCAGAAGTGTAGCAGGATTACTGCAAAGGGGGAAATGCTTCCGGTCCAGCGTAGCAGCTGACCGCACAGAAAAATGCTAACAATTTACTCACAAGTAGGAGCAGACCCAAAAAGTCCAGTTCTCTCAGCGAGCATAAACAATAGTCCTTCCTGATGTGATGGTCACACCGGGGAGAACAAGGGTGACTCGTTCAATGACCCAGCGGCGTTTGTCTAGCGAACCAAATCCAAACGCCGCTGGCCACACAAATTGGGAACACCTGGGCGAGGTGCGGGAAAGATCATTACCGGGCTGGAAACAACTGATGGAATTAGGGAGAGCGAGGTGGCATGGTTGGACCGACAGACTGTCAGCAGCATGGGAAAAAGATCACAGAAGCTGACTAACAGCTGCCGGTCAGGCAGTGGCTAAGGTAATGGAATAAATACACAAAATGCACCTAAACAGTGAAACAAAAACCACAAAGAGACCGAGGCCGAGCCGGGGAAGGCCAAGCCGGCTCGGCTCGTGACATAAACTGGAACAAAACAAATAACAGTCATTCCTGTTTCACCTCAATTTTGTTTTATTCAACAAATTCCTTTTATTCTATCACACAGTTATTTGTGATGCATAGAGATGTTTAGCTTTGTTTACTCGTACTGTGTTTGATGTACACTTCAAGACTCTTAGTGGTTTGTAAAGAAAACCACTGGCACACTTTTTTTTAGTCAGAACAGCACACATTTCTCCAGCTGAGACGAAAAACTCAACTTCTAACATGACTAACTGCTTTGTGTTTATAATGAAATTTAAAAAAATAGTTTGGCACAACTGTATCCCTTTTAGGTTACTTCCAAAGCAACAGAGAAATACTTGGCTCCTGCACTTATTCCTTTAATGAGACCACAAAGTGCTGTAAATAGCTTTAAATAAAACCACATCAAGATCGGAGGCTGTCAGTTTGATAGCAGGACACAAAACCAGGTCATTAATAAATTTGTTTTTCACTGCTTGAAAGACTCAAACCAAGAGCATTAATTCAAATAAACTCTAGTTTGGAAAACTTTATAGGATATACAACACAGTCGATGCTGATCATGCCTTAGTGATATTCCTCATTTCCTCAGTGTAACTGAAATGTATGGCAGATCAAGGGGAAGATGAGGGGGCAGACGAGGAGGACTAGATGCTTTGGTATAGGTTGCTCTCATTTTTCTGGGAGACAGCACTGGAGACACAAGCAGCCCTGTCAGGCTTGGGAAGCTGAGCTTGGGAAAGACTTGACAGCAGAGCCCTGGGCAATAGAAAGGAGTGTATCCTCTGCTATGGTGCCATGAGGGAGACAGAAGAGTATGAGTACAGATAGAAGAGTGAAATGAGATGAAAAGGAGAGATGGAAAAAGGAGTTGGTAGGGCGGCTTGAAAAGAATTGTGGTATGTGTGAGGAGCAGAGAGAAAGAGAGAGGGATGGAGAAAGAGAGGGGGGACTGTGTTCTGCAGCCATCTGGCCCATTCACTGATCCAGAACGTTAACACTGGCAGCTGAAGAAGAGGAGACAAAGGGGAGTCGGGGAGCAGGGTAGTCCTCAGTTCTGTGTCTGAAGAGAAAACTCTGTTTACATGACTTTAATCCTCTCTGCAGTGGTACACGCATTCACACATGCACACTCACAGCAACACACAAACACAGACACATACGTATGTTAACTGCAAAAACAATCAGTGGCTTTCCCTAATCTTAACCAAAGCTGGAGAAGCACAGTTAGGATGACACTGCCAAACAGACAAGTGGCACCTCCCTAATCATGCACATGACAAGTTGATCTGATCTCTCAGCTTAAAGAGACTCCATCACAGATGGAGATAATACTTCAGGCTAAAGCAGAAACTCATCTTTTGTGCAAGTTTGAATTTTTGCAATAAATGACAACAATGGATTGAAGCCAAACTGTAAAACATATGGAAACATACAAAATGCAGATAGTCTCAATCAGGACTTGACATTTGGATATGTATGTCATGGCCAAGATATATAGAGTGATGACACTGAGTGAAGTATGTGGCGGTAATGTACCTGTAAGCTGGTTGCCAACTGCCAATCAAATCTAAAAGAAGAACAAGAAGAAGGACATAACATTAACTGTGCTGCTTTTACCCGTTAATGTTTCTAATAGTTTTCCCAAGTTAAGAGCCACTCAGCATTTACACTAGTCATGAGTTTGAACTTGGGAAGTTAAATTACGTTTTTTTCTTTTACAAGATGCATAAAAATTTAGAAGCAAACAGAAAAAAATGCAGAAAAAATAGTGTGTTTAGAAGCATAGCCATTTCCTTCATCGGGAAATGTACCCAAATGCTGTGGGTCCCCAAATTACAAGCTGAATCTCAATATAGGGTTAAATGCTGTAGTCACTTGGGGTGGATTTAGTCAATTTGGGACCCAAGGCAAAGACAGAAACGGGGCCCTACTTTTTCTTTGTTCTACACTTTCTTTTCATGCCTTATTGAAATCCTACCTGAAACTTATTGTCCTCAGGAGTCTTCAAATGATGATATCATTCAGATAAGAATTTTAGCAAATTGAATGTAAACTCTTATCTATATCTATCTAAAATACAACAACAATTCACATAGAAGATCTGTTGGTTATTCACATTTACCAGTCCCTCCAGGATTTTGCGATGTTGCAATTGCACTAATTCATGTGAAATCAGGCCATCACTGCATCTTTTGAGTGACCTTGCAACTTTGTCCAATCACCGCAACTTTCCCGCAATTTTGGCCAATTCTTGTCAACTTCCACCAATTTCGTCAATCAAATTTGTCCCTGAGTAGCGCTCAAACACTCAGTCTAACCAATCAAATGTGTTGCTGCACCGTGTTCACGTCCGTGTTTACAGTGAGTATTAATGGAACACATCAGCAAAAAACAGAGTGTGCGATTTAAAAAAAAAACAAAACTACTCACTATTATGTCTGAAAATACTTGGATACATTGATGAAACTGGGTGCACAGTCAAACTCAGCTTTATTGTCTTCAGACACACGATACAGCCACCAGGCAGGGGCGTCGGCAAAGAGGCTGAATAGAGATGTTCACTGGTATTTATAGGGCGGTGCAGTAGCGGAAGAGGAAGTGGCTGCCACTACACTGCAATTCACAATAAAACAACAATATAACGATATCACCACCCCCCCGCCCACCGTAGAAAGTCCAAAACCACACATGCAGTTGAGACCCTCCCCAATTTAGGACCCGAATTACACACTAAGAAAACTAGAACTGAAATCACTAAGTGGCCTATCACATTCCCACAACAAACCCTAAAACTAGGGAGGACCGGTGGACTACCGTCCTACCCCACATGACAAGGTGGATTATTCTGCCACTGTAACTAACTAAAAGTCTATTACTAACTTAAACCATTGCTGTGTTCCTAAAATATAAACACACCCAGAGCAATAACATTTTAGTTTTGGGTTTTTTTGTTGTTTTGTTTTGTTTTTTACACACACAAACATATGAACATTAGAACCTTTTTTTTTTTTTCTCAAAACCACACTACTGTCCTTCTGGCAGAAGGGGGTATAACTGGCTTGTGGGGTCCATGGCAGCCCCTCAATAGACCCAACCCTGGAAGCAGCATGCCCCCAGGGTCACAGCTGACCTCAGACGAGAGTCTCTCTTCTCCTCGCCACCGACCGCCTCTCTCATCCGGATCCGCCATCAGAAGCCTCCTCCCGGGCACACCGCAGCTCGTTGGCGTGCCTCCACAAGCCGTCCGACAGCTGGAAGTAGGCTGCACCCCGCTTAGCCACGATGCACAGCCACTCCTGGTGTTCCTCTGGCTGTCTTTTGGCCTGTACCTGCCATGGACGTCCCTCTCTTCGAGCCCGGACCAGGTCCGTAACTCTCAGAGGAGCTTTGTTTGGCCTGCAATGGTTTGGCACGCGGTCCCTCCATGCCTGTCGGCCTGGCCTCAACCTCCTTTAAAGCTGCTGTAGCGGTTGCCGTTGTAGCTGCAGATCCTCCAGCCCAAGCTCCGGAGGAATCTGGGGCTAGCTCATTGGTGTCACTCACAGACGCTGGCACCTCGCCACCACGCTCAGTACCCTCTCCTACCATACCCCAAGCGCTGGCACTGAGACCCTCCTGCATCAAACCTGAGTGAGGCTCATCCTGCTTGACTGCCGTGGTGCCCGGTAAATCTTCATCCAACACAGCGTCGTCCTCCACCACTGGAACCGGACAGTTCCACCAGCCACATCCAGACCACTCTTACCCAGCGTCTCTTTTAATGATGAACCCCAGACCATAAAACAGGTCACAGTCCATGATGTTGTTGCCTCAGGCCGTCACATAGAACGTGAAATCAGTCATCATCGCCGACTTGTACTGAACCGTTAAGTCCAGCGTTCCAACCATGCACAGCTTGCCACCTCCACAACTGTAAAGCAGCACTGAGTTACCTCTTATCCTGTAGTGGGGGGAAAATTTCCTCACCGTGGCCCAATTCAATAACGATCCCTCCGCCTCCATGTCGATCAACAGCAGCACCTCCTCACTATCCAGTGTCACCTTGCAGAACGTGTACCCATTGGAACTCGGGGGACACAGCATGGATAGTTGTCGGAGCGGGTGAAGTGGTTTTTCTTTGTGGGCTCTCTGGCTCGGACATACAGCACACCCTGGCATAATGGTTCAAGCGTCCTCACTTGCCACAGCACTTCCCTCTAGCCGGGCAGTCCCTGGCCTTATATCGGTGATTCGTGGACCAACAACCCATACACAGGGGTTTCACTGGGGCAAACCTTTGTCTGGATGCATTGGTTTCTACTGTGTCATTGTCCATGCTATCCTCACTATCTTGGTCCACTACTAATGCTGCAGCTGGAGGCTCTGGCTGCCGTTGTGAATGGCACCAATTTAGCTCTGATGTTAGCTTGTCAGTGGTCTCCATTTAAGATAAGATAAGATAAGCCTTTATTAGTCCCACAACGGGGAAATTCCAGGATTGCAACAGCACAGGGATAGCAACACTCAGAGCAACAATCAGAAGGCAAGAAAAAAAAAAACAAGCAAGCAAGAGCAGCTAATATACATATGTACATATTACTATAAAATATATATATACACACACACACACACAGACACACAGTGCAGAGCATTGTAGCTGGATGGAATAAATATATGAATATATGAACACACAGTGCAGAGCATTGTAGCTAGATGGAATAAATATGTAAATATATAAACACCCACAGTACGGAGCATTGCAGCTAGGTTGAATAAATATGCAAGTATATAAACACACACAGTGCGGAGCAATGTAGCTAGATGGAATAAATATATAGATATATAAATATAAACACACCCAGTGCTGAGCATTGTAGCTAGATGGAATAAATATGTAAATATATAAACACACACAGTGCAGAGCATTGTTGCTAGGTGGGATGAAACAGCATAACCGTCTATTTAGTTATCCTACATGGTATGATTATGTGCCCATACATATTCTCACCCTCCATAGCGACCGGTATGTTCCTAGTTGTATGCCGGAGAGGACCATTGTGTAAGTCTATTGCATCTTTTGCATTCAAAAAAAACTATTAGTTTGTTACGTCTTTTTGCTATCTCTGCGAGCAGCCCTGCTTAGGTTGTACAGTCTGACAGCCGTTGGTAGGAAGGACCTACTAAACCTCTCGGTTGTGCACCTGGGATGATGTAGTCTGCTGCTAAATGAGCTCCTCAGTGCATCCAGTATGTCCTGCATAGGGTGGAACTCGGACTCCAGCAGAGATGACAGTTTAGCCACCGTCCTTCTCTCTCCTATCTCCTCCATCGGATCAAGGCGTTGCCCCAGGACAGAGCTAGCTTTCTTAATCAGTTTGTTCAGTCTCTTCCTATCGGCTGCAGTGATGCCACTGCCCCAGCAGACCACTCCAAAAGTGATGGCTGATGCCACCACCGTGTCATAGAATGACTTCAGCAGCGCCCCTTGTACACCAAAAGACCTGAGTCTCCTCAGCAGGAACAGCCTGCGCTGTCCCTTCTTGTAGAGTGTGTCAGTATTGTGTGACCAGTCTAGTTTATTGTTCAGATGAATACCCAGGTACTTGTAGGATGTCACCATCTCGATGTCTGTTCCCTGTATATTTACTGGTGCTGTGAGGGGCTGCCCATGCCTGCGGCAGTCCACCACCAGCTCCTTAGTTTTCCTCGCGTTGATCTGGAGGCAGTTCCGATGGCACCAGTCCACAAAGTCCTGGATAAGCCCTCTGTACTCAGCTTCATCTCCGCTGGAGATGAGACCAACGATCGCAGAGTCATCAGAGAACTTCTGTAGATGGCAATGTGTTGTGTTGTGTGAGAAGTCCGCAGTATAAAGAGTGAACAGGAAGGGAGCCAGCACCGTTCCCTGGGGGGCCCCCGTGCTACTGATGATCGTGTTGGAAACACAGTCCCGGGTTCTCACAAACTGAGGCCGGTTCGTGAGGTAGTCCAGGATCCATGATGACAGGTGCTGGTCCACCCCTGCCCGCAGCAGCTTGTCCTTCAGGATCATCGGTTGGATGGTGTTGAAAGCACTGGAGAAGTCAAAGAACATGATCCTCACCATATTCCCGGGCTTCTCCAGGTGGGACAGAGAACGGTGAAGGAGGAAGATCACCGCATCCTCCACCCCAATGCCATGCTGGTAGGCGAACTGGAGTGGATCCATCGCTGGTTCCACCAGGGGGCGGAGATGAGCAAGGAGCAGTCTCTCCAGGGTCTTCATCAAGTGGGACGTCAAGGCCACCGGTCTGAAGCTGTTCAGGTCTTTGGGGTGGGAAGTTTTTGGTACAGGTACCACACAAGATGTTTTCCACAGCTGTGGTACCCTCCCCAGTTTCAGGCTCATGTTGAAGATATACGTCACAATCCCACACAGCTGGTCTGCACAGGACTTGAGGAGCTTTGCGCTGATGCCGTCCGGTCCCGACGCCTTCCTCGCCTTGATCTTCCTCAGCTCCGTCCTCACCTGGGTCTTGGTCAGGGTCAGGATGGGGGGCTGTGTGTTGGGAGTGGGGGCGGGGGTGTCGATGGAGTGGGGAGTGGGTAGCAGGACTTGATTTCTTAGAGGCAGCAGTGGTTGTTGTGCAGACAGGGGGGAGGGCGGTTGGTCAAATCTATTGAAAAACAGATTCAGGTTGTTCGCCCACTCCCTGCCCCCCGTGGCCTGGGGGGAGGTATTCTGGAGCCCCAAGATGGTTTTGAGGTTTCTCCAGACCCCGCTGATGTCGCTCTGTTGCAGCTTGTCCTCCATCTTCTTCCTGAAGCTGTCCTTGCCTTCTCTGATCTTTCTCCTCAGCTCCCTCTGTACGGACTTCAGCATCTCCCTGTTCCCCGACCTGAAGATCCTCTTCTTCTCTCTCAGAAGTGTTTTTATCTCAGGGTTGATCCAGGGTTTGTTGTTTGAGTGACGCCGTATGGTCTTGGTGGGAACGGATTTGTCCACACAGAAGCTGAGGTAGCCCGTGAAGGTGTGAATGAGGCCATCGATGTCCTCACCATGTGGATCGCAGAGCTGCTTCCAGGCAGTGGCTTCAAAACAGTCCTTTAGAGTGTCCATTGTCTCCTCAGACCATAACTCCACAGTGTGCATGGCCGGAGGTTGTCTGTGCACTAGGGGTTTGTACACCGGTCGGAGATGAACCAAGTTGTGATCCGATCTCCCAAGTGGGGGGAGTTGTGATGAGGTGTACGCCTCCTTAGTGTTTGCGTAGAACAAATCCAGTGTTTTATTTGGAGAGCTAGGTCAACAGCCCTAGCCAACGTCAGGTCACATGGTGCCGTGAGTAGCCTAGCTCATAAAGCAGCGCTGGTTGTGTGCTCCACCAGCTGGTTGCATACCATTTCCTCCTCCAAAGACCCGAAACGACATTTGCTAGCCAGCTGCCGCAGGTCGGCGACGAACTGGCCAACAGGCTCACCCACTCGCTGGTGTTGTTGACGGAACCTAATCCTCCGGGCATTTACGGTATCTGGGGTGTGAAAATGGTTCGCCAGCAATTCGACTACATCTTCAAATGAGTCCGAGGCCCCAAGTGTGTGCAGGATACGCTGGTCCTCAACCCACAAATTATGCACCAAGAGCGCATGTGGTCTCAACTTATCAAGCTCACCCAGGTCGAGCACAATGATATAATTCTGAAAGGCTGCAAACCAACGTGGCCAAGGCACAGTTGGCTCACCCGGGAGCTCCAGGAAGGGGCAAAGAGGTGCGATACATGCCTCCATAGTTTATTCTCATCGCCAAAATGTTATGTCTGAAAATACTTGGATACAATGATGAGACTGGGTGCACAGTCGAACACAGCTTTATTGTCTTTGGACACACAATACAGCCACCAGGCAGGGGCATCAGCAAAGAGGCCAAATAGAGATGCCCACTGGTATTTATAGGGCAGTGCAGTGGCGGAAGAGGAAGTGGCCACCACTACACCACACTTCACAATAAAGCAACAATATTACAATATCACACTGTCCTGCGAGTTTTCCCACACCGTCCCTTCCTCCGTCTCCCCTGGTCCGTTGGTGGATGTCTCCCCATGTCTCCATCCTGACCGTGTGTATGAAGTGCCGAGTTTGTGTTGAAAAAAAGTCCGCCTGCCTGTAAAGCACCCTGACACAGGAGCGCATGTGAGGAGAGACACCGTAAAACCACAAACAAATGAGCAAACCTAACACTACAGCCAGTGTTTGAACATTGTATACATCTTTAGAGGTAAAATCATTACTGCATCTTTCAATGAGCTTTAAAGCTGTGAATCTCCGGTCTGGACACGGACCAATGTGCGCCCCCGGCAAACCCCAAGGAGAACCCCTCCTCTCGGTAAAGAAAAGATGAGTATCTGATGAGACAGGTGTGTGTCAAGACACGCAACAGGTAGACAGACAGGTAGGAGTCAGACACGGAAAGAGAGAGAATTCAGAAAAACAGACTTTGATAGATAATACAGAGCAACAGAATAAATTATTTATTTTTGTACTTTGTTATTCAATAAAGTTTAAGAAATATAAGAATGTCTATAACTTGCTAAAAAAGTATTACATTGGTTGAAATAAACAACCAGACAAGTCCAAAATTATAGAACACAATACATGTATTAATAAGCCCTGATTCATCACCTCAGGTCATTGCCTATCCCATTTATTCTTTGAAAAAAAAAACATAATACCACAAGACTATTTTATCACATCTTTATCAAATTTAATATTGATTCATAATCAACTATTACACCAGCATCATTTGTGTATTGAAATTTGATCAGAATGTCAGAATAAACTACTTTGACTCACTGTTTGCCTGCTACTCAATTTATTGCCTCTTTTCTCGTTTTTCATTCAGCTGTGTCATAATTAATGGGGCAAGATGTGGGCGTGGAATTCAAATGATTCTTGGTTCCATCCGTAAGATTATGAGTGAACGATCATACGATGAGAGTGAACAGATGTGTACAGTTTCCTAAATATCACACAGACCTTTTTGCGCAATCATATTTACAGCCAAATATGGGCTGGGTTCTATGCTGCAGACCGCTTTCAAATTCCATTGGCATTTGTCCAGTGCACAGATGCTAATGTCAAGCCCTGCCTGTGTATCACTTAAGACACATAGTTCCTCTTGAAACGGAGCCACAGTAATCTTATAAAAGTCAAATGTCAAGTCATATTTAACCAAAACAGTAGTGTCCTCCATCAGTGATGATGAACAGAGGTGAGTAGTACCTAAACAATTTACTTAAGCACATGTACCCAAGTAATTTTTGCACAAAATTACAGTAATTTAATGAGTAATTTTATTGCATGATACCTTTCATTTTTAACTGAGTACATTTTATGGGAAAATTATTTGCTTTTACTCAAGTATAATTTGTTGTATTCTTTGAGTAACTTTTGATTTTAACCGTTTGAAATGAGCGTGAGTTGAGTTTTTCTCATCAGATTTGAAATTATTGTTTTTCAGGAAATATTTTGATTTTTTTTTTGATTTTGTATACTTTATTGATCCCCAGAGGGGAAATTCAGGGCATCCACCTGGATGGATGAAGCAGCCACGGTACGGCGCTATCCCTTAACCATTCACACACACATTCACATCTAGGGCCACTTTAGAGTCTCCAATTAACCTAACCTGCATGTTTTTGGCCTGTGGGAGGAAACCGGAGAAACCCCGGAGTAAACTCACGCAGATACGGGGAGAACATGCAAACTCCACACAGATCACTGTTGGTCAGGGGCTGGGATTGAACCAGGGATCCCATGGCCAAGGGTGAGTTGCTGTGCTGGCGCAGTACTAACTACTGTGCCACCGCACCACCCAATATTGCATTTGTTGCTGTTTCTAAGAACCATTGGTATAATATTGGAGACCACAAGTGGCATAGTTTAACGGGTCTAAAGGGGAAAACCTCCCAGGTTGCAAAATTCTAAACATACAATCAAAAATGGTTTCAAATGTCCAAGGAAAAAAGTTATAAATCTTTGATAAATAATTTTAAGAGAAAAATGCCTGACATTTAAAAGTGTAACAAATTTGCACGAAAACCCTGGCTTACTGATGAGAGTAAAGTCATTATTCACTATTCAACCAATATTCTCGAAGATAATGTACTTTCTTACTCTTACTTAATTATTTTTTGTGTGTGTGTGTGATGACTACTTTTACTGTACTTAAGAAATTATTAATATCATGAGTTTACTTTTCATAATTTTACTTGAGCACAATTTCTGGCTAGTCTGCACACCGCTGATGATGACTCTTTGTAATAATAAATCAGAATTTATCTCCTTGATATGTTTTTTCCAAACAAGATAACAGTGGCCGTTGTGGTTTTGTTTGGCAAGATTGCGGCAGTTGTGTCTGTGCTGGGCTAAGCATCGAGGTTTTCACACACACACACACACACACACACACACACACACACACACACAGGAGGATGAAAAAAAAGGTGGCATATCTGGCCCAAACAGATGGCATGTGTATGCCTGCATGAGTGAGCACACACAAGCACGTACAATGCTCCTACGCAGACATAAACTCACACTTTACTGACCACATAAGGTGATAGTGGGCTTCTATGACTGCAGCTAACTGTGAAGAGGAATGATAGGAAAAGAAAATCAGTGTTCAGCAAAACATCTGGAATCAGTGCAACCTCCAAATATGCCTGTGTTAAAGTTTGAGCTTAAAAAAATTGAACCATAATCAGACTAGGAATAATGAAAGGTAACGATGATCAACTGTAAACAACTCTGCCCGCCCCCGTCCTGTCAGGCGGCTAGGTGAGGAAAACAGAAATCTGCTACCCTTATTGTGCAAAACAGATTTACTTTGCCAAAAGGAGCTTTATACAGCACATGTCTATGTACCGTATATTCTTGTAAACTCCTCTTGTAATAACATTTAATACTTTATTTAAATTATTTTACCCATGAAGGACCCTTCAGGAGGGGAATGGGGAAAGGAGGTGTGGGGAGGGGGAAAGAAAAGGGAGAGGGACAGACAAAGAAGACAAACAAACCAACAACTAAAACAAACAGAAAACAGACTGCTTCTTCCACCGAAGAGGTTTCAACACGAGTCTGGTATCCGCACCTGTTAAAGGAGAGACATTTGTGTGTGTGCATCCGTGTGCATGTGTTTGAGAGCTTGCGCAAAATAAGTGTGTGCATGTGAGTGGTTTGTCAGGAAACATACAAAGAGGGTAGCCCGTCACAGCAACCCCTTCCCCAGAGACCCTGAGCAAGCAGGACAACGCTACCAACCCCCACAGAGCACAAATATCTGAGGCCAACAAGCCCCAGGAGAGCGAGACATCCGCACCAGGAGGGATGGCTGAGGGAGGCTGGGCCACCAGGCAGCCGGCATGGCAGGCCCGCGCCCCAGGACTGGCAACCCCCTCCCCACCTCCCCAGCGGGGCCAACGCCAGTCCCTGGGCCCCAGGCACCGAGAGACCAGTGCCCCCAGCGTGCCCCCCCCCAGTCACGCCCACAGCGGGCACACCCCCACCCCAACGCCACCGCCACACATCCTGGGGACTCCCACACCCAAAGAAAGCACCCCACCTTCCCCGTCAAGGGAAGCCCATGCAGCCAAGAGGCACTACTCCCTCAATCCAGCACCTTCTGACCAGCACACACTCATTACCACTTATTCACACCTTCATACTCTAATATGCACCCACACACACTCACTCACATCGCTCAACCTCTCCCCCACACAAACCCACACTCGCACTCCCGGACCAACCCACTCTCTCCCACTCCTGTACCCGCTCAATCTCACTCCCACTCCCACTCGCCTGCAGTCACCTACATTCACTCATGTTCACCCATACACACACTCTCACTCACGCTCCGACCTACTCACATCCATTTGTGCTCTCCCCCACACATTCACCCACACTCATTCACCCTTATTACTTAGAGTAACCATGATGCAGATGCAGCGAGTATAAATGCACACCAGCACCCGGTAGCCGCTGGGGAGACCACCAGCGCAGGCCAACAGCCACACCCCCATCGACCCACCCCAAGGCGGTCGCAGCCACAGAAGCAGACTACAGTCCCCAACTGCCCACCCGAGCGACTGAGCAGCGGACCACTGCAGGCGCTCCGAGATGCCACCCAACACGCAAAGCGCCACACAAAACCGACCCGCCATCACCATCTCCACTCATCATTCCCTCACTCTCACTTACTCTCTTGCTCAATCACTCTCTCACTCCCCTGCATGCATCTATTCATTCAGCAGCACCCAGGGATTTTGACACTATGACAGGCCCCAGGCCCCCCGCCGGGCCCCCAGGACCTTGGATGAAGGAAGGCAACAGGGGTGAGGGAAGACCCCTGCCCCCCCCACCTCCTTCATGCACAAATCAGGATGGGTGTGTGTCAGTTGTTTGATGTGATTGCGTGCAGGTGGGTGAACTGCAAGATTGCAGTTAAAACTGGGGGGATGATGGATGGCACATGTAACCCTTGCCTTATGTTAATTAGGTAAGGGAAATAATTAAGTGTAGACCAGTTGCTAGGTTCGTAAGGGTTACAATAGGGAATTAAAGTGAGTGTGGAATGAAATAGCTGGAGGCAAGAAATGAGCAATAATGGTTGTTATTTACAGTGATAAAGTGAGCAAAATATACAGATAATTTACAACTGTACAAATATAACAACGGCCGGCATGAAATAAAACCCCAAAGATGTCCCACTGAGCTCAGTGTTTGTCCGTTCGGGTTAGTCGTTTGACCAGTCAGGATATCTCGTATCTCCAGACTCAGGTTTCCAATCCTGGGCACTGGAGAGAGGAAAGATGCTCTTCACTCGAGATCTTGGTTAGATCTCAGTCCAATCTTGGTTCAGTCTCGGGTCAGGCTCGCCATCTCCATTCGGAGAGAATCCAGGTTCCAGAAGGTTCTTGATCGGCAACCAAAAAAAACCTAGCCTGCACGACAATAATGGTATTATTGTTTACAGTTAGAGTAATTTGTCTTCCAATCCCTTCTTATATAACACCATAGCTTAGTGGTTAAATTCTTCTCTCATATTACTATTATCACAATCCAGCAATATAGTAATATCTTGCATCGTACATGCATGTGTTCTTTTTTTCTTTTCTCAGAATCTCTCTAGTGGCACATGAAATACCCCTTTTTCATGTAACCAATTAAATGAATTCATCTGTTTATCTCTACATCACTTAACCATGAAATTATGATTAATCCTCTCTAACTTTTTCTCTGTAAATCATGAATGAAATACAATTAATTTATCACATAACCAGGGAATATACTGTCCCATCACATCCAATATTCCCTTTTAAAATCAGCAAACCCTGTCTGAGCTACTGGGTTTAGCATAACCTATGCTTTTACCTAGACTCTAGGTAAAAGCATAGGTTACTATAAGCATAGGTTACTATCAGGTTACTATCAGCCCTCTAGGGCCTCTAACTATCAGGTTTCTATCAGCCCTCTAGGGTGTTAGCCCTAGAGGGCTAACACCATGTGCTTTTAGCATCAAACTACACATTGCATTCGACAGAAATGGTGCATAAGAGCTAAAAGTACTTCAGCATATTGTTGGGAACTGAAATCACATTTAGGGAAACCATACAGACACAAAGACAGCCTTTTCAATTGCTTTTAAACAGAAAAAAATCCACTCGCGACTAGCATTAGCATAGTGCTAATGTTAGCATAACATTAGCATGTATCTGACTCACCAAAGATGAGATTCAGGGTGAACACAGCAGAAGTCACCGCTTCGCGGCCTCTCAAGCTCGTGCTCCCATCAACTTAGGATAATCTAGGTTGCAAATTAGCATTGGGAGAGTGTTTAGATCCATTTATAGCATCTTTCTGAATGAAACTCACCAAGAAGAGGTGTCAACGTGAGGACAGATCGTCCTACAGTTCCTCTCCTCCGCTCGCAGATGGTGCAAAGAACGGTTTCCAGCATAGCGCCTCAGCACTTTGCTCGGAAGGCGGGGCTAATATTGCTCTTAACGAATAGAAAGACCCAGATCCCCCAACGTGACCATGAACCGGAAATTCAAAAGTTGGATGACGAGCATCGCACTTCCTCTTCCCCAAGAGAATCGGTTTTCAAAATAAAATCACACAATTGTATTAATACAATTTACATCTGAGAAAAAGGGTCATTTTCTCAGCTGGGTTACACTCCACTAGCCACTGCAATAGGCTCCCATCCTGCTAAGTCCTCAGTGTCTAAAATGCAATTAAAACTGAGGTGAGGGTGGCCCCACTGCGCAGCAGACAGAGGGATGCCCTTCACCGACACAGTGCAGCACACCTCACTCCAAAACCCTAAGTGTATCCAAGAAGATGTATGTTCCACCAAGAATGGGGGGGGGGGGGTGTAAGACTGGGAGCCCATCCCCTCCAAGAAGCCAGCTAGCAAACTGGTTCAGGAAGCCACCCACTACCCCCAGATCCCAACTCAGGGCAAGGGCCGCCAGGCCGAGCAGCCCAAGACCTACCAGCATTGCACTGCGGCACTATCAGCACCACAAGCATGATAGAGCACCCCAGGCCAGACACACAGCCACCCCGGAACAGGCTCCCCAGACACCAGCCCCAGTGTGTCACAAAAGCCCCTCTTGGTCAGGGTGCAGCCAGCCGCCAGAGGCGCCAAGGAGAGTGAGCCGCCGCCCGTCACCCCTCAGGTTATAGAATTAATAAGCGGGGACCAGAGAGAAATGAATTCATTTGGTTATCTGAGGAGGCAGACAGTCTCTCCAGGCTAATATATTCTGATAGTAAGTTATTTTCGTGAGTTGTACACAAATTATTTCTTGATTTCCAATTCATGAGGATAGTTTTCTTTGCAATGCATAAGGCAGTGAGAACCATATGTGACATCCTTGCCTCTATATTTATTTCACTTAAATCACCTAATATGCAAAGTGTGGGTGAGGATGGGATGATACCCAAGTCATGCCAGTAAGTCTTCATGTTTTCTGCCAGAACTTTTGGACCGGTGCACAGGGACATTGCTAGTGTAGTGGGAGCAGATATTTGTGTAACTCAGGCCCATTTTGAACATCCTTTGTCCTGTGTAATGACTTCTATATATAACTTTGTACGGTATGAGTTGTAAATTAGAGTTTTTAGTCATCTTGAAAATGTTTAAACATATTTGTCTCGAGAAGCTTTCATTTTTATTGATTGATAGGTCTGTCTCCCATTTTGATTTTGGAAGCAATACTGACTCATCCAGTTTTGATAATAGTCCGTGTATTTTTGATATCAATTTACAGGAATGAAGATTTAGAAACTCTGTCACCTTAACTGATACCTCTAAATCTGTCTGATTGAGATTGAATGTTGTTTTTATTATTGATTTAAGCTGTCAGTATTCAAGAAACTTTTTATCACTGATGTCATATTGTGATGCTAATTCCTTAAATTGGATAAAATTTCCACCTCAAATAAGATGTTCTAAGTTTTTTTCTTCCTTTCTCATACCATAGTGGAAAATTTAACATCCTCTTTTTTTGCTGGATATCAGGATTATTCCAAATGGGCGTGAGTTTGCAAGGGACAAGTGAAGACCCTGTTATTTTTAAAAATTTCAACCATGCTGTAAAAGAGGAGCTGATATTAATGCTTTTAAAACAGTCATGGTATTTGATGCAGGGACTCATGAAAGGTAAATCAGATTTTTAGCGACCCATAAAGAGCCTGTTCAGCATCTAACCATGGGTTTCCTAGTGGGGTTGATTTTGTCCATTTAGAAATAAATTGCAGTCTATTGGCTAAGAAGTAATTTAAAAAACTGGTAAATCTAAACCTCCAAACTCTTTTGGTTTTGAAGAGTTTTTAAACTGATCCATGATGGTTTATCCTTCCATAAAAATTTACCTATATTTGAGTCTAGCGAATTAAACCAGGTTATAGATGGTTGGGTAGGAATCACTGAAAAAAAAATAGTTGATTTGAGGAAGGAGCATCATTTTAACAGTTGTGATTCTTCCCATTTGTGATATAGGTAATGTCCTCCAACGTGCATGGTCATCTTGTATTGTTTTTAGAAGGGGAATGTGATTTAGTCACAGTAACTCTGCGAGCCTGGGGGAAATATCTATTCCTAAATATTTAATATTACCTGATTGTATTGGAATAGTGAATTTGAAAATGTACAATTTATAGGTAAGTATGTTGATTTACTCCAGTTAATAGAGTCGTCTGATAATGATGGAAATTTATCAATGAGAGCCACTGTCTGAAGAAGAGATCTTTGTGAGTTTTCAAGGAAAATCAATACATCATCAGCATAAAGTCTTAACTTATGTTCTTTTTCTCTGGTTTGGATATCTCTAATATCAACATTTTGTCATATGGCTGCTGCTAATGGTTCAATAAAGATGGTAAAAAGTGAGGGAGAGACTGGACAACCCTGCCTGGTACCTCTCTGGAGATTAAAGATTTGAGAACTTTGATCATTTGTTCAGACAGATGCAGCTGGACAGCTATATATTGTTTTAATCCAGCTTATGAAAGATGAACCAAACCCAAACTTGTTTAGCACCATAAAAAGAAATTTCCAGTTAACACAGTCAAACCCTTTCCCTGCATCCAGAGATAAAATTGTGGTTTCTAAGCTATTAATCTTACAGTAGTCTATTAAATTAAATAGCCTGCGTGTATTATTAGCCGAGTGCCTACCCTTGTTGGTACCCCTCTGTTAATGAAAGAAAAACCCACAATGGTCACAGAAAATAACTTGAATCTGACAAAAGTGGTAATAAATAAAAATTCTATGAAAATTAACCAATGAAAATCTGAGAATGCTTTTGAATTGTGGCTCAACAGAATTATTTTAAAAAACAAACTCATGAAACAGGCCTGGACAAAAATGATGGTACCCCTAGAAAAGACTGAAAATAATGTGACCATAGGGACATGTTCAACCAAGATGTGTCCTCTAATTAACATCACAGATGTCTACAAACTTGTAATCAGTCAGTCGGCCTATTTAAAGGGTGACAAGTAGTCACTGTGCTGTTTGGTGACATGGTGTGTACCACACTAAACATGGACCAGAGGAAGCAAAGGAGAGAGTTGTCTCAGGAGATTAGAAAGAAAATTATAGACAAGCATGTTAAAGGTAAAGGCTATAAGACCATCTCCAAGCAGCTTGATGTTCCTGTGACTACAGTTGCACATATTATTCAGAAATTTAAGATCCACGGGACTGTAGCCAACCTCCCTGGACGTGGCCAATGGAGGAAATCTGATAAAAAATGGAAGAGACGGATAATACGACTGGTAACGAAAGAGCCCAGAACAACCTCTAAACACATTCAAGGTGAACTCCAAGGTCAAGGTACATCAGTGTCAGATCACACTATTCGTCGTTGTTTGAGCCAAAGTGGACTTCATGGAAGACGACCAAGGAGGACACCACTGTTGAAAACAAATCATAAAAAAGCCAGACTGGAATTTGCCAAACTGCATGTTGACAAGCCACAAAGCTTCTGGGAGAATATCCTATGGACAGACGAGACAAAACTGGAACTTTTTGGCAAGGCACATCAGCGCTATGTTCACAGACACAAAAATGAAGCATACCAAGAAAAGAACACTGTCCCTACTGTGAAACATGGAGGAGGTTCTGTTATGTTGTGGGGCTGCTTTGCTGCATCTGGCACAGGGTGTCTTGAATCTGTGCAGGGTACAATGAAATCTCAAGACTACCAAGGTATTCTAGAGAGAAATGTGCTGCCCAGTGTCAGACAGCTTGGTCTCAGTTGCAGGTCATGGGTCTTGCAACAGGATAATGACCCAAAACACACAGCTAAAAACACCCAAGAATGGCTAAGAGTGAAACACTGGACTATTCTAAAGTGGCCTTCTATAAGCCCTGATCTAAATCCTATTGAACATCTGTGGAAGGAGCTGAAACATGCCGTCTGGAGAAGGCACCCTTCAAACCTGAGACAACTGGAGCAGTTTTGGAGTGGGCCAAAATACCTGCTGAGAGGTGCAGAAGTCTCATTGACAGTTACAGAAATCATAAGGGTACCATCATTTTTGTCCAGGCCTGTTTAATGAGTTTGTTTTTTAAAATAATTCTGTTGAACCACAATTCAAAAGCATTGTCTGATTTTCATTGTAATTTT
The DNA here is from genome assembly GCA_020510985.1 of Pholidichthys leucotaenia. Classification (NCBI taxonomy): domain Eukaryota; kingdom Metazoa; phylum Chordata; class Actinopteri; order Cichliformes; family Pholidichthyidae; genus Pholidichthys; species Pholidichthys leucotaenia. Next base: position 16,821,501 of record CM035838.1, read on the forward strand.
CATAGAATTTTTATTTATTACCACTTTTGTCAGATTCAAGTTATTTCTGTGACCATTGTGGGTTTTTCTTTCATTGACAGAGGGGTACCAACAATTTGGTCCACGTGTGTAGCTATCCCCTTTGTTTGGAATTAAAGCAGGCTGAGTACATGTGGGGAAATTCAGGGGAGGTGAACGCGACCCGAAAAAAAGGATTAAGCGGAAGAAGATGAATGAATGAATGAATGAATGCATCTACAGATGACTTAGAAACATGTGTTTCATGTAATAAGACAAAGTCTACCTGTAGATCCTTCAGTCAATTAAAAAGTTTTAGCCTCTTCACCTGGTACCGATTCCATGCATGTTCCACATGACAAACTTTAATGTGGACATGTTTTCACTAACTGGTTCTGTGCTAAAAGCAAGCTAAGTGTGTCTATGTGTTTGTATGTCCATAGTGTGTATTTATATATATATACAGTATATATATATGTGTGTGTGTGTGTGTGTGTGTGTGTGTGTGTGTGTGTGTGTGTGTACACGTGTGTCCTGTGTATGCTGCATGTACATGTGTATGCACGCATGTGTGTTGTGAATAAAATATATACCTTTGGGTGTGCGCACATGATGTCTCTGTTCCATTTGCAAGAATGAGTGGAGTGCATGTACTTAGTTATTTCCTATAGACCTAATGTGCGAGAGAGAACAGACATAGAGGTTAGAAATTGGTGAGAAGATATAGATAACATACAACAACAACCTAACAACATCAACAGGATTATCTACAACAGACAAACAAACAGCCTAAACAAAAAAGACAAAAAACCAGACAAACGTTAATGAATTAAACAGTGCTCAAATAAGAGACCTACGGACAATCTCACTCTTTTTTTTCTCATGTAGCTAAGGAAACAAACTAGACTCTAAAATAGCCAAGGGGTTATAGTTTCATCCATAAACGGCTTGCCATCTATAAACAATCTATCCACAGAGAAAATAGCTTGTTTACTTTCTTGGATTTTTTGTTTCCTAATGGGGAAAAAGCTTCCTCCTTCTTTTTATAATTTTCCTGTGAAAATTGATCACTTAGACCATAATTTGTGCCTTTAAGCTCCCTGTGTCATGAATTGCCCCTCAGGGCAGAGAAGTGAGACCCAAACGCAGGACTGCAGTTTGTGAAATTTATTAAACAAACACAAAGACCAAAACAATGCTCAAACCGAAATACAAAATAAACTTGCAGACACCGCACCAGAACAATCGACGGAGTCCTGGACAGCAACAGAACCTGAGTGCAGGCAAGTGCTCCCTCTTGTGTCTCCGTCCCCTGTTTTGGAGCATTTTTGCCTGCCTCTCAGGGAGGCGAGTGAGGGGCAGCCGCCTGCTGCGCCCAAGCTCGTCTCGCTGGGTTCTGTTGCTGCCGGTGATACTGATCCCAGTTCTTCTGTGTGTTCTGATCTTCCTTGCAGTGTCACTGGCGCGGAGCCAGTCGGGGTAGCTGAGTTGGTGGTTCCAGGTTCGGGGGTGGAGGTCGTTAGCGGAGCTGCACCGACCCAGTCGGGGTCCTTTGTGGAGGCTGCTGTGGCCCAATCGGGGTCCGACATGGGTGCGCCCGAGACCCAATCGGGGTCCGACGTGGATGCACCCGAGGCCCAATCGGGGTCCACCGCAGGTGCTGTTCTGACCCAATCGGGGTCCGACGTGGGTGCAGCCGGGACCCAATCAGAGTCCAGCGGAGGTGCAGCGCCGGTGTGGTCCGAGGACGGTGGAAGAGCGGCAGTCCTTTCGCCGCCTGGCTCGGTATGGGCTCATTTTGGTCTTCTGTCCCCTCTACAGAGTCATCGCCCCTGCACTTCATCGCCGGGGGCCGTGGGGATCCCTTTTCGCTCGCCCTAGCTCTCCCGTGTTTTGTCCTCGCCAGGGAGGCCGCTGCAGGCTGTTTTCCTCCGGTACTGGTGGCTGAGGGACGCGGGTTGGCCGCCCGATTTGTCATGTGTATTACTGGGCGACCTGGTTTGGCCACCTGAGGAACTGTTTCGCCGGTTCGGCGCCTCGGGTCGGCCACCCGACATGTGTGTGTTTTTCTGGGCGACCTGGTTTGGCCACCAGAGGAGTGGACTCTCCGGGCCTGGGACTATGATAAGCCGCCCGGTCATGTTCCGCCTCCCATGACCACCCGCCGGCTGTTGGACGCGGGGAGACCGCCTGAACTGTTCCTGTGGCGCTTAGTCTCCGCCGGTCGGCATGAACTGTCGGGGGGTAAAGGTCATTCTTGGTGGTAATCTGGCTCAGTAATTGTTCTGGGGTTTGTTTTTTTTTTGCTATCCTGTGTTTTGTTTCTTGGAATTGTTATTTGTGTATTTTGGGAATTTATGATTTATGTTCTGCAGTTGTCTCACGTGTCCTATTTGTATTTGATTTGGGTATATGTTTTTTTTATCATCGTGTTTTGAATAGTTGTTTTTTTGTTTTGTTTTGTTTTGTTTTTTGCCTTAGTGAGTGTTGTATCTTCTGTTGTCCTGTCTGTGCTGTTTCTCGGCTTTTGTCTCTCTCCCACCGGGCCTGCCCCCATCCACCCACCCTGGAGGGGGGGGGGGGGGGGGCATGGATGACTATGGGCGTTCTGGAGCCCGCCCTCGGAGGGAGGGTACTGTTACGACCCGAGCGTCGATCTTGTCCGCGCTCAGGCCATGAATCATCTCTGCCGGCCTTGACAGCTGTGGATTACATTCTGGCTCCACCGAGCTCTTATTGTGACAGCGCTTGGTGGGGTTTCCGGCTGTCAAGGTCGATCAGCTGTTCGGCATCACTGCTCGTTAGCGACCGGCTTTATTAGCAGGTGCTGGCAGCAGTTGATTGCTGGAGTATCGTCAAACATTCCTGGTCCTCGTTCGTGTCAGGTTCGTGTTTATATTCTTGTTCATGTTCATAGTTAAGGTCGTAGTGGCTGGGGTTAGCCCTACGACCTCTTGTATTCTGTAGTGTGTGTTTTGCCCTCAGCGGCTCACAGCGTTGTGTTCTCATCTTGCCTTTGTTATAATAAAACACCTTTGCAAAACTCACTGGAGATTTCTGGCGCCTTATGGTGGCCCGCGAGGGTCACCGCATGACAAACTACACTGAACGTAAACAGGAAAATAAATCATACAATACCAAATACGTGAAAACAAACTAGAAATAACATCACCGGCCAAGAACTTCATAATACAAAATTTATGCAAATAAGGAAAAACAAAAAGGAAAACAGAGCATGGTGAAATCCTCCATGCTCAGATCATGGCACCCTGCCCTGCCTCTGTACCAGAATTTTGCTTGAAATGTTCAAATTTGAAATGGGTCTGGGACATTTATTTTGAGGATTTTTCTGTTCAATGCGGTGGACTTGGTGAAAGGTAATTGATTTTACAATGTCGGAGGGCATTTTCAGCTGCATAGACATGAATTCACATCAGCTGTTCTAGATTTTCATTGTTTTTTTGTTTTTTTTTGCAATTCCGGAGAAAACTAGATTATCTCTCATGCCATGTGATTGCAAGTCGAGAATTGTTTTCCAGTTTTCTCTTACAATGACGTCAAGTTGCGTGGTTAGCATGTTTACTGACTTTTTCAGGCTGTTATTTTCTTCTTAGAGAGAGACGAGCGCCGCCTGGCTGAATTCCAGACTCTCTCGTACACTCTGGAATTCTTTATGGAGCAACTCTACCAACAGAAGTCTACAATCCATGCTGGTAAGTTTATTCTCAATAGAGGAAAGAATATCACTAACCTCTGGGCCGCCCTGGGATTTTTCGGGTGTTATTTTCGGTGATTCTGCGGCCCTGGGTCGCTTAGACAAGGAAACAGGAATGGGAAATATATTCATCTGCTCTATGTCACAGCAGCGGTAATAATGCTTGTCAATATAATTCTCAAGTTCCTCCAGCTCCGTACGAAAAGAGAGCTATAAATAATCAGTTAATGGATTAATTACAGAAAAAAAGCTACCTGTGGAAAACTTGGTGCATGCTCGGTCGACTGGAGTCACCATTTTGGATTATTGCGCAGCAGTCTCGAAACATCTCGCGATCACCTCTAACATAACTGACTGAACATCAACTGTGATTGTCTTCCTTATTACCAACCAGCATTACTATCACCTGCATTTTTTTCTCAGCACACAGGTTTTGGTCAGTGTAAAACCAGTCTTAAACTGTCATGACAGTTCGGATTATCCAGAACACACCTCTGAATGATTAGACCGGCCTCTTTAAGGCCTTTTCCACTAGCACGCTTTAGCGCGACACGGGACGGCTCAGCACGCTTTGTACACTTTTCCACAAGCCCCAACACGGTTTAACAGCCACGATTCTCAGCCCCGCTCCAGGGCAGGGTACAGCAGTACTGAGCTGTGCCGTGTTGTGACGTTAACAGACTGGTCGCCGCTGATTGGTCAGGTCGTAACCGGCGCTGATTGGTCAGGTTGTAACCGCCCCTCTCCTCCTCCTCATCTACCAAATCTTCACGACCTTCTCAATAAAGTTTTTGAAAAAAAAAAAAAAGAATCTTCACGACCGCCTTTACTCAGCACGCAACCACTGTTGGCGGTTCCTTTTCAGTGTATTGCTGTGCTATTTTCATTTATTCTCTATCAAAAATGGCTTTGCGTAATAAGGGTGTTCCATGGACCAATAAGGAGCTGCAGTGTCTGCTCACTGCATTGTCAGACGAACGTATTCAGCGCGAGTTAGACGGAGCCGCCCGGAATGAAAAAATATACCGGGAGGTCTCGACATCGGAGTCCTTTAACGGTGAGTTTTAATTTTTTTTTATTGTGCGTTTTTTCGCAAATATATTCGGTAAGACGCTCAGTTTATTTATGCAATAAAAAAGCTGTTCATTTGTGGATGGATCACTGCTTTATTGCAGCACACTACGGACTAAAGCTTTTATTGTAATTATTCATGTGAACAATACGCTGAAATAAGCTTATGTATTCTTGTTAAAAACTATTGTCTTTTCTGTATATATTGCACTTTTGTGCTGTATTTTATTGTGTGCATTTTCCTTGTAGAATCATCCCACGCGTCCGCCGCGACAGCCCGTCCGGATTAATTCAACCGAGCCTTCCTGAACCAGAGCTGGCAGAGACGCTTCATTCTACCGAGCCTCAGCACTCAGTGGTCGCCGTGTATAAAATGTCGATTAACCTTCATGTTGTGTTGCAAAGTTTTTTTTTTATTTTAATATTTTGTATATAATAAAATGGAATTGTTTTGGAAAGTGTGGTTTGTCTGTTATAACACTGAATTATAAAACAGTATAATTACATAGAAATTCCATTGCCTAGTCTGATCAAAATGATGCTGAGGGTCAACCATTGTAAAGGTAATGTAATTTTTAGCTAGACCAAAAAAGAAATCTTTTTGTAAGCTTTCTGTTCCTTTTATTGAAATATCATAAAAAATTAGCACCAAGTCAAAGGTACAAGTATATGTAAATTGAATATTCTATCGGCATTCCAAATGCCGATAGAATATGCCGAGATTTACAATACTTAGATTTACAATATTTAGTATTGTAAATCTCGGCATTTTGTAAAATGCCGAGATTTACAATACTTTAGAAGGAGTGTAGCATCATCTAAACGGAAAATAATAATACTGTTGTTCCAAACGTTGACCTGAAGGTGAAAAACATGAATTTTTTTAATTCAGTACATCCAAAATGCCCTAGGATGTGGTGTTGAACAGTGTGCCACCGTCTCATTATTTAATACGAATAAAAACAAGTTTCAGCTCATTATTTCTAGGTCATTTGGCAGTTAATTCAAAACAAAAGTTACTTGTGTTGTTGCAGCTTAATTATGAGATAAAATTAATTGTGAGATAAAACCACAGAGCGAGCAAGGCAATAATCCTTGGATCCTCCATTTTTTGTCTCGTGTAAATAAGGACTCAGTCGGGTGCGTAACGTCACGGGAGTGTGGCCCCGCCTCGCTGAGAATCTGCTGCTGCCCTGCTTCTAAAACCTCCTAACACAAACCATCACAGCACAAGCACAACACCGTGCTAATGGAGACAGAACCATTCCGAGCCGTACTGAAGTGAATCAAGCCGTACCGAGGTGTGCTGGGCTAGTGGAAAGCAGGCTTATGTGTCATGTGCCGGTGGAAGGTTTGTTTTTACACCATTGTGATAAGAAAATGAACTTGGACACGCCCATAAACGCGTTCTGCATTAGTGACAACTGATCAACCGACCCCGTTGTTACAATACAGCCCCATGATTGTTACAAGATCCCAGCGCATGCCATTTCCTGAGCTCTGGAGCTGCGCGATATCAAAGCACACCACTGAAACATCATTAAACAATGCGCTTCTGACAACAGACCTAATTTTTCCTGATCAAAAGCCGATTCTAATGAAATGCACTAAGGCGCATTAGAGTACGCGTCGCTACACCTCTCTGAAATGAGGCGCCTCCTCTGAGCGGATAGCGGACACACACTGTCTACTGGTAATTTGATGGCGTGATGCAAGGCATAAAAAAACAGACAATGCAGTTATAGAAACTAACAAAAACACTGGTGTACGGCGGAAAGTCTGTCTGAAAAGTGCATGGATGACAGTCAAAATAGGGCCCTATGTTTTTTTGTTTTTTTTATGAGAAAAGTAACTGTTTTGGTAATTGTTTTTGATAATCTCATGACCAATAGACACATTTCAGAGGGTCAAAATCTAACAAAAAAACAAATTTTCAGTCAATGACCCCTTTAAGCATATTACTCCGCTTTGATTAGTGTCAGGGGAGTAATTATTAGACCGAAGAAATGTGCTGAATTATGACTGGAGTTGAAAAGAATATGGCTATTTCAAAATTTAACTGTGATAAGCAATTCCATCACAAATCTAAAAAACTGCAAATCATTTAATTAATGTTTCTACTGACTAATTACCTCCGCCACCTCCGCCAGGAGGTTATGTTTTTGCCAGGGTTTGTCTGTCTGTCTGTCTGTTGGTTAGCAAGATAACTCAAAAAGTTTTGGACGGATTTCGATGAAACTTTCAGGCATTGTTGGAAATGGTACAAGGAAGAACTGATTAAATTTTGGGGATGATCCGGATCACCGTCCAGAAGAAAACCGCCATTACGGAAAATACCATTTTCGTGAATAACTACTGAACCACTAATCCTATCATTGTCAATCCAATTGCTAGTCATATGTTTTCATGGTCAAGGAATCTGAAAACGTACACACAAACACTGTATGGGGGGAACTGTGGCCGCCATTACGGAAAATGCCATTTTCATGAATAACTACTGAACCACTAATCCTATCATTGTCAATACAATTGCTAGTCATATGTTTTCGTGGTCAAGGAATCTCAAAACGTACACACAAACACTGTATGGGCAGAACTGTGGCCGCCATCACGGAAAATGTCATTTTCGTGAATAACTACTGAACCACTAATCCTATCATTGTCAATACAATTGCTAGTCATATGTTTTCATGGTCAAGGAATCTGAAAACATACACACAAACACTGTATGGGGGGAACTGTGGCGCTTGGCGGAGGTCTGCGCTCTCCGAGTGCTTTTCTAGTTTACTCTGCTGTTGTTCTGCTTCTCTAACAACTGCATTAATCATGTTTTTCCCACATGTTACCAAGTCATGTTCTATGAGATGCACTTCTGGCTGCTTTCAAAGTCCCTTTTTGAGAGACTCTTCCTCCACTGTATCTGGCCACTGTAATTGAGAAAGATTGGTTTTGTTGATGCCTGCAGATTCATTAACAGCCTGTGACTAAGTAACAACTCTTAGTACCCTGAGGAAAACTACTTTTTTCTTTTTTTTTTTAGAAAACTCTTGAGGCTTAGCCGAGGGAGAATTTCCAAAAAGATGTAGAAAATAAATAAGTACTAATACTAAAGGAAACTCAATGCAGCATCTGTGACCAAAGACTTCTTGAAGTTTTGTTCCCATGATAAATCTGCGGTCTTTTATATAGAAGAGATGGAGGGCTCTTTGGAGATCTGCTTAAAGTGTTTTCTACTTTGTAAGTAAAGTTGATTTAAAAGTCGTGGTTACCCTTAAAAATTTACCTTCATTCCTAAGTTTCACAGGTATAACTAAATTCCAATAGCGTATGAAGACGTTATATTTATTAAGCTTTTAAACTGGAAATAATGAAAATTTCACCTTTTCAGAGATTTTGTGCATAAATTTGGCTATTACCCACTTTACACAAGGGTGAAGATTATTGAGAAATTGCTGTGTAATGACAAAATGGCCAGATCTTCAAACGACCTTTCATTGATCTCTCAGCAATCACCAAGATCTCTCAATGATCTCTCACTGATCACCCCAAAGATAAAGATGGCTGAGAGATCAGTGAGGGATCAGTGAGCATTCAGTGAAAGACCAGCAGAGTTCATTGAAAGATTGCTGAGAAATCACTGGTAGATCGATGAGATCTTTGAGCACTCCTTGAGAGTTCATTGAGAGTTTGTTGAGAGATTGCTTTCCTTTGGTGATCACTGAGAGATTGTTTTGACTCAGTCCAAAAATCTCAACTGTGGCAAATGTAGTGATCACTCATTGAAAGGAGCGCATTGGAAGACTGTTGAGCGATCTGGCCTTTTTTTCATCTTTCAGTGATTTCAAAGTGATCTCCACCCCTGTGTATAAAGTGGTTAGGACACTAGAAATCTTTCAAATCTACTTTATGTATACCTGTACCTCTTTGGTTGCCCAACAGGCTCTCAGTGATCCATCAGCGATCTCTTCTGGTCTCTCAGTGATATCTCAAGGATCTTTCAAAGATTTATATCAATTGCCATGAAAATCATAAAAAGGCTCTCCCAAACATTTACACAGAAACATCTTTTTTGAGGCTTTAGGAGATCATTGAGAGATCGAGTCAATTTTTAATCTCTCAATGGTCACCCAGTAATCTCGGTCTGTATAAAGGGGCCCTAACTAGAGTGGTTACCGAAAGGTGTCCCTACATCTCATCCAGTGAGCCATTCTGATTTGGCTAGTTATGATGTGAGAACTGGAACTTAATGGAATGACACAACCCTTCCTGTTTTACCTCAGCTTGATTTAACAACGAAGTAATGTTGCCCAATGAGCATTCAGAGTAGCCTGTACACCTACAGTGCCACTACCAAGTTAGGTTAGGGGAACAATGACAGTCTTTAGGACTACTCTCAATATAGTCCACTCACTCATCTAAAGTACTGTGTTCTCATCTAGTTTATTAGTCCACAGTTGATAATATGTCTTAAGTTATTCTATATTTTCTTTCATTATTGATACACAACCCTTCAGTGCTCATGTAGCCTTTCAGTTCTGACATGGCGCTGTACTGCAGTGTCACTACCAAGGTTCTGCTTCCCCTCTTATTTGATCTCCTCTGCTCATGTGGGATCTGTCATCCTTTGTGCACGGAGCCTGGCAGCTCTCAGCCATGTTCACCAGCCCGACAGAAGAAGCAAGGCTGTCCCAAAGTCACTGAAGCGGATTAGTTTGTCCTCTCTCACTCCACACCCTCTCTGTATTTTCACATTTTTGGAGGGGCTGAGGCTGTGGAACAACAAGAAGCTTAAAGGGTTGTGTGAAGTTCATGCACTTTGTTGAGGTGGTGTCAGCCTGTCCTAAAATTTGTAAATGTTTGATGGGTCTTCGGCTAAAGTTTAGGTCACACTTATTATACTGTTGTGTCAGATCACATATTTATTTCCCTCCTTATTAGAGGTGAAACATAACCTCCATCATCCAGCAGTGTGGTGTCTCTTAAGCTGTGTTCACACCAAACGCAAATGGGTGGCACAAATACATAGAAAATCAATGGGAAGATGCGAGTATGCACGAATTTTTGTCGTTGCACGTTCGCGTTTGCTAGCTAGCTAGCTAGCGTACATTGTAAAATTATCACCATTGCAGAGTAAACTAGTTAGAAAATGAAACTCACTCACTGGGAGACAGGAGGACTGGGAACTCTTCAGCTGAATTGGGTTGTTGAAGTTATTTACCCCAGGGTTTCCGGCCACGGACTTCCTAGCAAGCTAGCTAGCAACGTAAACACGGGATCATCTGTGACGTGTTGAAGACTTGAGACATAATTTTCATGTGAGCCCCCAGTCGGATAATGTAAACATAAGCATGATGCTATTTTGGGAATTTCCACAGCAGGTTGAACACAGCTGCAGAAGTTTTAAAGACAACTTCACCTGTCTGTGTCTCACTATTCATGTCTGTTGGTGTGTTTACACTGAGTTATAATGTAATCGTGGAGCACGAAAAATTCACCTATTCGCATTTGGTGTGAATGCAGCTTTATTTTTTGTCCCTGAATATGCAAGCCTGCTCTTATATAAGGTATATGGTGCCTCTTATTCAGATGGACAAGGTCATGACAGTCTACTGTGCATTATCTCCACTCTCATTGCTGTATACCTCCGGTGAGACTGTATACCGGTGTAATATGGGCATTAATTCAATTCAATTCAATTCAACTTTATTTATATAGCGCCATTTCACAACAACAGTCATCTCATAGCACTATCAACTGTAGGGAGGACCCCCACAGTTGCAGAAAGACCCCAGCAATCAGGCGATCCCCTGTGAGCAAGCACTTGGCGACGGTGGAGAGGAAAAACTCCCTTTTAACAGGAAGAAACCTCCAGCAGAACCAGGCTCAGGGAGGGGCAGTCATCTGCTGCGACTGGCTGGGGGGTGAGGGGATAGAGAAGAAGAAAAGAACAGACATGTAGAGAGCAAACAGCACGATGGGGACTCAATCTATGGGAGAGAACAAACAAATGTTAATGACCAGCAAAAAAAAAAATATTTCATAGAGAGTGAGGAAAGGAGTGAGGCCCAGTGCATTACTGGAGGTCCCCCGGCTGACTAAACCTATTAGCAGCATAACTAAGGGAGGGTTCAGAAAACACATGATCCCTCCCTAATTGTAGGCTATATCAAAAAGGTAGGTTTTAGCCCTATTCTTAAAAACAGAGATCGAGTCTGACTCCCGAATCCAGATTGGCAGCTGATTCCACAGGAGAGGAGCTTGATAACTGAAGGCTCTGCCTCCCATTGTACTTTTGGAGATTCTAGGTATTACAAGTAAACCTGCATTTTGGGAGCGTAGTGCTCTGTTAGGATGATACGGTAGTATCAGATCTTTTAAATAAAAAGGAGCCTGATTGTTTAGAGCTTTGTAAGTAAGAAGAAGGATTTTAAACTTAATTCTAAACTCTATGGGAAGCCAATGAAGGGAGGCCAGAACCGGAGAGATATGATCTCTCTTTCTAGTACCTGTTAAAACTCTTGCTGCAGCATTTTGGATCAGCTGAAGACTTTTTAAAGATGTTTTAGGACAACCTGATAATAAAGAATTACAATAATCTAATCTCGAGCTAACATTAATGAGCTTTACAGGTGAGAGCACATTGACAATATTTTATACATGCCACTACTGTTTACACAGGAGTTAAGGAGGCACAGAGCTACTAACTACCTTCATCCAGGTGCCTGCCCTGCTTCATCTGATATAACATTCAGTTGAGTGATCCCCTCCCCAACTACACATCTAATCAGCCACACCTGTTAACAGTAGCACTCCATCTTGATCCACTGGCTCTTGTTTTGCTAGATTAAAATTTAGTCACCTTGTTCCGGCTCTGAGGACATGTAACTTTTTTTAGTGGGCTAGAATTAAGCATTCAAAACTCTCTGCAGTGTTTTGTTTTTGTTTTTTGTTTTTTTTTTTGTTTTTTTCAGTCAGGGTTCCCTGGAACGTTCAGGGTTCCATGAGAAATTGTCAAATTTCACTTCTTAATTGGTCCAGAAATTGCAAATAACTTCCTGTTGTTATGCTTGAGACTCCCATGCATGGCTTTGCTGTTTTTTGGATTTTTTTGACCAATTAAGAAGTGAAATTAGACAATTTCCCATGAAACCTTGAATATTCCGATGAACCCTGGTTGAGAAACTGCAGATGGTTTGTATTCAACAGACTTAACTCCTTACAATCATGGAAGAAGCTTAGTGGAAAAAAACACAACTTTAAATGCAGGAGAGTAATTTATTAAGAGAAATTAAGCAAGGGCAACAGCTTCAGCAAAGAATCAGCATTAAAGCAATCTGCAGACAACTTTGACTAAATCAAAACAAAACTGCACATTTTAAAGGCAACTATCTCTAATTATCCTCTCTCACTTCTCTCCTCCCACCCAGAAGCATTTCTACCTCTAACTTTTAATACTACATGTAGTGTTGTTCTTAGGACTCATTATGGTGTAACACAGGTGGTGACGTCACCAGGAGTATGAGAGGGCTGTGCGGAAGAGGGGCGGTCTCTTGGACCATCTCTTAGCCTAGCGGGAGCGTCTCTTTATCTGCAGTGAGTCTATAACACGGGTCAACACCAATTTAATTGTCTAAGTTTTTTTTTTTTTTTTGCTGATTTAGGACAATTTTGATGTGGTGAATCCAAAAATCACATTGGTTTTGCTCAATGAGGTCAACTTTTTGAATTATGGCCACATGTTGTTTTATACGTTCTCTGAATTTTGAACAATGATGACGTAACATTCAATTTACATGTACTTGCCTTTATATAAAAGGTAAGTACATGCACAGTACTAAGTAAGTACAAGTTTTTACTTAGCACCTGATCGACAGAAACGGATGTCATTTTCGGATTCAGCAGTGTAAAATTGTCTTAAATCAGTTGAAAAAAAACACAGACAACTTACAAAAAAATTATTTTTGTAACCCTGTGTAATAAAGTCCTGTGTAGTTCACCATTCGCCTCATCATTGTTCCACGTTTTATAGACATAACATCTGGCAATGAGGATAAAGTTATGGATGCTGGCGTGTCTTCAATTCATCTGTTTTTGGAGTCTCCGGGAGAGCATCCAGTTCCTTGGGCGAGATGGTTCGCCGTATTTCAGAATTACTGGGTGGCATTAAACCTTGGTGAACTGAAGAAGGTACGGGCACAGGCAATTTTGGTCCACAATTTAGGTATGGAAGGACAGCGTATCCTTGCTACCTTGGGTGCTAGCGATAGCTTCGACAATGTGGTTGAGCTAATGGAGCAACATTTTCACGCGCCTGCAAATGTCATAATCCGGAGGATCCAGTTTTGACAGCGCCACCAGCAGATTGGCGAGTCAGTACATTATGTTGCAGACCTGCGGCACCTTGCTGAGGACTACCAGTTTGGTGAAATGACCAGTTGGCAAAGCATACGCTTTGCTCGTCAGCATGGTCGAGACTCCTCACGTACTCCGGCGAACTGATATTAGCCACGGCTGTGGAGATAACTCAGCAGTGTGAATCAGCGGACAAACTATCACGCAACCTCGGTGAAAGAGATACGCTACACCACTCTGACTCGCAATCAGTGGTGCAGGCTGAGGACCCGGACAGCGAAGATAGCGAACATGAGGAATGTGCTACAGCTGTGAAGATGAGGTCTGCCCCGGGATCGCCCAGGTGTTCGGGTTGTGGGTCCACTAAGCACCGGAATAAGGCTAGAGAGGGTCCGGTGAGAGGCAAACGCTGTGGCAAGTGCGAACTCCTGCATCATTTTGTCAGGGCCTGTAAGAAATTTGAGCAAGGGGAACGACGACACAAAGTTGATTCCCCCGACACGACTCCTACGGTTATTCACACCGTCTCCCTGAGCACAGATGGCCGTACGTACTGTGTGGTGGAATTGGACGGCGTGGAGGTGCCGTTACTGGTTGACACGGGTGCGGCAAGGTCCGTGTTGAATTGGCCTACTGTGAGGAGTTTCTTCCTGTACAGAGTAAGAGGTCTTTCAATGCCATTTTGCAGATATGGAGGAAACTGTCCATTGTGGGATCGCTAGAACTGACGGTGAGGTACAAGTCAGTGGAGGTATGCAAGCTGCAGTTTGTGGTGACCGCCAGTGGTGTGAATATTATGGGCTGTGACCTTTTTTACTGACTGGGTTTCATGATCACCAGCGGTGTTGGAGAGGAGTGGTCGGGTAGTAGTTTGTGGGACCAGCCGATTCCGAGTGTGATGGGTGATGCGGTATGGGACGACTCATGGCCTAGTTTTCTGAAAGATGAACAGGACCAACCCCATCCAGGGCCATCGCGGGAGGGTGCCTGCGCCAGGGTCCAAGTTACCCTAGGCAGCGCGGTGGGACACCCATCATGGTGGATGGAGCTGTCAGGGAATTAGCTTCAGGGTTGACAGTGTATTTTATTAATTTATTGCAGCTCTAGGGCTGTTTAGTGTGAATTTTATTATATTCTTAATGTATTGCATGTTGGATTTTTAGTTTTTTTTGTATGCTTTGAAATTTGAGTTTACTTCTGTGTGTTTTGGTTTGATTATTGTTCGCACCTGAGCTGACTGATATAATCAGCAGGAGCCAATCGGTGAGCTCCTACTGCAAATTCTTCCCCAGTGGGAGAGGATGGTGCAGGGCTGAGATAGTAGGCCAGAGAGAGGACAGAAGGATGGACGGAGGGAAGGACTGAGAAGGGAGAGAGGGAAGGAAGGAGGGGGGAGGAGGAGGAGAATGAAGGGAGTGATGCTCAGGCAGAGCCTTCTGAGGTCAAAGAGAGAGAGCAGGGGAAAAGATGGGAAGGAATGGAGAAATGGAAGAAAAATGGAAGGAGAAATGAAAGGGTTAGGACGCGATCGAGATGGATGGACTGATGGAGGGGGCAAGATGGAAGGAGTGGACATAGAGGGGAGGCTCGTGTGTGGGACGTGACGAATGCAGCAGGTGCTGGGATTGGCAGCGGTGGCTTGGGACTGGAGAGGCCGCAAGGATGCCAGAGTGTCCCGCCAAAGGAGACGCAGCCGTGTGGAGAAAGGCTCATACACAGATAAGTGAAAGGAATGTGTTGATTATCTGTGTGCATGTAAATGATCATCAGCCACCCAGGATGTTGGTGGGGTGTTGAGTTTTGTGCGGCAGGTCTCCTCCTGCCTGCTTCTTTCCCCTGGTGTCAGAACTGCACTCCAGGGATGCGGACCAAGGACTACAGACAAGCCCTGATGAACAGCACGTCGTGTTGGGACCGGTGAGGACGGCACTGTCCGATCGTGCTCCGATGGATAGCGGACACGCACCCGCCCCGCTGTGAAACATGGCAAAGCTTCTCTTTCTGCCTGTCTAGTGTAAGGGTAACCTCTAGTTTAGATCAGTTGGATTAATGCTATTTATTTCCCCTTGGACAAATTCCTGGGTATTTTTAGGATTTAATGTGATTTTATCTTTTTAGACTGTGCACATTTTTAACTTGTGTGTTTACATTTTTGAAACATGGACATTGGTGTTATTTTGTAAACCATTTTACCTTTGAAGTAAAACGTTCAACTGATCGTTTGCCTCTGAGTGTTTGGGTTGTTGTGGCCCGGGAATCTTATTTTTTAAGTTACGTGTTCACAGTAAATTTCTAGTTTCAAACTGTGATAGAGCCGAGTGGACGGCCCACCCTGTTTCCAGAGTTCGGCTGGGAGGTACTGAGAAACAGGGGGTCACAGTGGCTTTGCCAGCGTCACAAATGAAAACAAGCGGGGCAGGACTAGCCGGCACGGTGAAACGATGTGCCACTCAGGAACACTGGAAGCCGAGTCGGGCTGTTCTGGGGGTCGCTGATGTGGTCCGGCCCAGGTAGGAGGTCCGGTTGAGAAGAGTTCACAGGAAGCAGGAACAGCAGGAGGACCAGGGGTGGCTGCAGGTGGTGGCTTTTCGGGATGATGACTACCTTCAGCTGTCTGATGGTACATGGAGACACCCCAACGAGCTGCGGCACGTCCATGATGAGAGAGAGGTGTCTCGACACCGACATGGGTCGTCTCCAGGCGCCAAGAGAAGAAGATGCTCTGGTCGGGACCCGTTTGACGGGTCTCCAGGGGGTGGGCTCTCCATGGTGACTGACTGGTAATGGGGGGGCAATGTGTTTAATGTATGTTGTTGGTATAAATTGCCCAGGTTTAAGTAATTGTGCATGGTGTTGAAATGAGATTTGTTCATGTTGTTTAGTGAGTTGGTGAATAGACATATAACCTGTTTATATATGTTCATTAGAATAATGGGATTGTTTTATGTTTATATTAGGAACACGGCAACCTTTTATTTAATGGACAATATATTAGCAGAGATGGCAGAATAATCCGTCCAGCCATGTGGGGGTTGAACAGCAGTCCATCTGTTTCCCGCTAGCCTTAGTTGTTTCGTGCGAATGTTATAGGCCCTGACATATTTCTGTTTACTGTTAGTGCGTGATTCGGTTTCTAAATTGGGGAGGGTCTTGATTGTGTGTTTTGGACTTTTTTTGAAGGAGGGGGAAGGTAGTGTTGTTCTTAGGACTCATTATGGTGTAACACAGATGGTGACATCACCCGGAGTATAAGGGCTGTGCGGAAGAGGGGCGGTCTCTTCGACCATCTCTCAGCCTAGTGGGAGCGTCTCTGTATCTGCAGTGAGTCTATAATAAAGTGTTATGTAGTTCACCATTCGCCTCATCATTGTTCCACGTTTTGCAGACATTACACTACAGTTTTAAGAAAAGATTTCAGGTTACATTTTTAAAGTGATACATTTGAATCCACAACTTGATTTTAAGCAAATACAACAAATTCTAAGAAACATTTTTTTTTCTGTGCTGTATTTCAACACATAATAGTCAAGATGAGTACAAGAGTCTCCTATGGCTATCAATGAGCTCAATCTCTTTTGACAATTCCTCAATAATTTTCAGGAATTACATCTATTGTTGTAAAACTATGGTGTTTTTTTTGGAAACAGTGTGGAGTCACAGTAGACAGATGAGTTTTTGTGTCATGCTTATAGCAAGCTATGCAAGCAGCCATAAAATGCTTCAAAAGGCACTAACATGGCAAGCGTGGTTAAGATGTCCAAGTTAGTGGCTCAGACCGGCTGAGAAGAACAAGGATTAAACCAAAACACTTTCTTTTTGACTGATTCTTTTTTCTCCAGACTAAATCGTACACCCGGTGTCATGTGAAGGTTTCCCTGTCAGCTGAGTGTCTCCTCCATCTCCGTCCTCTCCAAACAGCCAAAGAAGCGCTTCCTTATAGTGCTGCAATGACTGGTCGATTAATCAGCTACTCAATCCACAAAATTTAACAATTTGATAATCGACTATTTCAGCCCTTTTCCAGTAAATCTTCTAAAAATATTATTCCAGGTTCTTAAACATTAAAATTTGCCACATTTCTTGTTTTTGCATTAGTTAAGAAAATTTTAGTTTTGTAATTTGTTTTTCCAAACCAAGACAGCTGATGATCTTGAGCTCTGGGATGTTGTGATGGGCATGTTTGACTTAAAACATTATCGATCAAATGATAAGTCAAATAATTTAAGAGAATTAACAGATTAATCTGTAACAAAAACACTTGTTAGTTTCAGCACTACTTTCTCACCATAAACTCATCCCTGACGTACACAGTCTGAAGGTAAAAATAATTTCTGTATATTATAGATGTTTAAGGCAGTTTTCATCACTGTATACAGGTGCATCTCAATAAATAATATCAAGAGTTCATTTACTTCAGTAATTCAATTCAAAAAGTGAAACTCAGATTGTATAGATTCATTACCAGTGTTGGGAGTAATGAGTTACAAAGTAATGCGTTACTGTAATGCTACTACTTGTGCAGTAGCGTGCTGTGTAATGAAATTACTGTTTAAAAATTCAGTAATGCGTTACAGTTACTGAAATTTGAGCAGATGCATTACTTGTTTTATTAATATGAATAGATATTTTTAGCGCAAACAGACGATCATGCAACTTGCAGTTGCTAGACACCCTCCTCATCAGCTGCCAACTGGGGATGAATACACAGTTTCGGTGGCTATGGGCGGGACTGTCATCCCCAGCGCCACCGCCGGCCTCAAGCCACTGGAGGTTGTCATCCCAGAGGTAAAGGCAAGCAAGTAAATAAGCAAATAAATATAAACTGACCCTACAGCAGTGCTTCTCAATTATTTTTTGCAAAGCCCCCCCTAGGAAAGAGAAAATATTTCGCGCCCCCCCAACTCGCCGCAGTGACTATAAATAAGATCATTATCTATAAAAATTGTATAAGTATACCTAAAATTGTATCCTTTTTAACATTAACAAAAGAAAAAAGCAATATAAATCAACTTTCAACAAATATTAACTTTATTTTGCCACACAGAAACCCTGTTATACAGAAAAAAAAAAACTTAAAGTGCATCAAAGTGCCTGAAATAAAAAATATGTCAATCCTTATTTAAACTAGAAACATTTTTGACCAACTGAACCATTTGATGCTGAGAAAAATAATTCAATCAATAAGTAATATTAAATGTAAATTGATCTGGAACATTAACACAGGAGTACCAATATATTTAACATTTTAGTCTGAAGAAAAAGGTAGAAAAAGGCAGTATCAACTCCTCTGCAATTGTGTGGGGTTTTTGCACTGCGCAATTTGGTGCGCCACTTTAAATGATGCTGAAAGTGCTCGCTGGTTTACTGATGTAGCGTTCACAAAGCGGGATGATTGTTGGCCGTACTCCGCACGTTTTTGCTGAAAAAAATCAAGCGGCTTATCAACATGTTGAGGATGTAATGTCTGTAGGTGACGTCTTAATTTATTTGGCTTCATGCTGTCCGCTGCCAACACTTTCAGACACAGTGAACACACCCGTCTTTCCTCATCTCCCACCGTAGTCACAGTGAAGCCAAGCGCTAGATAAGCTTCGTCATATTTCCTCGTCTTAGCTTTTGGGAGACTTTCATTTGTCTCTTTACCTGTGTCTCTCTCCGCCTTTCTTTTCGTTACTGTTAAATATTTCTCCATGGTGTCTCTCGAGGGGTTTGTTGACAGCAATTTAAAAAGTTTTAAACTCCCGCACAGACTTTGACAATGAGAGCGCCACTGCACCACCTGCTGCCGTGGATGTGCAATTACACTTTACACGGCAAAAGCAAAGCCTGTTCCCCGGGGTCGCACGCCCCCCCCCCCCCCCCCGGCATCGCATCACTATTTGAGAAGGACTGCCCTACAGTAACTGACGCAGCCATCACACAGCGTCCTCTGTGGGTCCATTTCCTGTCCTGCCCCAGTTCACATCACAACCTGGTGAAGAAATGCCGTGGCGGTGGCAACTTCTCATATCGAGCCCTGATCACCTGTTGTCCGAGCGGTGAGTAGCCCCTAACAGCTCCCACCTCTGGTTAAGCATGAGTATTTTTTGAGCAAGAAGCTCGCATTTAATGTTCGTATTAAATGCATTTAAAGTTTTCTTACGCACAGAAAAAAGTGATTTTGATTTGTTGCAGTAAAGAACAGCAGCTTCTAAGCGGTGAACTTTCATTTATCTGTGCTTTCTATTTTATTTCATCTCATTCATTTACATGCTGTTGTGATATGCAACTATTTCATGGAAGTAAATCCTCTAAATATGCATTTTTAATGGGCTGGTCCAGGGGTGTCAAACATATGACTCGTGAGCCAAAAACAGCCCACCAGGGAGTCTAAAATTTTCTCTGTGAATTCACAGCTTTATTCCTAGTACATTTCTGACTTTCTACTGATTACAACAGTTTGTGTAAATCTGAGACATTTTTTCTCTGTAAGATAAGACTTTTTTCTCATCAGTTTTTCTTTTTCTTCTGTTTTCTGATGAGAACAAGGGGCCCTTGATTGACATGGTTTTAGACCCAATGAGCAGACACGACTCGAGAATAACATAATTAACCTTTTATTGAGTGTCACGTGAGTGCGTGAGTGCGTATCTGTATATGTGTATAATGTAATGATGTATCCGCTGGGGCGAGCAGAGCACCGTGCAACCTGGCAACCCTATGGACACACAAACAGGGAAAGTTAGAGGCTAACCAGACAGGGGATGCACCAGGTAGTACTGCGCTTACTGTTTGTGATGGAGAGGTGGAGCACAGGTCTAGCTCAGCGGCTACGGCCAGGAGGACAATGCTAGCAGTCCCTTTGGAGATGGTATGGGCAGGTGAAGCAGAGCAGATGAATCTGTCGCCAGGAGGAAGGGAGTCCACCGCCACGGATCTCTGCCTGTGCACAGGGGACTCAGAGCAGTGAGAGGAAAAGATGATGGCTTACTTGGGTGAAGGAGCTGGTAGGTTTAGCAGCCGACGAGCGGAACTGGAGAGTAGACGAGGCTTGGAAGCTCAGCGTGGAGATGGCGAGAGCAGATCCCATAGAAAGGAGACAGACGACTCCGCGCTGATCTCAGGGCCTCACGGAATAAATAGCCAGGCTGGGATGGAGAGCAGGTGTGCGCGCAGGTGCGGATGATTGGCAGCCATGACATTGATCTTGCTTTGTGTGCAAGATGATTTAAGTATGCACTTAAAAGTAGTGTGAAAGTAGCGTGAAAGTTACTTTTCCAAGTAACTAATTACTTTAATCATGCAGCAACTCAAAAGTAACTCCATTACTTTTGTAAATAAGTAACTAGTAACTGTAACTAGTTACTAGTTACTATTTTTAGTAACTTGCCCAACACTGCTCATTACACACAGTGATATATTTTAAGTGTTTTTTACTTTGAATTTTGATGATTATAGCTTCCAGCCAATGAAAACCCAAAATTCAGTTTCTAAAAAAATTTGACTATTACAGAAGATCAATTTAAAAAAGTGGATTTTTAATAGAGACATTGGCCTACTAAAATGAAATCAGCATCTCCATAAAGCTTGTCAGCAGAGGGAAGCATGAAGTGCTCTAAAATTTCCTGGTAGATGACTGCGCTGACATTTGGACTAAATGAAACACAATGAACAAACACCAGCAGATGACATGGCTCCCTAAATCATCACTAACTGTGGAAACTTCACACTGGACCTCAAGCATCTAGGATTATGTGCCTCCCCACTCTTCCTCCACACTCTGAGACCTTGATTTCCCCATGAAATGCAAAAATTTACTTTCATCTGAATCAGGGTCATCTGCTGGTGGTGGCCCACTGTGTTTTATTGAGACCAAAGTCAGCACAGTTGTCTACCAGGACATTTTAGCACACTTTATGCTTCCCTTTGCTGACGAGCTTTATGGAGATGCTGATTCATTTTCTAGCAGGACCTGGTACCTGCCCACACTGCCAAAAGTACCAACACCTGGTTTAATGACCATGGTACCACTGCTTGATTGGCCAGCAAACTCTCCTGATCTAAACCCCACCGAGAATCTATGGAGTTTTGTCAAAAGAAGGATGAAAGACATCAGACCCAACAATGCAGACGAGCTGAAGGCCATCAAAGCAACCTGGGCCTCCATAACACCTCGGCAGTACCACAGGCTGATCACCTCCATGCCACGCCACATTGATGCATGACTTCATACAAATGAAGCCCCGACCAAGTATTGAGTGTGTACATCTGTTCATTTGGCCAATATTTCTATTAAGAATCCATTTTTTTTAAATAAATTTTATGTAATATTCTAAATTTTTGAGAAACTGAATTTGGGGTTTTCATGAGCTATAAACCATAACCATCACAATCAAAGGAAATAAACGCTTGAAATATATCAGTGTGTAATGAATCTATATAATATGGCAGTTTCATTTCTTGCATACAGTAAAAGTATCCCCACCACCACCACCACCACTGTGGCTGTGGAACACAATGCCAGAAACAGTGACTTTGTTGCTTTCAGAAGATCACTTTCTCTTTTTCTGACAAGCTCCTAATGCTGCTTGCCCCACGTTCCCCAAGGAAAATGGCAGACCGGTGGCCTCTGGAGCAACTTTCCTGTTTGCTCCCAGAGAAGCAGGGGAGCTGTTACTCCACTGCCATGTTACAAAGGCACGAGCAGACAGCCGTGAGCAGACCTACCACTTGTTACATCCTTGGGGGCATGAGTCACTGACACGAGGGGTAGGACTGAGAGAGCTGAATATAGTAAAGCCTCCTAATAACTGCAACCAGCCTTCCATGTCTTCATCCTTGTGGTACTAATCAGTAGATTCAGCATAAAGAATATATATGAAGAATCACACATTAACTACTATGAATAGTGTTGCTGAAACTTTAAACTTGAAGTGAGCTTTGATTAGGTCAGTATGCATATCCTGTAAATGTAAGTGTTCATATATGTGTAAAACAGAGCTGAGATTTTTTTTTTATTATTGTAGCTCCAGTACCCATCTAATTGTGTCTGCAACCAAATTAATAATTTCACCAGCGGCTTGTATCAGTGTCGTTTCTTGGATCTGGTTAGAAAACAGCTCAATTTTCACCAATGAGCTAAAGGCTTTATCACATTTGCATGCACACTAATTTGAGTTTTTCCATTAACTGGAACAGCAAGGGGGAAAAAACCAGATGGAGATTCATTGTTCATTTTGCATTTAAGATTGCAGCTGAAACTTACCTCGGATGCCTCTCGTTCAAGCCAAATCAATGAGCATTCAACATGCACAGAGAACTCAAATTGATGACTCTAAAATCTCTCTCAGTGAAGTGTTCAATGACTCTGAAGTCTCTGACAAGTTGTGATGCCCCAAAGGTCAAAAATAGCCGTAAATCTTAAGCTTTTTTGTGTGAATTCTGAAACTTTTAATCAGAGGCCAAATAAAAGGTTGCACTGCATCGCAAAGTTTTCTGCTACCGTAGGTAGAGGGCTACATCAGCTGTGCAGTCCACAGAAACTGCAGGGGGATTGGGTTGAATTGAGGTCTTCTGAATGCTCCCTTTCATATATTTCCCTCTGACAAGGGGGAGATTGCTTTTCTTTCAACTGTCATATTTATCTCCTTCAATTACCTTCTATTTCAATGGAAGTGGTTACAATATGAAAACACAAAAGCAGCTCTGCTCACTTGTTACAGATGTCAATCAGCAGTCAACCAGCCATATCAAAGATTAACACAGCAGTAGTTGGATGAGCATTACACCGCCCTGCACATTTATTACCCCTGCTTTCCCCCATGGCTTCAAGTTGGTGCCTGGAATACAAATGTGTGCAGGTAGAGTTTCATATTTTGACCACGCTTGTCTTTACCTCAGCGCTGGTCAGTCAGACATGGTGTGCCATCATCAGTATTTGTATCCATAATTAATAACCTTGCCACGATATGCGAGAGCACACAAAGACAATCAGCTGTGTTTCTCTTTGTTTCAGACAGCCCTTCTAATGAACACACCGAGTCAAATTGCCCATGCACACAGCCTCCCAAAGTGGTAGTCAGTTATTCCTTTGCATGGTCTCAATTTTATTTAATCCGAAAGTCTTGTTTAAAGAGATGAGTGGCATCCTGAAACTCATCACTCCTCGAACATGTCAGATGGCTTGCCACCAATCATGGAAATTGGTCCGCACAAAGTTTCCCTTTGTCCTTGTGAAGTTAATCAACTCATTGGAGCACCCGTAGCCCAGCAAGTAGCCCATTTATTGTCTCTGAAAGGGAAATTTTTCTTTCCTCGACCTCCATGGCAAATAGGTAGAATCGCACATTAGTTTTCTCCCTTGGTGGATGGCTCTTTTTCTTGTGGGCTAGAGCCTGGAGTGATTGAATAGCTCCCCAAGGAAGAGGCAATTTCACAATGCGAGCTTCTCAACCCTCAGGTACCAGAGTACAAGAAAGGTTCAAAGTTGTGATGTCAGGGAATGACCAGTGCTGTGTACCTGTGTACACTGCTGAGGAAAGGTAAGTGATAACAATTAATATAAGGGGAAGGTAAACCTTTTACTAATTACTTACAGCACCACTGGAAAGCTTATATATGCATCAGGTGTAAATGCTTGTGCTTATGTGAACTGGTGTTTACAGGAATAAGACAGAATCAACTGCTGGCTCACAGAAGAAGATGACCACTTTGCTGATGACAGCCTACAATATGAAAAGCCCAGATGTCTACCATGTTTCAGGGGAACCACTCGCATTGCTCTTCTCCCAAACAGTCGCACCGTTATCAACTGTGATCATGAGTATCTTTTGTCACCAAGGTAACTTTTTTATCCATCAACTCATCCATCTTCTGCTCGTCTGGCTTGCTGGGGGAGTCTTAAAGTTGGATTTATGCACCCGCATCACTTCGGCGCCATTACCAGTGATCGGCAATTTTTTCTTGTGTGTTTGGTGAAATGCATTGTTCCGTTACCAAAACAGGTTTCAGCCAATGTGTAGAGTGATTTGTGTTCTTCGTGTGTTTTTGTTTTTGAAACAGTGATGGACAAGAGCAGGTTGTCATGGAGTTGGAGCTAAAAAATGTTAAGAAAAAGCAACTTTTAATACAGTCGTTGCACGGAGAAAAAAAGAAGTCGGCGAAAATGGTGCATGTGACCACCGCCGCTGCCATTTTGACAATCTGTATAATTACTGGGGTTATGACAAGCCACAAAATGTTCTGTATGTGCTTACTAGCTCAATATTCTTTTGAATTTGGACCGCTATTTAAAAGACCCATCTTGGAAGTTGTGCCATCATGAACAGGCAGAGCGAAGCGGCAGGGAGAACCAGGAAATGTGAAGGAGACAAAGAGGACCAATCTCAGCTCTTATGGCCTGCGTTGCTGACATGCACCTCTCCTTTTCTGGAGAGGTGCACGTCGGGCGATGCAGTAGGAATGCACGTCACTGCTGCATCATCACTGCTGCGTTGACACTGTCGTAGCTGCATTGTGTCAATGCGGGTGCAAAACTTGTGCTTAAGCAGATATCCCCAACTCAGAATTTTATCTCTGAGATCCAGGTAAATTTTCACAAATTACACAAGATATAAAGCTAGAGACACATTAAGCCAGCATCTCTGACAAAACCCTCTTTTGTCAAGTTTGTCGCCATAAAAAAAGTTGCACTTGGACAGACCAGGAAGACTATAGCCTACAGCAGACAAGCATATACTGTATGTTCTATGCATGCATCAGAGAAAATCACTGTCCACAGCAGCAGGTGGCACTTGTCTTTACTCTTCACTCAGTAGGGAAACCAGCCAATATAAACAAAGGGGTAGTAGTTCTCAGTGATTACAGTGGTCATACACTGTATGGCACAGCTGATCAGCTGATCCCCATTTTCTTCATTCCAGATATCCATGAGAGTTTTTAAGTCAGCTGCGTTTGTTTTCATTTGTCATATCCGTTTCTCACTTGCTTATTCACTATTTCAATAGCCAGCGGAACTGTTGTTCGACAACAACCAGACACTGATTCAACATGCTGAATCAGCCAAAAACACTCTGAAGTTTGTTTTGTGCCGATGATGTGGGACACACCAAGCAGACGAGGCTCACCGATGACTCAAACTTGCAGATGGCCAATCCTCTATTTGGTGAGTGTCTTGTTTTAAACATTAAACTGAGGGGTTTTTTTTAATTATTATTTTAATCAGCACACTTGCTGTACTGCATCCCTTTCATTTTTTTAGCTAGTGAAGAAAATACTGCAAGCTCAATTGCTCAAATGACAAATTCTCAGTAGGGTTTTTCCCCATTCGTCATTCTGTTCAATGGCCCTATTCTAATTAGACAATGTGATGTTTCAGCTGGAAGCAAACTGTCTAACTGAGCATTGTTTAGCAGTAGCTAGAAGTTGTATTCCACATTAGTTACCAACTGCATCAGGCACCTTGGACTACCTCCCTACCCTCAGGTTAGAAGACAGATGTTGGGTATAGTGTGGGCTCAGTCACTACCATCCACACACAGTTGTGCCTTTTGTGCTCCATACTGCCACTGCAGCACATTAGTGTAAAAACCTTAAAAACATCTGGAAAATACTCAACTGCTTTTGCCTGAAAAGGTTACTGAGCATGTGTTCAGAGTCTCCACAATCAACAGACTAAGGATTGCCTGTTTTGATTATTTTGTTATTTCTCCATTTTCTCTCAAATATTTTCAACCTAGACAAGGACAGCTTAACGCAAACAGCACAGAGACAGTCTTTTCAATTTTAGCTTGCTCTGTTTTTACAAAACCCCACTAGTGTCAGAATAGAAATAGTGCTATAGAGGTCCGCATCCATAAAATACAGGTCCATATCACCTCTGGTAACCACCCACAAGTTTTTGGCAAGCTTCTAGTTTATCTCTTTAACCACCTCTTATGATAGAATTAGAGCAGTTTAAGAAAATTTGTCTCCTTCCTGGCAAATATTTGTTTCTTCAGTGCCGTCCACATGTTTTCAATGGGGTTTAAGCAGGATTTTGGGGAGACCAGTCTAAAACAGGAATTCTACCTTGACTGTATAATCTCTCCACCCCTTTTAATGTGTGCTTAAGGTCATTGTTTGATTGGAAAACACACTTTTGTCCAAGACTCAACCTTATACATTTGAGGTTTTCCTGAAGAATTTGAGTGTAATCCTCGTTCTTCATTATTCCATCTACTTTCTGTAAAGTGCTAGTTCAGCTGGCAGCCGAACAGCCCCGGCTCATTATAAGATAAGATAAGATAAGATAAGCCTTTATTAGTCCCACAACGGGGAAATTCCAGGATTGCAACAGCACAGGGATAGCAACACTCAGAGCAACAATCAGAAGGCAAGAAAAAACAAGCAAGCAAGAGCAGCTAATATACATATGTACATATTACTATAAAATATATATATACACACACACACACACAGACACACAGTGCAGAGCATTGTAGCTGGATGGAATAAATATATGAATATATGAACACACAGTGCAGAGCATTGTAGCTAGATGGAATAAATATGTAAATATATAAACACCCACAGTATGGAGCATTGCAGCTAGGTGGAATAAATATGCAAGTATATAAACACACACAGTGCGGAGCAATGTAGCTAGATGGAATAATATGTAGATATATAAAAACACAGTGCGGAGCATTGTAGCTAGATGGAATAAATATATAGATATATAAATATAAACACACCCAGTGCAGAGCATTGTAGCTAGATGGAATAAATATGTAAATATATAAACACACACAGTGCAGAGCATTGTTGCTAGGTGGGATGAAACAGCATAACCGTCTATTTAGTTATCCTACATGGTATGATTATGTGCCCATACATATTCTCACCCTCCATAGCGACCGGTATGTTCCTAGTTGTATGCCGGAGAGGACCATTGTGTAAGTCTATTGCATCTTTTGCATTCAAAAAAAAAAAAAAAAAACTATTAGTTTGTTACGTCTTTTTGCTATCTCTGCGAGCAGCCCTGCTTAGGTTGTACAGTCTGACAGCCGTTGGTAGGAAGGACCTACAAAACCTCTCGGTTGTGCACCTGGGATGATGTAGTCTGCTGCTAAATGAGCTCCTCAGTGCATCCAGTATGTCCTGCATAGGGTGGAACTCGGACTCCAGCAGAGATGACAGTTTAGCCACCGTCCTTCTCTCTCCTATCTCCTCCATCGGATCAAGGCGTTGCCCCAGGACAGAGCTAGCTTTCTTAATCAGTTTGTTCAGTCTCTTCCTATCGGCTGCAGTAATGCCACTGCCCCAGCAGACCACTCCAAAAGTGATGGCTGATGCCACCACCGTGTCATAGAATGACTTCAGCAGCGCCCCTTGTACACCAAAAGACCTGAGTCTCCTCAGCAGGAACAGCCTGCGCTGTCCCTTCTTGTAGAGTGCGTCAGTATTGTGTGACCAGTCTAGTTTATTGTTCAGATGAATACCCAGGTACTTGTAGGATGTCACCATCTCGATGTCTGTTCCCTGTATATTTACTGGTGCTGTGAGGGGCTGCCCATGCCTGCGGCAGTCCACCACCAGCTCCTTAGTTTTCCTCGCGTTGATCTGGAGGCAGTTCCGATGGCACCAGTCCACAAAGTCCTGGATAAGCCCTCTGTACTCAGCTTCATCTCCGCTGGAGATGAGACCAACGATCGCAGAGTCATCAGAGAACTTCTGTAGATGGCAATGTGTTGTGTTGTGTGAGAAGTCCGCAGTATAAAGAGTGAACAAGAAGGGAGCCAGCACCGTTCCCTGGGGGGCCCCCGTGCTACTGATGATCGTGTCGGAAACACAGTCCCGGGTTCTCACAAACTGAGGCCGGTTCGTGAGGTAGTCCAGGATCCATGATGACAGGTGCTGGTCCACCCCTGCCCGCAGCAGCTTGTCCTTCAGGATCATCGGTTGGATGGTGTTGAAAGCACTGGAGAAGTCAAAGAACATGATCCTCACCATATTCCCGGGCTTCTCCAGGTGGGACAGAGAACGGTGAAGGAGGAAGATCACCGCATCCTCCACCCCAATGCCATGCTGGTAGGCGAACTGGAGTGGATCCATCGCTGGTTCCACCAGGGGGCGGAGATGAGCAAGGAGCAGTCTCTCCAGGGTCTTCATCAAGTGGGACGTCAAGGCCACCGGTCTGAAGCTGTTCAGGTCTTTGGGGTGGGAAGTTTTTGGTACAGGTACCACACAAGATGTTTTCCACAGCTGTGGTACCCTCCCCAGTTTCAGGCTCATGTTGAAGATATACGTCACAATCCCACACAGCTGGTCTGCACAGGACTTGAGGAGCTTTGCGCTGATGCCGTCCGGTCCCGACGCCTTCCTCGCCTTGATCTTCCTCAGCTCCGTCCTCACCTGGGTCTTGGTCAGGGTCAGGATGGGGGGCTGTGTGTTGGGAGTGGGGGGGGTGTCGGTGGAGTGGGGAGTGGGTAGCAGGACTTGATTTCTTAGAGGCAGCAGTGGTTGTTGTGCAGACAGGGGGGAGGGCGGTTGGTCAAATCTATTGAAAAACAGATTCAGGTTGTTCGCCCACTCCCTGCCCCCCGTGGCCTGGGGGGAGGTATTCTGGAGCCCAGAGATGGTTTTGAGGTTTCTCCAGACCCCGCTGATGTCGCTCTGTTGCAGCTTGTCCTCCATCTTCTTCCTGAAGCTGTCCTTGCCTTCTCTGATCTTTCTCCTCAGCTCCCTCTGTACGGACTTCAGCATCTCCCTGTTCCCCGACCTGAAGATCCTCTTCTTCTCTCTCAGAAGTGTTTTTATCTCAGGGTTGATCCAGGGTTTGTTGTTTGAGTGACGCCGTATGGTCTTGGTGGGAACGGATTTGTCCACACAGAAGCTGAGGTAGCCCGTGAAGGTGTGAATGAGGCCATCGATGTCCTCACCATGTGGATCGCAGAGCTGCTTCCAGGCAGTGGCTTCAAAACAGTCCTTTAGAGTGTCCATTGTCTCCTCAGACCATAACTCCACAGTGTGCATGGCCGGAGGTTGTCTGTGCACTAGGGGTTTGTACACCGGTCGGAGATGAACCAAGTTGTGATCCGATCTCCCAAGTGGGGGGAGTTGTGATGAGGTGTACGCCTCCTTAGTGTTTGCGTAGAACAAATCCAGTGTTTTATTGTCTCTAGTGTGGCATGTGACATACTGGGTGAAAGTGGGCAGAATGGGACACAGTGAAACGTGGTTGAAATCGCCTGAGATGAGGAGAAGAGCATCTGGCTGTTCTGTCTGCAGCCTGCTGGTTACTGAATGGATGACGTCACGCGCTGTCCCAGCGTTCGCCGTCGGATTTGCATAAACAACAATGCAGATCACGTGTGAGTGTTCTCTCGGGAGATATGTAGGCCTCATGCTAACAGCTAGCAACTCAATGTCTTTGCTGCAGTGTCGTTGTTTAACAGTGATATGTCCCGGTCTGCACCAGTTGTTGTTAACATACATGATCACTCCACCACCCCTAGTTTTGCCACTCTCTGGTGTTCGGTCAGCTCGTATCGTGTGAAAACCCTCCAGCTCAATGTTAGCATCTGCTGCTAGTTCAGTTAGCCACGTCTCAGTAAACAAAAGGAGAGAGCACTCCCGGTAAGTGCTATCATAACGGGAGATAGCCGCTAGCTCATCTAACTTTCCCAGTATCGACCGTACATTTCCCATGACAACAGATGGAAGGGAGGGTCTGTACCTTATATTTTTTGTCCTCCGCCTTACTTCAGCCCGGCAGCCGCGGCGTTTTCGCCTCAGTTCTCTCGGTATGTCGAGTTTTTCCAGTGGGACCGGGTGGCGGTTAAATGCTAGCAGCTCTTCCCTGTTATATCGTATCCTGCTATAAACAGTGGCTCCGTCCACCGGCTCAGGAGACATTTGGGATGATCTGTGTGTCCGTGATATAAGTGGGGTGAAAAAAAAAAGTGATCAAAAGAGAGAGGAAGGGAAAAAAAACTCGGAATCGAGCCGCTGTTGCAAAAGGCAGCCGACTGGTGTGGCGCCGAGAGGAGACACACTTATAGTACCACAACCAGGCTTTACAGTGGATGTGGAGTTCTCAGAGTTAAAGGCCGCTCCTTTTTTTCTCCCAAAATATTTCTGGTTATGGTGATCATATACAGTGGTGTAAAAAAAGTGTTTGCCCCCGTGATTTCTCTTCTTTTTTGTAGGTTTGTCACACTTAAATGTTTCAGATCATCAATCAAATTAAAATTTTAGACAAAGATGACACGAGTAAACACAAAATGCAGTTTTTAAATGAAGGTGAATGAAGGTGTTATTAAGGGAAAAAAAATACAAACCTACATGGCTCTGTGTGAAAAAGTAATTCCCCCCCCCATTATAACATAAATTAACTGTGGTTTATCACATATTTGGAAAGCTGAGTTCAATTTCTCTAGCCACACCCAGGCCTGATTACTGCCACACCTGTTCTCAATCAAGAAATTACATAAACAGGACCTGCCTGACAAAGTCATGTAGACCAAAAGATCCTCAAAAGCTAGACATCATGCTGTGATCCAAAGAAATTCAGGAACAAATGAGAAACAAAGTAATTCAATTCAATTCAACTTTATTTCTATAGCGCCATTTCACAACAACAGTCATCTCATAGCACTTTCAAATGTAGGAGAAACCCCCACAATTGCAGAAGGACCCCAGCAATCAGATGATCCACAGTGAGCAAGCGCTTGGCAATGGTGGAGAGGAAAAACTTCCTTTTAACAGGAAGAAACCTCGAGCAGAACCAGGCTCAGGGAGGGGCAGTCATCTGCTGTGACTGGCTGGGGGGTGAGGGGATAGAGAAGATGAAAAGAACAGACATGTAGAGAGCAAACATTAAAGGAGTAAAGCCCAGTACATTATTAGAGGTCCCCTGGCTGTCTAAATCTATTAGCAGCATAACTAATGGAGGGTTCAGAGACACATGATCTCTCCCTAATTGTAGACTATATCGAAAAGAGAGGTTTTAACCCTATTCTTAAGATAAGATAAGATAAGATAAGATAAGCCTTTATTAGTCCCACAACGGGGAAATTCCAGGATTGCAACAGCACAGGGATAGCAACACTCAGAGCAACAATCAGAAGGCAAGAAAAAAAACAAGCAAGCAAGAGCAGCTAATATACATATGTACATATTACTATAAAATATATATATACACACACACAGAGACACACAGTGCAGAGCACTGTAGCTGGATGGAATAAATATATGAATATATAAACACACAGTGCAGAGCATTGTAGCTAGATGGAATAAATATGTAAATATATAAACACCCACAGTACGGAGCATTGCAGCTAGGTGGAATAAATATGTAAGTATATAAACACACACAGTGCGGAGCAATGTAGCTAGATGGAATAATATGTAGATATATAAAAACACAGTGCTGAGCATTGTAGCTAGATGGAATAAATATGTAAATATATAAACACACACAGTGCAGAGCATTGTTGCTAGATGGGATGAAACAGCATAACCATCTACTTAGTTATCCTACATGGTATGATTATGTGCCCATACATATTCTCACCCTCCATAGTGACCGGTATTTTCCTAGTTGTATGCCGGAGGGGACCATTGTGTAAGTCTATTGCATCTTTTGCATTCAAAAAACTATTAGTTTGTTACGTCTTTTTGCTATCTCTGCGAGCAGCCCTGCTTAGGTTGTACAGTCTGACAGCCGTTGGTAGGAAGGACCTACGAAACCTCTCGGTTGTGCACCTGGGATGATGTAGTCTGCTGCTAAATGAGCTCCTCAGTGCATTCAGTATGTCCTGCATAGGGTGGAACTCGGACTCCAGCAGAGATGACAGTTTAGCCACCGTCCTTCTCTCTCCTATCTCCTCCACCGGATCAAGGCGCTGCCCCAGGACAGAGCTAGCTTTCTTGATCAGTTTGTTCAGTCTCTTCCTATCGGCTGCAGTAATGCCACTGCCCCAGCAGACCACTCCAAAAGTGATGGCTGATGCCACCACCGTGTCATAGAATGTCTTCAGCAGCGCCCCTTGTACACCAAAAGACCTGAGTCTCCTCAGCAGGAACAGCCTGCGCTGTCCCTTCTTGTAGAGTGCGTCAGTATTATGTGACCAGTCTAGTTTATTGTTCAAATGAACACCCAGGTACTTATAGGATGTCACCATCTCGATGTCTGTTCCCTGTATATTTACTGGTGCTGTGAGGGGCTGCCCATGCCTGCGGCAGTCCACCACCAGCTCCTTAGTTTTCCTTGCGTTGATCTGGAGGCAGTTCCGATGGCACCAGTCCACGAAGTCCTGGATAAGCCCTCTGTACTCAGCTTCATCTCCATTGGAGATGAGGCCAACGATCGCAGAGTCATCAGAGAACTTCTGTAGATGGCAGTGTGTTGTGTTGTGTGAGAAGTCCACAGTATAAAGAGTGAACAGGAAGGGAGCCAGCACCGTTCCCTGGGGGGTCCCCGTGCTACTGATGATCGTGTCGGACACACAGTCCCGGGTTCTCACAAACTGAGGCCGGTTCGTGAGGTAGTCCAGGATCCATGATGACAGGTGCTGGTCCACCCCTGCCCGCAGCAGCTTGTCCTTCAGGATCATCGGTTGGATGGTGTTGAAAGCACTGGAGAAGTCAAAGAACATGATCCTCACCATATTCCCGGGCTTCTCCAGGTGGGACAGAGAACGGTGAAGGAGGAAGATCACCGCATCCTCCACCCCAATGCCATGCTGGTAGGCAAACTGGAGTGGATCCATCGCTGGTTCCACCAGGGGGCGGAGGTGAGCAAGGAGCAGTCTCTCCAGGGTCTTCATCAAGTGGGACGTCAAGGCCACCGGTCTGTAGCTGTTCAGGTCTTTGGGGTGGGAAGTTTTTGGTACAGGTACCACACAAGATGTTTTCCACAGCTATGGTACCCTCCCCAGCTTCAGGCTCAGGTTGAAGATGTACGTCACAATCCCACACAGCTGGTCTGCACAGGACTTGAGGAGCTTTGCGCTGATGCCGTCCGGTCCCGACGCCTTCCTCGCCTTGATCTTCCTCAGCTCCGTCCTCACCTGGGTCCTGGTCAGGGTCAGGATGGGGGGCTGTGTGTTGGGAGTGGGGGGGTGTTGGTGGAGTGGGGAGTGGGCAGCAGGACTTGATTTCTTTAGAGGCAGCAGTGGTTGTGCAGTCAGGGGGGAGGGCGGTTGGTCAAACCTATTGAAAAACAGATTCAGGTTGTTCACCCACTCCCTGCCCCCCGTGGCCTGGGGGGAGGTATTCTGGAGCCCAGAGATGGTTTTGAGGTTTCTCCAGACCCCGCTGATGTCGCTCTGTTGCAACTTGTCCTCCATCTTCTTCCTGAAGCTGTCCTTGCCTTCTCTGATCTTTCTCCTCAGCTCCCTCTGTACGGACTTCAACATCTCCCTGTTCCCCGACCTGAAGATCCTCTTCTTCTCTCTCAGAAGTGTTTTAATCTCAGGGTTGATCCAGGGTTTGTTGTTTGAGCAACACCGTATGGTCTTGGTGGGAATGGATTTGTCCACACAGAAGCTGAGGTAGCCCGTGAAGGTGTGAATGAGGCCATCGATGTCCTCACCATGTGGATCGCAGAGCTGCTTCCAGGCGGTGGCTTCAAAACAGCCTTTTAGAGTGTCCATTGTCTCCTCAGACCATAACTCCACTGTGCGCATGGCCGGACGTTGTCTGTGCACTAGGGGTTTGTACACCGGCCGGAGATGAACCAAGTTGTGATCCGATCTCCCGAGTGGGGGGAATTTGTGATGAGGTGTACGCCTCCTTAGTGTTTGCGTAGAATAAGTCCAGTGTTTTATTGTCTCTAGTGTGGCATGTGACATACTGGGTAAACGTGGGTAGAATGGGAGACAGTGAAACATGG
Organism: Pholidichthys leucotaenia; assembly: GCA_020510985.1. Taxonomy (NCBI): domain Eukaryota; kingdom Metazoa; phylum Chordata; class Actinopteri; order Cichliformes; family Pholidichthyidae; genus Pholidichthys; species Pholidichthys leucotaenia. The sequence goes on from CM035838.1 coordinate 16,855,496, forward strand.
TTGAAATCGCCTGAGATGAGGAGAAGAGCATCTGGGTGTTCTGTCTGCAGCCTGCTGGTTACTGAATGGATGACGTCACGCGCTGTCCCAGCGTTCGCCGTCAGATTTGCATAAACAACAATGCAGATCACGTGTGAGTGTTCTCTCGGGAGATATGTAGGCCGCATGCTAACAGCTAGCAACTCAATGTCTTTGCTGCAGTGTCGTTGTTTAACAGTGATATGTCCCGGTCTGCACCAGTTGTTGTTAACATACATTATCACTCCACCGCCCCTTGCTTTGCCACTGTCTGGTGTTCGGTCAGCCCGTATCATGTGGAAACCCTCCAGCTCAATGTTAGCATCTGCTGCTAGTTCAGTTAGCCACGTCTCAGAAAACAAAAGGAGAGAGCACTCCCGATATGTGCTATCATAACGGCAGATAGCCGCTAGCTCATCTACCTTTCCCAGTATAGAGCGTACATTTCCCATGACAACAGATGGAAGGGAGGGTCTGTACCTTATATTTTTTGTCCTCCGCCTTACTCCAGCCCGGCAGCCGCGGCGTTTTCGCCTCAGTTCTCTCGGTATGTCGAGTTTTTCCAATGGGACCGGGTGGCAGTTGAATGCTAGCAGCTCTTCCCTGCTGTATCGTATCCTGCTATAAACAGTGGCTCCGTCCACCAGCTCAGGAGACATTTGGGATGATCTGTGTGTCCGTGATATAAGTGGAGTGAAAAAAAAAAGACGGATCAAAAGAGAGAGGAAGGGAAAAAGACTCGGAATCGAGCCACTGTTGCAAAAGGCAGCCTACTCGTGTGGCGCCGGGAGAGAAAAAAAACAGAGCTCGAGTCTGACTCCGGAATCCTAATTGGTAACTGGTTCCACAGGAAAGGAGCTTGATAACTGAAGGCTCTGCCTCCCATTGTACTTTTGGAGATTCTAGGTATTACAAGTAATCCAGCATTTTGGGAGAGTAATGCTCTGTTAGGATGATAGGGTAGTATCAGCTCTTTTAAATAAAAAGGGGCCTGGTTGTTAAGGGCTTTGTAAGTGAGAAGAAGGATTTTAAAGTTAATTCTGAACTCTATGGGAAGCCAATGAAGGGAGGCCAGAACCGGAGAGATATGATCTCTCTTTCTAGTACCTGTTAAAACTCTTGCTGCAGCATTTTGGATCAACTGAAGACTTTTTAAATATATTTTAGGACAACCTGATAATAAAGGGTTACAATAATCTAATCTAAAGCTAACAAAAGCGTGGATCAGTTTCTCAGCATCACTCTGAGACAAGATGCTCCTAATCTTGGCAATATTACGCAAATGATAGAAGGCAATCTTAGAAACAAATTTAATATGTGAATTGAAAAACAGATATTGATCAAAAATAACTCCAAGGTTCCTCACAGAACTATTCAGAGAAAGAATAGCTGCATCCAAACTAAAAGTTTGGTTTGGAAAGGTATTTCTAAGGTTTTTTGGACCAACAAGAATGACTTCAGTCTTATCTGAATTTGATAGCAGGAAATTATAAGTCATCCAAGCTTTGATTTCCTTAAGACAGGCATCTAATTTGGCTAATTGATTACTATCATCTGGCTTCACTGATATAATTGTGTGTCATCTGCATAACAATGAAAATGTATACAGTGCTTTCTAATAATGTTGCCTAACGGAAGCATATATACAGTAAACTAAAAAGAGTAGGGCCTAGCACAGATCCCTGTGGAACTCCATGACTAAGCTTTGAGTTGGAAGAAAACTCATTATTAACATGAACAAACTGGAGCCTATCAGACAAATAAGATCTAAACCACTGCAGTGAAGTTCCATTAAATCCAACATAGTGTTCTAATCTATCAAGTAGAATATTATGGTCTAAAAGGACAAGTACAGAAACGAGTCCATGATCAGATGCGATAAAGAGGTCATTAGTGACCTTCACTAAGGCTGTTTCAGTACTATGATGGATTCTAAACCTAGATTGAAACTCTTCAAATAAACCATTTCCTTGCCAGTGGTCAAATAGTTGTGTAGCAACAACTCTTTCTAAGATTTTTGAAATGAAAGGCAGATTAGAGATTGGTCTGTAGTTAGCTAAAACTCCTGGATCTAGCATTGGCTTTTTGAGTAAGGATTTAATTACAGCAGTTTTAAAAGCCTGTGGTACATGGCCTAATGTTAATGAAGAATTGATTATTTGAAGAACAGGGCTACCAATAAATGGGAAGATTTTTTTTTAAAATAACCTGGTAGGAATAGGGTCTAAAAGACAAGTTGAAGGCTTGGATGAGGAAATTATTTTATCTAACTCTTAAAGGTCAATTGGAGTAAACTTATCCAAACAGACATCAATTGAAGGAGTTGTAGTAGATGCTGTATTTAAGTTAACGGTGGGAAGAATCTGACTGATTTTTATCTCTAATAGATGAAATGTTATGATTAAAAAAGTTCATAAAATCCTGACTAATAAGCTCTTAGGAAATGCAAGGATTGACAGAGTCCTGGCTTTGTCACCCTGGCTACGGTGCTGAAAAGAAACCTGGCATTATTCTTGTTCTCTTCTATTAATGCAGAGTAATAGCTTGTTCTAACTTTTCTAAGAGATATTTTATAAATTAAAAGATGATTTCTCCAAGCTGAATAGATTTCATCTAAATTAGTGGGAAGCCATTTTCATTCTAATTGACGAGTCTTCTGTTTTAAGCTACGAGTTTCTGTGTTGAACCAAAGGGTTAGAAATCTCTGATTGGACTTTTCTTTTTTAAAGGGGCCACCATGTCTAGAGTCTGATGCAGAGAAGCTTTAACACTATCTACCATGCTATCAATTACAGAAGGAGCAAGCTCTCCATAGCTTATTTCCGTTGTGTTGACACATGGCATAGAGGAGACAATCTGCATAAATTTGGTAACAACATCATCTGAAAGACATCTGCTGGTAATATGTTTCTTTAGGAATCAAATAGTCAGAAATAGTAAAATCAAAGGTTAACAGACAATGGTCTGACAGTACAGGGTTATGAGGACACACTACCAGATTTTCAATTTCTATGCCATATGTCAGAACAATAATTGAGATCTATCAGTCTGGAAAAGATTATAAAGCATTTCTAAAGCTTTGGGACTCCAACAAACCACAGTGAGAGCCATTATCCACAAATGGCAAAAACATGGAACAGTGGTGAACCTTCCCAGGAGTGGCTGGCCGGCCAACCAAAATTACCCCAAGAGTGTGGCGACAACTCATCCAAAAGGTCACAAAAGCCCCCACAACAGCATCCAAAGAACTGCAGGCCTCACTTGCCTTAGTTAAGGTCAGTGTTCATGACTCCACCATAAGAAAGAGACTGGGCAAAAATTGCCCGCATGGCAGAGTTCCAAGACAAAATCAACTGGTGAGCAAAAAGAACATAAAGGCTCATCTCAGTTTTGTCAGAAAACATCTTGATGATCCCTAAGACTTTTAAGAAAATACTCTGTGAACTGAAGAGACAAAAGTTGAACTTTTTGGAAGGTGTGTGTCCCATTACATCCGGCTTAAATGTAAAACAGCATTTCAGAAAAGGAGCATCATACCAACAGTAAAATATGGTGGCGGTAGTGTGATGGTCTGGGGCTGTTTGGCTGCTTCAGGACCTGGAAGACTTTCTGTGGTAAATGGAACCATGAATTCTGCTGTCTACCAAAAAATCCTGAAGGAGAATTTGTTTGTGACCTCAAGCTGAAGCGCACTTGGGTTCTGCAGCAGGACAATGATCCAAAACACACCAGCAAGTCCACCTCTGAATGCCTTAAGAAAAACAAAATGAAAACTTTGGCGTGGCAGGTTCAGGTCAGATTCAGTCCTGACCTGAATCTGATTGAGATGCTGTGGCATGACCTTAAAAAGGTGGTTCATGCTCAAAAACCCTCCAATGTGGCTGAATTACAGCAATTCTGCAAAGATGAGTGGGCCAAAATTCCTCCATAGCATGTAAAAGACTCGTTGCCAGTTATCACAAACACTTGATTGCAGTTGTTGTTGCTAAGGGTGGCCCAACCAGTTATTAGATTTAGGGGGCAATCACTTTTTTCTCATAGGGCCATGTAGGTTTGGATTTTTTTTCCCCTTAATAATAAACACCTTCATTTAAAAACTGCATTTTGTGTTTGCTTGTGTTATCTTTGTCTAATATTTAAATTTGATTGATGAGCTGAAACATTTAATTGTGACAAACATACAAAAAAATTAGAAATCAGGAAGGGGGCACACACTTTTTCAAACCACTGTAGCTCAATTTTTGTTTCACCTGACCACAGAACTATCCTCCAGAAGGCTTTTTCTTTGTACATCTGATCAACAGCAAACTTCACCCAAGCCTTAAGGTGCTGCTTCTTCACCAAAAGATTTTTTTCTTGCACAGCAACCTTTCAGCCAAGGGTCATGTGAAAAACATGCTTGACTTTTTACACTCCTTCACTAACACCTAATACAGTCACATTTATCAGGTTTGTAAGGCATCTCAACTACAACTACTATAATTAGTTATAACACCAGCCAATGGGAGAAAAACTTCTTTGCAGAGGAACAGAAATGTGGTGCACATTGGTTGTTTCCTGTGTCCTTTGCTCAGGCACATGTTTCCTTTGACAGATCAATCAGTAGCTTTTCTGTAAATGCAAAAAAAAAAAAAAGTTCTTTTTTTATTAGACATTTATTTAAAGGGGTCACTGACTGCACTTTTTCCACATTTTAACAGCTCACACGTCTCAACCCTTTCACATTGTTGATTACATGAACGGATAGTGCCACCACTGTGACAGGCGCAGTGCTGCGACGTGCACTGCACCTGCGACTGTGACATACCAAACACTCCCCAGTTGTACTAAGAATTCCACCTCATGAGGTGGCAGACATGTATAACTTGTCGCTCTTGCCTTGGAGGAATTATGGCAGACATAGAAGCATCCTTATTTACACCAGAGAGGAAGAAATTTTAAGACAAACACATATGGACTTTACTGATTGCTATGGACGTACTCAGTCACGGACGCAGGAGCATTTGCTCCCAAATTTGCCAACTATGATTCAAAAAAGAGATTATTTAGCTTATGAAGGTAAATGTTTACATTTTGTTTTAACAGATGGTGGGCGAAGCTGCCTGAAGAAAGAGAAACGTTATAAAGGCTCAATGCTTTGTTGTTTTTTTTTAAGAGAAATTACTGTTTTGACATTTTTTTCAATGTGACCAATAGACACATTTCAGAACGTTCTAACCTACAAAAACAAGTTTTTTTCAGTCAATGACCCCTTTACTCTCACAAGGAAAATTTGTAAATTAAGGACCACATTCTAATACTCTACAACAGATTTCTCTCTAATTAAAAAACAAAAAAAAACAAAAAACAAAAGCACACAACGAAATTATGACTTATGGCTTTATCACTACAAGATCTGGCGATCTTCTTGTTTCAAATGCTTTTGTGCCAGTGTTATGACATTTATTTTATTCAGTCTAAGTACACTCCTCAAGGCACATAATGACAGCACAGTTTGTCTCTATTTTGAAACAAATTCCTTTTGACCCCATTGTTTGGTAACCCCCGACTTTTGTTCTCTTTTCCACCTCGACATGTAGCTGCAGTGACAGTTGTGCAGATGTAGGTTGACAGCTCTTTTTGCATTGTGGTTTTTCTTCCCTCGAGGTGTTGAGCCCCCAAAATACTCCATGTACAATTTGGTGTTTTATTTAATGGCCTTTGTAACACGATGAGTGCTCTGCACAAAGAACTCACATTGATACTGTATATATATTTTTTTTTTCAAAACACTGGATTTTCAGAACATAAAATATTTATGCTTTAAATACCAAACTCCACAAATGGATGGGACAAAATAATTTGACTTTCTTACACCCCTCTACTGAAATTTTGGATTTTTCTGGCCTCATGTATGCATATGTATTGTTTGGTTCCTTTTTTTTTTCATTCAGATGCAAGCCAGTCTGTTTATCATTGTGTTGTAATGTTTCTGTACAATAGGTTTTTTAATAATACACAGTAAGACAGGTCCTATAATGTGGAAAGTATTTGTTTTGTGTGCCTATCTTTTGCATCCCCAGTCTGACTGAGCGTAGCAGTAAAAATAACAAAATCAGGAAACACGGTCTTAAAAATTGCAGAAAAATGAGATAAGCAAGAATAAAATCTATTTAGAAAACAATTCAATCAGTAGAAAAATGTAAAAACTAGAGCTGGGAACATTAATCTTGCTACTAGTCCTGTTAATGCATTAAAAAAAACACCCTCACGTCACTTCCCATTATTTTCCTATATTATCTCCTGTCCACACCAGCCCAGTTGGTGGCGCTAATGTAACCTGGAAGCTGGCTTGTGGTCGCAAATACTGCATCCTGTGGCTATGCTAAGTGCTAACAATGGAGAAGGAAAAACAACCACTTTTAGATGGAAATGTCTCTTTCAAAAGGTTACCAGATGGCTCTTTGGACAAAACAAAAGTTATATGCGTGTTCTGCATGGCTGAATTTCATTATCAGCAAAACACCTCATCTCTATTGTATCACCCAAGAGCAAAACACCCAGACAGACGACCTTATTTCAGGTGGGTCATTAAGCAAACTAAAACTAAAAAGCAAACTAGAAAGTGGCACTTTATTTTGCCCTTTGATTGTTTCAAATTCAGATACTGTAGCAGCATTTTTGTTGAATATTTGAGGGTCACATGTGTACTTAATCCATCCATCCATCCATTTTCTACCACTTTTATGAAGGTCCAAATCACAGAGGCAGCAATTTAAGTAGAGAAGCCCAGACTTCCCTATTAAAAAATATAATTAAAAGTTGTGTAAAAATATTTTTCATTGTTTCTTGTAATTTTAGTGAGTAAATGCAATTAATTATAGAAAAATATGCACTTAAGTAAAACAAATAATCAATGCTCAGTCCTAGTTAAATTCAAAAAAGACCCAAGTGGTAGTATCTGTCTGTGTGTGTGTTGGGGGGGGGGGGGATTCCTCCCATATCTCCTGAACCATTTGTCAGACTGATCTAAGATTTGGTACGTGTTTTGCCGAGGTTATGAGGGTGTGCAACCCCAGCTACGGAGTTGTGCAGACAAAATATGCAGTTTTTCCATCCATCCATCCATCTTCTTCCGCTTAATCATTTTTTTCGGGTCGCGGGGTGGGCTGGAGCCTTTCCCACCATCTTTGGGTGAGAGGCAGGGTACACCCTAGACAAATCGCCAGTCCATCACAGGGCCAACACAGAGAGACAGACAACCATTCACTCTCGTATTCATACCTAAGGACAATTTAGAATCCCCAGTTGATGCCAATTAACCCAACTTGCATGTTTTTGGCATGTGGGAGGAAACCGGAGAAACCCACACAGACACGGGGAGAACATGCAAAGTCCACACAGATCACTGTTGGTCGGGGGCTGGGATCGAATCTAGGATCCCCCGGCCAAGGGTGAGTTGCTGTGCTGCCGCAGTGCTAACCACTCCGCCACCACTCTGCCCCTCTACCGCTGTTAGCCATCGCACCCAGACAATCTTTGGTGCTGCACACAACAACGGAGCCACGCGTGAGGCACAGACTCCTCATTTTTTTCTTGGGTATGTGTGATTGTATTGGTTTGCTGGGGCATCACCGTCGTGCTTTCTAGATACATGGACCATAGAGTAATAATGCAGTTGATTTTGCCAGAACTAGAAAAGTGGACCCTTCAGCACAGAAGCTGGCACCCACCCAGACAGTCTTTGACGCTGCACACAACAGCAGTGCCTCATTTCATTTGGGTCTGGGTGTTCGGTTTGCTTTGCTGGGGTGTCGCTCTCATGCTGTCTGGACATATGGACCATAGATTTGTGTCCCACTTTAATAGACAGCCTAAATTTGGACATGTAAAGGCCAAATCTATGGGCCATACACAAGTATGATCAGAGAAAGCACATAGGAAAACATTTAACATTACCAGCACCACAGCATTTACTTGATCAACAACCCATCAACCCCCTGCAGATATAATAATGCAGTTAAAGCACCTTAAAATGTTTTTGGAAAGCAAGCAAAACTTTTCATTCCCTTCTGGTCAGCAAGGGGTCAACATGGGGCACTTTAATACCCTGCATGTACCTCAGTGGTGTGCAAATGTCACCCTCTATGCTTAGGGGGATTGTTTACAAGGCTCAGAGTTCGAATATGAAACTGAAAGCTGTTACTGTTCCCTGCACCTCTGATCCCCTGCTGAGAACAGCAGTAGTTTCAGAGAATGGTTCAATGGCAAGCAAAAGCTCACAACTTCATGCTACTGCTGCGTTTTAACAATGACTCGGCCTCTGTGGAGTCGGTCAGGCTGTGACAGTCACAAAGCTACACCTGAGCAATTATGCAAGTGATTAAATTTTTATTTAGATCTGTTTGAAGATTTTGCACCGCAGCAACACTAAACCAGGGAAGTATAAATTTCCAGAATTAATTGCACATAATATATATTTGCCTTTCTGATAACGAATGCAAAACAGATGAAGACAGAAGAAATGTTTGAACAGTCAGTGATGACAAAGACAGGGATGGGGTATGTGCAAACTAAAACTGAATTTCCTCTTCAAGGAGGAAAACAGGATGCTTGCTGTAGGTTTTCATTTTAATTTCACATTATCAAACCAGCACAGCCCAAACCGGAATATTTTCCCCATTTATAGGGAAAGTCTGGAAAGCCTCTTTGATGTTGCTGACAACTTGGGAGTAATGAGGAGATTGCTTTTCTCAGTGAAGCACAGCAAATCAAGTAATCAGAGGTCAGTTTCTGTCCTCAATCAGCAGTCACTTCTCAGAGTGCCTGAAATGGACAGCAGCTGCTACCGGCTGAATTCAAATTATTTGCGGGCAAATTAATCATTCTTCAAGAGGGTCATGAAAAGCAAAATAAATGATTGCCACTCCCAGTGACTTTTTTCTAAAGTAAATTTCCCTTTTGAAACATGGGAAAAGAGATACAGTATGTATTTGCCATAAACTTAGTTTAATACATTTCACTGCAGAATATTGGTAGCACTTTATAATATCACCCACAAATTACATGGGAAACGCAGGATATGTACTGGGGGAAAGACAGTAAAAACAGAATAAGTAAGGGGTAAGTACAGGAGCACGGGCTGCATTACAGGACCATGAAGACACCTTTTGAGTGGCAGGGGCTAAAATTAAAAAAAGGGGGCACATGGAACCAGATTTATTAACAATATAAGTACAGTGGAAAAAAAAATAGGACAGGTATTTATTTACAAAAAACCCTGTTAAATGTTTTCACTTGAAAAATCTAATAAATCTTAATGAGGTTATTTTTAATTGTTTACTGACTACCAAAAGTAAATTTGACTAATATAGCCTATTATAGCAAAGTTTACTAATAACTTTATTTTTCAGGTAAAAAATTCACTTTTGCATTTGTAGTAAATTTCACTAAGTCGTCCTTAGTATGTTACTACAAATCCTTGATAAATATTTATATTCAGCTTTAATTTTTTAGGGTTTATCTATGAAATTAAGTAATTTTTACTTTGCATGTATATCATCATATATGAATATGTTTCATCTCTAAATTATTACATATTTATTGCATTTATAATCATTTTAGAATATGGGTATCTTCACAGACTCCTGCATAAAAGTCCACAGAAATTTTAAAGAACACTACATTTATTTTGTCACCAGAAACACATAAGCCAATGGGTGGCACAGTGCAGTTACATCAGTCTTTTCCATACTGTCATGGGCAGCGAGAGCGCGCCCCCTCCGTCCCGTTCATCTCTCCCCAGCTCATCATCACACCTGAAGAAGAGGACACACCTGCGCCCTCTCATCAGCCAGCGCACTTAAGGAAGCATCCTTCAGTGATTCAACGCTGGCTCGTTTGGGTATACTGCCAAAAAAGACAGCAAGTCGTCATAGACTGGTGAAAGAAATTATTAACCTGTGTGCTTTATTCCCTTTGTTCAGGTTGCTGTCATCTTGCGGGTGTGTCTCTGGGACTGCGTGCACTCTCCTGCCACACCATCCCTCACCAATAATAAAATCCACCCAGTCAGACACCACCAGCTCATTCCCTACCCTGCTGGTTCGTCTATTCCCCGCTGGAGTCCTGCCGGTGCTCCCTTGAAGCCCACGTAAGTGGTAATTTGGCTTGACCATTATCCCTTACTCCATTCCTCCTCTCACAGCTCTCGTCTTCTCTCCACAGGCTCCTTCCTCTGGCGAGTGACAGTTCTGTAGCTGTGTGGAATTTTTGCTATTTAATAAAGATTCTCAAACTTGTATTATTGTTTGTCTCTCTGTTGCTGCATCTTGCACGTGGGCTGAATTATCTAATCAGTCATGACACAACGAGCCAGCCTTAACCTTGGCTCAGCAGGTGCAACAGCAGGGCAGTCGGCTCTGGACTGCCTAGAGGCGACTGAGCAGAAAGTTACCGTGATGGGCCAGCAGCTGCAAACGATGATGCAGCAATTGGACACCATCACGCAGCATTTGGCCGGGGCGGCTCCTCCAGCTCCTCCTCCTCAGCCTGCTCACATTGTTCAATCACCAGTGTGCCCTACCACCTCCGTTCCCACACCTGCCCCGTACGCGGGGGAGGTGGGGAAGAGTAAGGAGTTCCTCCATCAGGTACGGATGTATGATGTATTTGGAGCAGGTCGGGTGGGGAGTACTCGGGGAATGTCGCAAAGATCCAATTTTTCACCCTACTGTTGCGAGACTGAGCCTTTAGTTGGGCCTGGGCCACAGCAGAAAGCCCGGAGGGCTGCAATTACACTTTTGAACAATTTGTGGTCGCTTTTTCTCGCGTGTTCGACCACGCCGAGAGTCAAGGGAACATCATGAGCCGCCTTATGACTCTCCGCCAGGGTGCTCGGTCTGTGGCTGAGTTCTCTGTGGAGTTTCGGGTCGAAGCGGCAGACGAAGTTACGTTCCTCAGCGTGTTCCTCCACAGGTTAAACGCCCACCTCTGCGACGACCTGGTGGTTTATGCTGTTCCCGACATGCTCGATGGTCTCATCGATATATATGTATCAATGTGGGGGTTTTTTTTAAGAATATAAAGATTTTAATTCTGCACCTTTCTAAACATTTTGTTGATGTGTTAATTTTTTTAAACATTTGTTTTCATAAAAATACTGTCAAGTTCACCTTTAATATTCTAATTGCTGGACCGAATTGGACTTTAAAATAAGCCATCTTCAAAAAATGTTCCCAAACACCAATCAGTGACAATATTTTCCAAATAAAAACAGCAGCTTTGGCTAAATTGGACCCTTACATCAAATGGAAAATGATAACAGCAATCTCTGAGCACCTCCAGCTTGGCACAGAGAGTGAGTTTTTTATGGCTATATATAATAGCAGATTATTCTTATTGAAAGAAGGCAGACATGAATGTTTGCTATTTACTTGAGGCATTTAAGTGAGGTTACTTAGCAAAATGATTTTCTGGCTAAAAACCCAAGCAGGCCTCTTAACAGCTGAGTTTCTTTATCACAAAACCCCGGCAGCTTGTTGAAAGAACCGTAGCTCAGCTTAAGCACACTACAGAGAATGAGCCAGTACAGAGCAAGAAGCATGAGCATGTAGAATGAGAAGTCATTTACAGTCTGACAAGCAATAATTAAGTATGCAGTGTCCTCCTTCTGTCTCTGTGGTATCACCTTAACCACAACACTTGAGCAATAAGACTGTGGTATTCGTTATATCAGCATAGAGTAATAATAATGAGGTCATTATTAACTGCATCACATTACACTCTGACTTTGAGCAAGGCATTCATCCTCCTGTGCTTCATTGTGGTAAAACGTGTCATTCAGTCCCACTTTGATTCATAGTTTCCATTAGCCGCTGCTCTTATACTCTCTGGGATCATGCTAGACTGTTGATTTTGTAAACAGCAACACAGCCTTCTCAAAATGTGTTTTAAAGGAGCTTATTATTGGAGGTAATTTATTTTTAAATTGAGAGAATAATGCCAGACAGGCGAGGTTTCAACTGCAGTGAACTCTGGGGTGTATGGAACACAGAGAGGGAAAAGAAAAGGATATTAAACTGCAATATTAACACAAAAAGCTGCCATTGGAAAGCCAAACAAAAAAGTTGTTGATGTAGAACTGTAATAGTAAAACCAACAACTGCATATTACAAACAAGCAACGATCATCAATTTTACAATTATTATATTATATTGCAGTGACTCAGACGCCACAACTTGGCAAAGTTTTACAAACTCTTAATTTTATTGTTATTATTGATCTATTTTTCTTTTCTTACAGATTGTGTTACTGATTGTTTTTGTTCTCTCTCAACATGCACAGTAATGTCATTTAAGGCCACAGCAGGCAGCTGTTTTTAGTTAAAAAAAATAAAGACAGCTCAGATAAATCTGTTGCTCACTACCTGCCCCGAAAATGGAACAACAAACAAGGTTAGCAATTAGCCAGTCGACAAAGTGCAGCATTTACCAGATGTGGAGGCTGTCATTTTGTTTTTCCACAGGAATTAGGAAAGACCAAAACAGACCTAAGTGGAACAGAAACTTCAAAGTGATATGTTGCCGCTTTGTTTGATATGTCAGCTTGGATGGTTATAGGGGCTTGAAATGAATCCATTTCATGGCCAAGAAACTCGAAAGGCTGCAATCAGGTTTGCCATTTTTAAAGACATGAGTTATGCCATGGAGGAAAAAGGTGGAAGCCAGTAGGTTTTCTTTTTTTTTTTTTCCTTGGGGGGGGGGGGGGTGTAAACAAACAAGCAACTAAACCCGAGGGGTATTGCATAAATGTAGAATTAACAAAGCAAGGATAATTGTGGCTTGACATAGTCTGACCTGCACATCCTGGCTTAATTAGCTGAACCATTGTCAAACCAGGATGAGAAGGTGGACCAATGTCAAGCCAGGTGTAGGTAGTTGGGATAAGAGCATGTTCATAGCAAACTTAAATCACGAGATTATAGGGGTATCAGAGGACGAAGCAGGTAATTTATCCACACCCTCCTTCACATTCTGTGGTCATCTGGTCAAGAATCCCACCTGCGTCGACCACCCCTCCCTTTCACCGCCATAAACAAGGATTCAACTTCTGAGACCCTAATGGATCCTGAAACTTTCTGAATAAACACTTTTCTTTCCTCCATATTTCAATATGACCCACAGTGACCTTCTGTGGACAAGGGAGAAGGATCGTTAATATGCCAAAACTTGATTTTCAGAATTCACCTGGACTAAACCAGGACATAACTAAATAAACATACTCTGGTCCCAACTTTCCTTAGGTGGACCATTTCAAAGAGACTCCTTGGCCAGAACGCTCATCTTGAGGCCATAAAATCTACACCCAGCCTTTGCACACCCCAGAGTGACTGAATAAAAGAACCAAAACTGAAGTTTTTATAACTATGATTTTTGATATTATGATTATGATCTTGTTTTTATGAATGAACTACTGTTTGATCAACTGGTGTGCCTATGGTTTTGTTTGTCACGAGCCGAGCCGGCTTGGCTTTCTTCGGCTCGGCCTCGATCTCTCTGGGGGTTTTGGTTTTACTGGTTATGTGCATTTTTGTGTATTACTGTACTAACTTCCATATCATTTGCCACTGTCTGACAGGCAGTTGTTAGTCTGCGTCTGTGACCTATTTTCACGCTGCTGACAGTCTGTTGGTCCAGCCACGCCCCCTCACTCTCCATCTGACTCCATCAGCTGTTTCCAGTCCCATTTATCAACCCTTCCGTGCCTTGCCCAGGTGTTCCCTATTTGCTGGGAGGACCCGGATTGCTTGGGTTGTGAGTAACTCTAGCGTTCCTCTGTGCAGTTGTACTGCTCCGCTGGTAGCGTTTCCTTGTGCGGCACAACTGCTATGCTTTTCCCCTGTACAACCTAGCATCACAAGTGGACCCTTTGTTAGCTCAAGCAGCCTAACCATTTGTATGGTTTGCCCCGAACTGTGTTCAATAAATGTGTGTGTGGTAACCCCTGCACTTAACCACTTGCACTCCGGGCAATTTTCCTAAAAATGCCCAAAAATAACGTGCCCAAAGTAAATCGAAAGCTGTTATTCAACCCTTTGCAGCATCTTCATGGGGTTGGTCTCATTTAAAAGAAAACACTTTGAATTTTTTGGCAAAAAAAACATAATCTCTCTACGTGCTCCGGCCACTGAGTTACAGTCATCTAAACATACTGAACTTGAAGAAAAAAAAAATTGGACACAGTGTTTTTTGGGATACAAATGCTTGTAAATAACACACAGCTGTCGGATCCGGCTGGAAAATGCAACAGAAATGTAGAACCAAGTGTTATCCAGCTGAGATCCAAATTTGGTAACAATACCACCAAAAATGAATATTTTACACAGCTTTGTTCTCAGGCTGTTCCCAGGCGTTATGGAACTGTGCCAAATTGTGCCAAATGGCACAGTTTGGAAAAACGTCTGTAACTTTTGAATAATTCAATGTAGAAGCTTCATTTTAGGCTCTAATGAAAGGTCACACTCAGGGCTGTGTCTGTGTGTGTGTGTGTGTGGGCGGGGGGTCGTTCCTCCCCCCCCCCGCTACCAAGGACCAAATTCGGCCCTCGCTACATGACGGAATACACTCTTTTTTTTTTTTTCCTTGCATGTTTTCACAGCGGCTCCCCCCCCCTCGCTACTGTGTGTGGGGGGGGGGGAACCGTGAACGGACCGTGAACACCTCCCCCCCTCGCTACAGAAGAGGGCCATCGCTACATGATGGAATAGACTGATATGCTTCCCCCCCACGGACCGGGGAGCGTTCGGACCGTGCCCCCCCCCGCTCCTCTTCTGCAGCGGGGTGGGGGGGCGTTCACGGTCCGAACACGGCAAATGAACCGTTTATCGCAGTGCACGCACTTCGTATTTCGTGCGCAGTACAGTTGTAATTTACCGATCGGTCAAAAGTCATTTTTGGATTACAGTTTTCAGGGATAAATAATAATTTAGCTTATAACACCTTACCTCTTCAAAGCAGCAGAGTCGTGGCGAACAGCTCTTCCCATGCGTCAGACGAACGCGACGCTGCTCCGCTCGTGGATCCCGATCAATATAATTCCATTACTGCCGTTTTGGTGAATGATTTACGACTTTTGTCGTCGGCCTCCGTCTATTCTGCTGGAATGAGTGCAGGTCCCACTTGTGGGTGTTCTCCATGCTGCTGGGTGAGCCTGGGTCTGTAGGAGATTCGTACAGAGTCCTTCTGCAGCAGTAAATATCGCTTCACCCAGCCTGAATTTCTGTGCTTCAATTGGCTCCTGCGTTCACAGTAGGTGGGTCCTCCTTCCTAGATTTTCATTCATTGGTTCTTCAAGGTTTCAGAAACCCAATTCAAGGCTTTTATTAGTCGAATGAGAGGTCAATCAGATGAACTAATCTGTTCGCGGCTGTCTCTGCAGTTTTTTTTTGAGTGGCGCTTGGACGCTACTACATCACCATCACCACCATCATGCGTCATGCGCACGAGGGCGCACGAGCGCGCTCTCGCGCGCCCTCGTGCGTCATAGGACGCAGAGACTTGCCCGCCCGCGGAACAACGGAGCGCAAGTGGTTAAATCCTTGTTTCTCCTTCTCTCCTCCGTGCGCAATGATAGGGCGCACGGAGGGTTTATGACAGTTTAATCTCGATAATCATCACCACCCTTCTGGATGAGCCTGCCCGTACTCTCGATCAGTATGAAGGATCTGGACATTCCTCCCCTCCTTTGGAGACAATCGTGCACTCCTTCCATCTTTAATATGAGCTGCAGTGCGTTTAACTGCTTTGTACCGAATTAAGAATCAGACTAACTTTGATTCCAAGGATTGAGACTCTTTGCTCTTGATAAATGCCTCAAATTATGATTTCGGCAGTTTAATATGCATTATTTTGTTTAATCACTTTTTCTCCTCAGGTGGGCAAACTCTTACAATTGATTCTCAGAATTATTATTCTTTGATTATGATACTGATTTTTCTTATTTTAATATCTACACTTTTACAGGGAATATTTTATGCATGCATTTACCCTGTGTTGATGAACAATTATCTCCAGTGAAATATTTCAACATTTTTAGGAATAAGAAATGTTTTTCTTACAGTTCATCCATTTTATAATTTTCCTACACATAGGAAAATTATTAGCCAGGAAAATTATTATTTGACATATGTGTTCAACATGAATTTTGCATCTTGATGCTAAATCAAACAATTGATTCCTTTGGAAAGACTAAACTGAAAATGATATCATATTATTACTTCCTCAAATTCCCCTCTTCTCTAAAACAAAGTTTTACAAACTCCGTCTCTGATTGGTTACGGCTGTCATCACCAGTGTTGGGAAAGTTACTAAAAAATAGTAACTAGTTACAGGTACTAGTTACTTATTTTCAAAAGTAACTGTTACCAGTTACAGCATGATTAAAGTAACTAGTTACTTGGAAAAGTAACTGATGTTACTTTTAAATGCATACTTAAATCATCTTGCACACATAGCAAGATCAAGGGCCCCTTGTTCTCATCAGAAAAAAGAAGAAAAAGAAAACTGATGAGAAAAAAGTCTCATCTTACAGAGAAAAAATGTCTCAGATTTACACAAATTATTGTAATCAGTAGAAAGTCAGAAATTTATTGGAAAAGAAGCTGTAAATTCACAGAGAAAATTTTTGGACCCCCTGGTGGGCCATTTTTGGGCCACGAGCCACATATTTGACACCCCTGGACCAGCCCTTAAAAATGCATATTTAGAGGATTTACTTCCATGAAATAGTTGCATATCACAACAGCATGTAAATGAATGAGATAAAATAAAACAGAAAGCACAGATAAATGAACATACACCTTAGAAATAGTTGTTCTTTACTGCAACAAATCAAAGTCACTTTTTCTCTGTGCAGTAAGAAAATTCACACAATTACTTACACAGCTGACACACTTACGCAACTGCAGACATTGAATGCAGCTTCTTGCTCAAAAATACTCATGTTTAACCACAGAGGTAGGAGCTGTTGGGGGCTACTCACCGCTCAGACAACAGGTGATCAGTCGCCACCACAACAGCATTTCTTCACCGGGTTGTGGTTTGAGGAGGACAGGAAACGGACCCACCAAGGAGCCTAACGCTGTGCCAGTTACAGTAGGGTCAGTTTATATCTATTTGCTTATTTATTTACTTGCTTTTGCCTTTGGCATGACAACCTCCAGTGGCTTGAGGCCGCTGGTGGCGCTGGGAATGACAGTCCCGCCCATAGCCACCAAAACTGTGTATTCATTCCCAGTTGGCGGCTGATGAGGAGGGTGTCTAGCAACTCCAAGTTGTACGATCATCTATTCGTGCTAAAAGTATCTATCCATATTAATAAAACAAGTAACGCGAGTAACGCATCTGATCAAATTTCAGTAACTGTAATGCATTACTGAATTTTTAAAGAGTAATTTCATTACACATCACGTTACAGCAAAAGTAGTGACTTTACAGTAACGCGTTGCTCCCAACACTGGTCAACACCCTCACAGTAAACCTCTTATCATTGGCTTAGACAGTCTGATATCACTTCCAGTCCTGCCTTCACACGCTGTCTTTAAAATATGCTATCGCTTGCACTTCCCTCTCTTCTTCTCTTGTTTTTTTGTTCTTTTATCTTCTCTTCATCTTTTCCTACTCCTGTTTGCTCCTGAGTTAGGTCTATGAGCTACCAAGCTATAGAAACTGCCATGATGTAGACCTCAAGTACTTTCCCTCCTTTCAGGAGGGGCTATTCTCTTTGTCTTTTCTAGTAATTCTGTTTTTTAATGTACTTACTTTTGTCACTGAAATTAAAATAAATAAATAGTACAAAAAAAAACTTCAACACTGTTGTTCAACATTATACGCTATTTTTCAGTTTAAGTGAAACTAACCTTTAATCTGGAAAGATAAATGTGCTGTGACAGTAATGTCATACAAAATGCACTTACACAGGAGCGTCATGAGATATTCATTATGCCAGCGACTGCAGAAATCTGACTGTGTATCATCACACCTCAGATAGTAACATAAATAACTGTCTTCACATAAAAGTGCAACACTAGGCCTGACAGTCATAAGGACTACCACATGGAGGATTATAAAAATGATTGGTACAATTGAAAGAATAGTGGGCATACTTAAATGAATCACAATGTATCTGTATTACTTTAATGCAAGATAAATTTTTTCTTCATCTGAGTTACATTCAATACAGGATAGTTAAAATGCTGCAACATATTTATAATAGACCATGGAATGACGGTGAAGAGCACCAATTACCAGATCCCACCAAGGAGGCAAACTAATCATGAATAAATACACACCTCTGCTTGCGAGGCTCCCGAGTCTTTAGCTCCACAGATATTAAATGCAACTCTTGCAAAGTGCCAAGAAAACACCACCATGCTGACCAACAGGCTATTCAAGACAACACAACACCAGCCTCACTCAGCATGATAAAATCTGACCAAGAAAAGATGACAACACATCCTAACCCCAGCACCGACAACAAACGGGATCAAATGGGACACAAAAAAGCCAAAATAATGACATCAAATTAAAAGGAATGCATTGCCAGTATTTATAAAAAATGTCACAAGTATTGTAAAAGTGTCCCGTTTGTTGACTTAATGTCACTTGGTCCTGTTAGATATGTATGATATTTTGATGAAATTTTCACCACAGGTAGTCCTTGGGCCAAGGATGAACCCATTGCATTTTGGCGATGATCTGAAAGTGCATACCTCCACCAAGGACCTTGTCTCTATTTGTGCTGCAAGATTACACAAAAACTACTGGATGGATTTGAATGAAATTTTTACCAGAGGTGGTTCTTGGGCTAGACAGGAACTCATTACATTTTGGTGATGATCCAAGAACACATACCTAAACCAAGGCTCTTATCTTCTCACAGTTATTTAGCAAGAATCCTCCAAAACAAGTGGATAGACTTTGATGCAAATTTCACCACAGCTGGCTCGTGGCCTACACACGAACCAATTACATTTTGGGAGTGATCCATAAGGGACGGAAGGAGCCATGGCAGAGGTATGTGCTCTCTGAGTGCTTTTCTAGCTTCATATTGGATTGATCCCTGTACTGACAGAGCAGTCACTAGGATTAATCTTAGCCTGGACCACGCTAGCTGCAGATAATAAATCCCCATAGCAACTTGACTGGGCTTAATTTATCCTTCTTTACTCAACCAAATCAAGCATAGACTAAACCAAGATTACGTGAAAATCCTGGCTTATCCCCTTACCTTGGTTTTATGCAATACCCCTCTGGGCTGCCCACTGTTGTTGTTGTGTCTCTTAATTATCCTCATTCTCCCCAGCTGTGGCACCACTAACACCTGTGCCTCTAATTAGGCAGCACCTTTATAAGGAGTGTCACCTACTCTTCATGGAGATGTTAGATGGCCTGCATCCAGATCAGAGTAATCCGTGTACTCTTCGTTCTTTTAATATTTCGTTTGTGAAACGAAAACAGAACTACCAAAAATAGCCATTATATCTAATGATGGCAGAAATGGAACGTTCAAGAGATCGAATCATTTGGAACAATTGATTCAGAAAAAGAATCGATCTTTCGGAACATTTGAAACATCTCCCCACAGCGACATCTGGTGGCCAAATGTTATAATACTATACTCAAACAGTCGAGTGTTTTCGTGTGTGTTTTTATTTCTTAACATTTCATGTTTTGTTTGGGTTTATAGTTTTATTTGTATGAATTAATTAGTATTAGTATGGGCATCTGATTAGGATGCCTCCTGGACGCCTCCCACTTGAGGTGTTTCAGGCACATCCCACTGGGAGGAGACCCCAGGGCAGACCCAGGACTTGGTGGAGAGACTATGTCTCCCAGCTGGTCTGGGAGCGCCTTGGTATCCCCTCTGAAGAGCTGGAGCAGGTGGCTGGGGAGAGGGAAGTCTGGGCTTCTCTGCTTGAACTGCTGCCTCCGCGACCCGGACCTCCGGAAAAGCGGTAGAAGATGGATGGAGATGGATGTATTAATTAGTATTTGTAGAGGGTGCTTGTGTACATTCAAGTATTGTTATTCAGAAAAACAATCTGTTCAACAGTGCTCGGACATAGACAGTTTCTCCCCTTGTTTAAAATCTCTCCTGCTTTTGAGAATATTCTCTCGCAAGGGACTGATGTGACTGGAATGAAGAGATATGTCTTGGCCTGCTGGAACATTATTATTATTATTATTATTTGGTCGCCTATGAGGCGAGCGACCATATCTCAGTTGCTTTACAAAGCTAATACAGGGCAGGGGTCGCCACTCCCCACTGCCCAACTGGAACAGGTGAGGAAATATAGTGGCATGCTGTTTCCAGTAATCTTGAGGATCATCTTGTCTGGGCAAGAATGGGGCTGAGAGATAGTGGTGAACCTCGATTGATAGATAGATAAACAGACAAGTTACATAACAATAAATGAGAATCAGACACAATTACCACCTCATTCAATCATTCTGAGCATAGTGGGTGTCTGGGGGCTGCCTACCTATGGCTTTTTTTAGTGATCAAATGCATAACAATATTTTTGTAAATAATAATAAAGGTGTATAAATAATAAATGTATACTTGTATGTGTATTAAAAAACCATGAATACATACTATAAACACTATGCTGGGTATGGCTTGATTCAGGTTGTGCTGTGCCAGGAATGCAGGCATCAGGATGTTTTGTCCGTAGGTGTCTCCACATAGTTGTCTTATTACAAAATGCAAGATGTTGTATACACATGCATACATTTAACTTTTTTTCCCTTAAGAAGGTCAAAGTGAATCCAGACAGCTGACCTGGGACGCTTTCTACCCCCATCCATTTCCAAATAGAGTAAATCCAAAAGCACGCTCAGTGCAAGACACTCAGAGAGGCAAGACTTCACAAACAAACTGCACTTTAGAGGAGCTTTTAAATACTTTAGGCATTTGGGGTGATGAATCAGCAGCCAGTCAGACAAGGACATGAGAAAATAGTATTTTACATGTAAAGTATATATATATAATACATATATTGTGCATAGAATAGGCATTTTCATATTGTGTAATGGTAGTATTTTATTTATTATTCCATTTTAGAAATGGGATAACAAAATCAATGCATAAAACAACGGTGGCATTTCAAAACAGTTGGTGACATAATGGAACGTGACATGGAACAGTCACGTAACATCCTCTTTCTGATACAGACCTCGGAACAGTGGTTCGATTCAAAAGTTCCACCTAGGTTTCAATATGTACTAAAACGCTGTTTCGACTTTGCCATCACTAGTTATATCGTTCTCGCCTTGTTTAGTTTAGTTTAGTTTAGTTTAGATAGTTTATTTCGAACACAAAAAATATAACAAAAAACAAGCAAATAGCAAATGCAATAAAGTTACAGTATACACTGTTCGAAAGGGAGAAGGAAGAAGTGAACACTTATTAATTCCAACTCCTCTTTTCCATCGATACACCCATGTGAATTTTATACAAATTACTACCTTTAATACCCCAAGTAAACAAATAAAAATGTCAAAATAAAATAGAAATGTCAAAATAAAATAGAAATTGAGCAAAAATGACATAACGGATCTGATTCCGTTTGGTGTTGTTTTCCTTTTATTTTGTCGGTCACAGCCAGAAGCGTTGATGGCAGCAGCAGAACTCCACCATTTTCAAACAAGCCTGAAAGACTAGCTGCTAAATCTCACTTTAAAATTGGGAAAATGCCAAAAGTTGCAGCATAGACTCAAGCAGACATCACCACCTGATGAAAGATGAGAAGGACTGCCAGAAATAGACATTTGTAGAATTCCCCTCAGCCAGCAAAAAGGATGAAAGGAGGACATTGTGGATACCGAAGGCCTGGGGAGTTAGAAAGGTTGACATGACCGGCCTCTGTTTTGACCACTTTATAACAGCAGTTTGCTCATGAGGAGTGGGACAAAACACCTGCTGAGAGGTGCAGAAGTCTCATTGACAATTACAGAAATCGTTTGTTTGCATTGATTGCCTCAAAAAGTTGTGCAACAAAATATTAAGTTAAGGGTACCATCATTTTTGTCCAGGCCTGTTTCATGAGATTGTTTTTTAAAATAATTCTCTTGAATCACAATTCAAAAGCATTGTCTGATTTTCATTGGTTAATTTTCATAGACTTTTTATTTATTACCACTTTTGTCAGATTCAAGTTATTTCTGTGACCATTGTGGGTTTTTCTTTCATTAACAGAGGGGTACCAACAATTTTGTCCACGTGTGTACGTGATATTTAGTGTTTGTATTCATTCTGGGTGAGTCTAAGGTATTTGTACTTGATTGTCTTTTGTATTTTAATATGTCCCACTTTAGAAAGTGATGTTTTTGTCTTTTCCTCCAAGTGTTACAGCTTTAAATTTTTTCTTCCATAAAGTTAATTTAATATACAAGTAATAATTTTTATGACTACCTTACATCTGTCTCCACAGTACACAGCTTTATTTATTATAGTCTCTTCACAAACTTTAACATGCAAAGTAATACACTCAGAAAAAATAGACTTCATAGTGTACTATGGTCTAATGTTCTATTTCTCTGTGTGTCTGATAAAAGATCTTCATAATGTGGAACCTGAAGACAGTGTGGACCACTTGTCCTAGACTGATGAGAATCAGTTCATGACTCCAACCACCACAGGTGAAATTCAGTGCCTTAAATGTTAAAGCTACAGTACAGGAAAGGGTCCATGGAGTGACCTAAAATCATTTGTGTTTGCAGAGGACAGCAGAGAAGATCACTGGTCCTTCACTTCATCCTGTTCAGGATGTTTCACACCAACCAGGAGCGACCAGGACTCACATTGTCATCACCACCACCGTGCACTCTTCTCCCTGTTTTAATTGTTATAATAAAATTTAACAGGACAGCAAAATACATTTTCCTATTTATTTGTTAATTTTCTATCTACATCTTTGTTTAAAACCAGAGGTGGGTAGAGGAGCCAGAAATTGTCTCAAGTAATATTACTGCTGTTGGAATTGTTCAAGTATCAGAGTCGTCGCCAGAAAAGGTGAGGATGAAAGTATTCAATAAAAAAGTTACTGGAGTAGTAATGACGGTTCTAAATTTGCAAACTTTTTCTCCTAAATTTCTGAGTCTTTCCATATATTTTGTCTTTTTTGAATATACAACTTTTATCCTATAAATCTGAGTTTTTCCACATAAATTAGATATTTGTAACATACATTTTCTACTTCTTAAAAAATTAGCAGTTCTACATTTCAGACATTTTTCTTTTAAATGTATTTGTCAAATTTGTGACTGTTTTATATGATTTTTTTTTAAAAACATGAATTTGTAACATTTTATATATAAACTTTTCACATAAATTTGTAACTTTTTAAATCTAACTTGTTCAAATTACTTGTTCTTTGTTGCTGGAATAGAAGAACAATAATATCAACACCCATCTCAGCTAATTAAGATTATAAATTTACTAAAATGACCAGAGATGCAGTCGTTTCTAGTGAGACTAATCAGTCATTTTAAACAGGCACATCTCTATTCAGTTTTCAAATGGGTGAAATTAAAATTTAGTGACTGTGACCAAAGGTACTTGAGTAAAAGTAGTTTTATCCTCACATGTACTTGAGTAGAAAGTATCCTGCAATAAAGTTACTCATCTAAGTACCGTTTTGTCAAACGATCTACAAGAACAAGAACCTTTTCTGGCAGCATGTTTCTGCATCACTGCCAATGTCTGACTGTTCTGAACAAATGTAACTTGTATTCTACCCAAACCTGTAGTGAATATTAATGATTATAAATAAGTGAATACAGATAAAGTACTTGAGATAAACCTTTTATTTAATAATTTAAAAAAAACAATTTTGGGAAATACCAGATTATGTCTTGTCATAAATAAATGCATAGAGAATGCATGAAGTGAGGTGCAGCTCACAGTTGTGTAAACATGTGAATGACTGGTTATTTAAAAAGGTTAAAGTTAAATTAGACTTTTTTATGGATTTAAATTGTAAACATGTAAAACATCAATGTAGGTCTTAAAGAAGAAAGGAGAAGGTGCTTCCATCTCAGAACCAGTGGATGTGGACACCATTCACACCAGACTGGTCCCCTGGTCTCTGCAGCTCTCAGCTCCACGTCACATGTAGTCATCACGGATCACACAGACATTTGCTGGATTAAAAAAATTCATAGTGATTAACATACATTACCTCCTCTGCTCAGTTGAATGTTTACAATAACCTTTACTGACTTGTGTGGTTGTTGGACAGTAAAGGATTTCAAAATATTAATTTATTGGTTCATTATTTTTTGATATATTTTTTAAATTCATTGCTCATCAATAGAAAGACATTTCAGTAAATCAGTGACTGTTCTATACTAATAATAGAAAGCACAATTCGGGTGGCTAGTCAATATTCTGAAGGCTCATTGGTCCTAAAGTCTGTTAAAAATGGTTATATGCAGTTCAAACCAACCCTCAAATAAATAAGTTTACTGCAACTCAACCATCCAACATGACATCCTCCCTTCCCATCCACCACGCCACATATGTACACACTTTGCATTTAGTGTATTAATGTATACAGTATATACTTAATAATATGGTCAACAAAAATTAAACTGTTGCATGGCTGTCATAAACAGCATGTTTAATTAACTGATTTATCCCTATGATGGGTGAGACATAAATGCAACCTTTTCAAAGAAAAATAGTCTATTAATTTAGGCTTAATTAATTTGGTCCTAATTTTCGGCTCAATGGACCTTAACCCTTTGGTGTGAGAGTTTGCGTGCCCCTAGTGGCAGAGCGCGGCGCTGCACCTGTCAACTAATTGTGACATCCCTGTACTCCCCAGCTATACTGACGACTTGTACTGATAGTGGCAGTTCAAAAGGTGGCAGACACACGTTGGAGGAATCATGGCTGACATATAATACACCAAAGTAGAACTCCTTATTTCCTTTTCCTGTATTCCCTTCTTTTAGCTCAGAAAGCTAATATGGCCGCTGTCCATCGTCGTGCACCATCATTTAGACGGCTTCGTACACAGAAAATAGCCACGGGATACAAGTGAAATTTATGTAGGATAATCATAAGACTTTGTAGATGTGGTAGAGAGCATAAATGACTGACAGAATGCAAAATAATGACCACGATGGACATAAACGCACCAACCACGGCAGTGAGCGAGTTCCCTTAGCCACCGGTAAGTGACGAATTTCTTTGTTTTTTTTTTTACATTGTACGGATTTCTTGTTCACATACTTTGTAAATAAGATAACGTACCCTTGTACAAAAAAAAGGTGTCAAAAGACTGAACCATTCTTTGTGTAAATATGTCCAAAGTCTGCTTTGACTGAGTTCTGTAATTCAATATAGCTACCATGGCATTATGCAAATTAGTTGTGTAAAATCACTCCTATCTGAAACTTTGGATCATATTTTACATCTTTCTAATAGACAGTAAGCCATTATCTCTTACCACTTTCAAGTTATAGCCTTGGAAATCTGAACTATTTTATTGACAAAGAATATTTACCACTCTTGACCACTAGGGGTTATGTCGCAATTCAGTGACAGTCACACTCAAAGCCTTAGTAATAGGTCTCCCAGTAGACCTACCAGATGTCGGTCATGTCAACCATTAGTGACTCCTGAGACCTTCGGTATCCATTTCTCCACAAAGTCCTCCTTTGTTGATGGGAATTCTATAAACGTATATTTCTGGCAGTCCTTCTCATCTTTAATCAGATGGTGATGTCTGCATGAATCTATGCTGCAACTTTGGGCATTTTCCCAATTTTAAAGTGAGATTTAGCAGCTAGTCTTTCATGCTTATTTGAAAATGGCAGCACTATGTGACTGTTACCACCACTTCCAGCTCTGATTGACAAAATAAAAGGAAAATGACACCAAATGGAATCAGATCCATTATGTCGCTTTTGCTCAATTTCGATTTTATTTTGACAAGGTGAGAACGATATAACGGTTATTTTCGGTAGTTCTGTTTTCGCTTCACAAATGAAATATTAAAAGAACAAAGAGTACACCTCTCTTCTGCATGCAGCTAGTGATGGTAAGATGAGACTTTCTGGAGGACTTGAGGCCTTTCATCAAAATGGCTCATATAGACAAGGCCTGATGTGAAACTTCATTTTCTCTACCAGTCCATCTAGTGGACAAAACATATACAACGTGGAGATTTTCACAAAGGTATTATTGGTTTAATGTGTATTTCTTTTCATTTCAATAAATGCACTGTCTTTTAAGAAATAGCAATGATCATAAGGGAAAAAAATAATAAAACTAAGGTGACTAAAGTGAATGTGCTTGTGCTACTTATCCATTCTTTTTTAAGAAATAACTTTCCAACAATCTTATACTGTCTTTCCCAGTGCATTCATCTCTGTTCTTATTGTCATGTAGGGCACAATAGTGCCTCAGCATAATGATGTGTTGTTGTTGTATCCAAGCTTTCTGACACACAACAGACACTTCCCCTTGAAAATAAAAATAAATTATAAGAGTAACCCCACTAGAACCCTAGCTCTCCAGATGCAAGACAGATATGTTGCCTCTAGGCTACTGTTATGTATCAAATATGAAACATTTGATATTGTTGTGTGTGCTATGGGTGGTGGCTCCACCTTTTCGGTTCCGCCACCACCCTGGGTATAAAAGGCAGATGCAGAAGAGGCACGGTCTCTTTACGACCAGACCTCTGCCTATACAAGAGCGCCTATATCACACTGTGAGTTCGCCAATAAACCTACGTTCTACTGCACCTCCAGCCCCATTTTTGAAGAACGGGTTATGGATATAACAGCTACCACTTAGTGATGGCCAGATAAGGCTTTCTTGAAGACTTGAGCCTTTCCCTCAAAATGGTTCATATTGACGAAGCCTCATGTGAAACTTCATTTGCTCTACTAGGCCATGTGGTCGACAAAAAGTATACAGCATGCAGATTTTTACAAGGACGTTATTGGTTTAATGTGTATTTTTTTCAATTTTGATAAATGTGCTGTCTTTTAAGAAATATCACTGAGCATAAGGGAAAAAAGAACTAAAACTGGGGTGACTACAGTGAATGTGTCTGTTACTTTGTGTGTTGTACTAATCCATGTTTATTAAGAAATATTAACTTATCAACAGTCTTGTACTGTCTTTCCCAGTATATTCACATCTGTCCGTATTTTCATGCAGGGCACAATAGCAATAGTGCCTCAGCATAATGATGCATAATAATGATCCAAGCTCTTTGAAACACAACAGACACTTCACTTTGCAAATAAAAAATAAAATTACAAGAATGACCCAGCCGGAATTTGAACCCCAGCCCCCCACTTGTAAAGCAGATGCTTTACCACTAAGCCATTACCTCAGTTACAATATCCACTATTTGTGGAAAATACATCAATGGGAGAAATGCGATCAAACTGCTCCCAAACAGGAGAAGTCTATGTTTTTTGTGCTAGCTCCATCTGAAGATTGGCTGTGACAAATCCCTTAACACAGTCAAACATCAACAACACAAAATGTGAAAGACTGGGATTTCCATTATGTATCGCTGCTCACTTTATTTCATGTTGCGTGCAAAATCATGAATGGCTTTCTGACCCAGTCACGTGGTACGATGTCAACACATACGTCAGCAATACATGCCTCAAAACGCGCTTCACCAAACATTTGCTAGATAAGCTTGGAGCACCATCAAAGCTCCGGAGCCTGCCGTCCCATCACTACATGCAGCCCAGTTCTTCCTTCTGTTCACTGAAACCCTGTCTTCCTATGTGGGATCACATAAGCCTTACAAATTGCTTCACTACTCTCTAGACTCTCTCCCAGGACCTAACCTATGCACAGGTGGACTTATTTCTGTGGACTGTGGATATTCCCCTCAGCTCAACTACCAGTAAGTCTCCACCAATTCCCTTCACTACCTCTTCCTCAAGTTTCCGGCCGAGGTATTATCTGTCACTACACCATATTGGATCACCGTGCACTCACTCAGTCAGGACAGCTCATGGCAAGCAGGAGTATCAGATGTGCAGCCGGCTCTACTCTTCTGCACCTGTAAGAAAAGCAACATAAGTGTCATCCTGTCTTGCTATATACTCATCATTGTCTTTTCTCTTTGCCAGGTGTTATGTCTGGAAATAGGACAGCGGAGGTAGGAATTGTACCTATTGGTAACTTTATTACACACAGTTATTAGCAGCACGTGTTACAGTAATATGCTAACTAGCAAGCTAACCCTTAACCGACAGAGGCTGTAGCTGGCACAGAGGCGGCGCACCAAAGAGGCCATCTCCCACCAACAGTCCACTTATATAGGCACGGCATGATGACATCACCCATGTATCCGACGTCATGTCTGTTCACAACACCAGGTTGCCAGATTCTCGCCGTGTGTACTCTTGTTCCTGAATATAATAAACTTTACCATCAACTTATTTCTTGTGTTCGTGGTGTCTGCAACTGGGTCTAAATAAAATCATGTCACTAGTCTTTTTGTGAAGCTCTTGTGGCTCTTAAAAATGGACATTACCCTTTACCACCTTCATTTTCAAATATGGTGAATGTTGATCATTAATTATGTATTCTCAGGACAAAAAAAGCAGCTTTCATTGCAAAATAAATTTCTACTCAAAATACATCTTTGCAAAAATCTGAAAGGCTTTTCCTTGAATAAATTACACTGGTCAACAAAAGATTTATTGTCTAGGTTTTTTTTAGCTGATTTAGGACAATTTTGATGTGCTGAATCCAAAAATCACATTGGTTTTGCTCAATCAGGTCAAGTTTTTGAATTATGGCCACATGTTTTCTTATGATTTTGTTTACATGTACGGGTATTTTTCGCTTTATATGATGCAAAATTCATTTTTATTTCTTGAAATTCTCTGAATTTTAAACAATGATGATGTAACATTCAATTTACATGTACTTACCTTTATCA
The DNA here is from genome assembly GCA_020510985.1 of Pholidichthys leucotaenia. Taxonomy (NCBI): domain Eukaryota; kingdom Metazoa; phylum Chordata; class Actinopteri; order Cichliformes; family Pholidichthyidae; genus Pholidichthys; species Pholidichthys leucotaenia. Next base: position 16,884,489 of record CM035838.1, read on the forward strand.
ATGTCTACTATTCAATTTACAGTACACCTGTACAACTGCTGTACAACTCCTTATAACTTAACATAAAAACCTGACCTGATCAAGAGAAACGGATATCATTTTCGCATTCAGCGGTGCAAAATTGTCTTAAATCAGTTGAAAACACACAAACAACTTACAAAAAAATTATTTTATGTTGTGTAATAAATCTCCATTCAGATCTTTGCCCTTGTTAGTAAAATGAGCCAGAATCCTTCTCTCTGTTAACCTGCCACCCTCCAGCCTCATAAAGACTGTAAAGCCAATTTATGAGATGAGATGAGGAGAGCTTCAACTTTATTGTCATTACACATGTATGAATACAATACAAGACAACTTAGTATATCAGTGAGAGGATAGTAGCAAATGAACAAGAAAAATTATGAATCTTTGAGGAAATTTTATTGAAAAAGTTGCAAACTCATTAGTATGTTGTAATTATGGAATTATGGTAGCAACTTCCGGTACTAGTTTAGAACGTATGGTTGTCACTGAAACGGGACACTTTTCCTTGGTTAAAACACAATGACTTCGGCATCAGAAATGCAGGAAGATGGCCTTTTGCACCTCAAAAACAGTAATATAATCATACCACTTCCCACAACTATCGAGAGATGAGAAGATGACCTTAAAAAGTGACCTGGCAGACTGTAGCTCCATTTGTTAGCACCGCTGCTAAGATGCTAATGCTGTAAACAAATGACCCGTGCTGGCAAAATAAGTCAGTTTGGGGACATTTTCAAAACTGATGTAACGTTATTTCCATATTCTGTATTGAAAGACCTTCAAAATGATATTTAATTTGTAGGACGTGCACAAAAATGGATGGAAAAAAGACAATTTGTTTATATTTTGGCTAAGTTGAAAACTTGCTTTCGATCTGTCAGGAGTTACATCTTCCGCAAAAACATATATATTTTTAGAAAGTACGATTTCTAAGCTTTCCAATGATACCAGGCACTCATGGGGGTTTTTACGGGACTTGCCGCTAGCAAATAAAGAAAGAGTCATGATTTATGACTTCTCTGCCTGTAGCTCATAATGACACAGTGCACATTCCGACTCATTTTGCCAGCATGGGTCACATCAATGTCTCCACCGCAATAAAGTCGGCTGCATTTTGCTAAAATATGTTGGACATAATCAGATTTACCTCAGAGCAGACGTAGAATCTAGTCAGAGCCACAAAGAAGCCTCCATTTATACAATCTAGGGCACAACCACGAACACGAACACCAGCAGCAAGTACCAGAACTACGCCAAAACATTCAAAAAATGCAAAAACTACAAGTGCTGAAATTAGCTGCCACTTGAGTGCAAAACGCGTATGCCCCTGCTACTCCACTCTGACTGACTGATTTAACACTACGTCAGCCGAAACCGGAAGCTCCGCCCATAATTGTTCCTACAGCGGCACCCCCAGGAATAATGTGGATAGGAAAAGTGTTAACTTTACTCCAACAGTAAAAATATTCTGCATGAAAAAGCCCCGAATATATTAAATTAAAAAAACTTTCCAAGAAAATGTTAGTTTACAAGAAAAAAAAAAAAAAGGTGAGAAAATTGGATATTTATAAGAGGAAAAAGTAAAAAACGTATAAAAATATAGACAATTTACTTTTTTTTTTCTTGTAAACTGTGCTGTCACACTTATTGTGAAGTGCAGTGTAGTGACGCCGGCTTTCTGCTGCGTCACTGCACTGCCCTGTATAGCGAGGCGGGTCACCATGGGCACTTCCTCTTATGCCGGATGACCACACTAGGTGCCTGCCGTGTACTGCTTCACTATATGTTCAATAAAGCTGTGTTCAGCGTTACCACGCTCTTTGCTTCATTCATCACCAGGTTTGTGGACATAACATAAATGTAGCTTTATTGTTGTAAATTTGACTTTTTTTTTTTCTAGGAAATTTTTTTGTGTTGTTCGTTCGGCATTTGGAAGTTGTGCCTTTTCTCACCAAAATGTGACTTTTACTCATAAATTGCTTCTAGTAAATTTGTGACATTGTAAATTAGCATCTTTATCATATTTTTGCACCTTTATTCTTGCATGAATATCCCAAATTGATATTATGAATGTCAGAATCAGAATCAGAATCAGAATCAGATTTATTGCCATTGTTCATGTAGTACACAAACTAGGAATTTGTCTCGGTGCAATGCTGCAACATTAAACATGATAAAATAAAAGAAATAAACTATATATGCAATAAAGTGTAGAATAAGAGTGAGTAATACTAGTCAGCAGTTTAAATATATTAGCGAGCAGCAGATAATATGGAGAACCATATAGTGCAGTCGGTAATGCAGGAAGAAAACAGTGATGATTGACATGAGTCTGGTTGAGCTGCTGTACATAGTGCACGAGAGTCAATAAGTCACTTAGTGTTCAGCAGTCTGATGGCAGAGGGGAAGAAGCTGTTCATGTGACGGGAGGTTTTAGTCTGGATGGACTGAAGTCTTCTACCTGAGGGGACAGGGGCAAATAGCACGTGACCAGGGTGTGAGGGATCGGCTATGATCCGGCCAGCACGCCTCCGGGTCCTGGAGATGTACAGATCCTGGAGAGATGGGAGCTTGCAGCTGATCACCTTCTCAGCAGTGCGTACGACGCGCTGCAGCCTTAGTCTGTCCCTGGCAATGGCTCCTGCGTACCACACGGTTATGGAGGTGGTGAGGATGGACTCGATGATGGCTGTGTAGAACTGCACTAACATCTTGGTGGGTAGCTTGAGCTTCCTCAGCTGCCGCAGGAAGAACATCCTCTGCTGGGCCTTTTTGATGAGGGAGCTGATGGTCGGCTCCCACTTGAGGTCCCTGGTGATGGTGGTGCCTAGGAAGCGGAAGGAATCAGCAGTGGTGATGGGAGAGCCTGTGAGGGTGAGGGAGGGCAGAGGGGTTGTGACTTTCCTGAAGTCCACAATCATCTCCACTGTCTTCAGAGCGTTCAGCTGCAGGTTGTTGTTGTTGCACCAGGACGCCAGCTGGGCCACCTCTCTCCTGTAGGCGGACTCGTCGCCGTTGGAGATGAGCCCGATGAGGGTGGTGTCGTCCGCAAACTTGATCAACTTGACAGACTGGTGGCTGGAGGTGCAGGAGTTGGTATAAAGGGAGAAGAGTAGGGGGGAAAGTGCACAGCCCTGGGGTGATCCGGTGCTGATGCTAGCAGAGTCTGAGACAGTCTTTCCCAGCCGCACATGCTGCCTCCGGTCCGTCAGGAAGTCGGTGATCCACCTGCAGAGGGAGTCAGGCACGTTGAGCAGGGACAGCTTGTCCCAGAGCAGATCAGGGCGGATGGTGTTGAATGCGGAGCTGAAGTCCACAAACAGGATCCTGGCGTAGGTTCCCGGGGAGTCCAGGAGCTGCAGGATGGAGTGGGGGGCCAGGTTGACTGCGTCGTCTACAGACCTGTTGGCTCGGTAGGCAAACTGCAGCGGGTCCAGGAGGGGGGTGGTGATGGACTTGAGGTGGGGCAGGATCAGGCGCTCAAAGGACTTCATGACTACAGAGGTGAGCGCTACAGGTCTGTAGTCGTTAAGTCCAGTGATCCGTGGCTTCTTGGGGACAGGGATGATGGTGGAGGATTTGAGGCAGGTCGGCACGTGGCATAGCTTAAGGGAGGTGTTAAAAATGTCTGTGAAGACAGGAGCCAGCTCTTTCGCACAGTGTCTCAGGGTGGAGGGAGACACGCCGTCCGGACCGGGGGCCTTGCGTGGGTTCAGTCTGGAGAACTGTTTGAGCACGTCCTGCTCACTGATGACAAGGGCGGGGGGGAGGAGGGGGGGGCCGCCTTTGATGAAGTAGGGATTGTGGAGGCTGTGGAGCTGGAGGGAGGGGGGGAGTTGGACACAGATGACGAGATGTCAAAACGGGCATAGTGTTGGGACAGTCTTTGACAAAGGGCTTTGTCATCCTGACCTTTAGGAGCCTGAGGCCGATAATTGGTGATTTGCCTCAGTCCTCTCCACACAGAAGCCGAGTCATTAGCAGTGAACTGCTGCTGGAGTCTCTCAGAATACACAGATTTAGCTCTCCTCAGCTCTCTGTTAAACCGATATTTAACCTCCCTGTAGCAGTCCCTGTCTCCACTTTTCAGCCCCTGTCTCCACTTTTCAGTGGGTAGTGGTTGTCCCTAGACAACCACTACCCACCTTGTTAAAAAATAAATCAACTGTGTGTACTTTCATAACAGCAACAAAAATGTTGAAGCTTACCCAGGATTCTCTCTGACTCCAGATGCAGTATGATACAGCTGTGATCTGGCGAAGGAATCTGGCTTGACAGATTCAGTTCGCTAATGAAACGCAACAAGTCTATTTTTGAAGGATCCTGGATCCAATCCACAAGGAAATCCCATGGTATCTTTTGGTATTTAATAGCCGTTTGATCGTTAAAAATGATTTAAGGATTGTCCGTTATTTTCTGAGGTCTACTCCTCCACCACTGAGTCAGAGAAGGTAAAAACTTGACATTACATACAAATGACTCATAGAATTAACAGGCTATTCACGTTTTATTTAGAGTCAAAAAATCTAGGTGGGGAGCCGCCGCTACATCACGCTTCCTTGCTATTGTCATGTGATCGCAATCGGTTCACCTCGGTCACTCTCGGGTCTTTCTCGAAATCACACGTTATTTTGTATAATTCTCACGTGATCTTGTAATTCAAACTCTATTCTCATCCATGCCGCTGCAAAACACAAACAGATTTGGTAGGGATGAACGCAAGGCTCCATCAGCACTGCGTCTGCATCGTACTGCATCTGGAGTCAGTGTAAATCCTGGGTTAGACACTAACCTGACTCTGCTTGAACGAGAGGAGACACAGAAACCAGGCTGCAGCTGCTGCAGTGAGGTGTGTGCACTGCTGATGGCACAGAGGGGGGGGGGAAATGGGGCTCAGGTCACATGAAATTGTATGGGACTCAAAATATAGGTATCAGACATTAAAACCCATTTGATTAGCGATAGGTGTCTCTGTGGGGAAAAATTAAAATCCATAGTCCCTTTAAAAAAAAGCTCTCCAAAAGGGCTCTTCAGGGGGCAAAGGGGCAGTCTCGGGGCTGTATCTCAATGGGCTGGGACGACCCACAACTAGTTGGAGATGAAAAACGATGTGAGACAAATCTGAGAATTTGTGACAATTTTCACTTGAGATCACTCTGTCTCACGAATGTTGCAATAATGTTGCACAAACTCCTAGAGAATTTTTTTTCTTTTTAGCCAAAGTTTGCATGTTTGCATACATGTTATGGAAGTGTTGCAGGACATTCTCATAACATGCATGACACTAAATTTAGGGCTGTTGGTTTTTTTTTCCACTCACGACAGTCCTGCAATGGCTGCCCAACACTCAAGATGGGTTTGAGACACCTGCATTGACTCTGAGACAATTCTGGGAGAAAGCTGTTCCACATTTTTTTTGAATATGTTCAAAATACCTGTGAGACGAGTGCAAGACCCTGTGACTTGGGAGGAAAATGAGAACAGCCGAGAATGTTTAGAGACACTGTGGAAACTCCCTCGAGAATGGCATTCTCCAACTTGTCTCAGGCCGTCTCAGCCCAGTGAGGTACTACACTTAGAGCTCCACTTCACATCATGTGCATGTGCCTGACCATATGCCAATGCCCTTTCCTTTTAACCCTAAAATGAGGCTTTGCATTGTTGTGTTTGGGACATAATTGGGTCAGCATTATCCAAATTGAACTTTTCATTACTCTTTGTGGATGAATGAGACAAAAATCTGAGCAACTCATTTTACAGTGTTTTCTAAATGTGTATCCAATGTGGTGGTTACAAACATGTTTATCATATCAATTTACAAGGTGCCAGTATGTTGTTTGCAGCTTGTTGTAAAAAAAAATGTTAAGAGTTAGTTCTCAATTACAACTAGAAAAGCACTCGGAGAGCGCAGACCTCCGCCAAGCGGCACAGTTCCCCCCATACAATGTTTGTGTGTACGTTTTCAGATTCCCTGAGCATGAAAAGATATGACTAGCAATTGGATTCACAATGATTATTTGTTTATTTGACATAGACAGTGCAATAAACAGACAATTAATGAATGACAATCAATGTGATAGTGATAGGATTAGTGGCTCAGTAGTGTAAAACGGGGCTATAAGGGACGGCGGGTTGATAAGGGACACTTTTCTGGGAAATGTTTTAAATGTAATTGTGCTTTTTTTATTTTGAGCAGGACGCTGAGTTGTGTTTTTATTGTCAAATATCCATGAATCCTTCATCAAATGTAGGCGGAAGCAAAATTAAAAAAGCAGAATTACATTTAGAAAAGTGTCCCATATTACCCCGCCGTCCCTTATAGCCCCGTTTTACGGTAGTAAAAGCATTGCCTCCTTGGCGGAGGTAATAAACTGAAGTGTTGGTGTGTCCATCTCCTCCACTGACGGATGCAGATTGGTTAGACAGGTTGCCGTGGGTTTTATATTATATTGGGGTTGCGCTCGGCGGCAAAACAGAATTTAGAATTTTCCCCGGCAGAGAGGTCGTTTTTACGCAGCGCCTATAGCTGGGCGGGGAATTTGTGGCAAATAATCGGGCGGCGGACAGGTGGCCGTGTCAGGTTTTGCAGCGTCGCGGAAAAAGCGGGCACGCTGGCGGGCCCAGGCCAGCAGTGTTTTCCGCGTGCTTTTGTGCCTAAAACGTTGAAGAACGCGGAGTTTGTGTTGGTCAGACACGACAAGCAGCGCAATGTGCGCAGCGCCTATGGCTGGCGGGCCCAGGCTACCAGTGTTTTCCGCATGCTTTTGTGGCTAAAACGTTGAAGAAGGCGGAGTTTGTGTTGGTCAGACACGACGCCCAGCGCCGTCCATTGCGCCTGCGCACATGTTGGAAATGGCCATATGTCACAGTGTGGAAAAATGCTTTAAAAAATTCCTGTATGCAGACGGTGATGCGGATCATCCCCAAAATGTAATCAGTTCTTCCTTGTACCATTTCCAACAACGCCTGAAAGTTTCATGGAAATGCGTCCAAGATTTTTTGAGTTATCTTGCTAACCAACAGACAGACAGACAGACAGACAGACAGACAGACAGACAAACAGACAAACAAACAGACAAACCCCGGCAAAAACATAACCTCCTCCTGGCCTTTTCGGCCTGGCGGAGGTAATAATTTGGTGTAGTGTTGGGAAAAAATTAGGTGATGTGACATGACTATATTCTATAGGAAGTTACAAATTTAAAGCTATACTACTGCCAATACTATCATTGTCCCTAAGTTCTCTGTGATATATAAGAGGTGAAAATCTGTAAATGACAGAATTTGTATGAATGACTACACCATCACATATTTTTGTGCCACAGTAAGATGTTGGTCGTTTTTGCTGGAGAGTCATGGAGAGAAACCTGACTAATTCAGAAAAAAAAATGCTCTTTGTGAATTATTAACTTAGCTGAATACTTCTTACTGGTGACTACTTCAGATTCCCTGGAAAATACTGTGAGGTCTTTACTTCATAATGTAAAGTGCCATGAGAAGGATCAAGCATATCTGAAGTATTCTGGACAAGTATGTCTATAATCTTCAGCTTGTTTGTCTTTTGAATAACACAGACTGACAAGGAAAGTCAGTGCAAAATTGTCTCAGGTACTCAATCCATTATTATTTTTTTAGATGTGTATTAAACACTGGACATACTCAACTCAAACCTGTGAAGTCTATTAACTCTCACTGAAGTATCGGCGTGGGCAATAAAACTCCCCACAGCTTCTCTTCTTTCTATCCAAATGCTGCAGATGTAAGAGACGTGTAATTCAGTTGTGTAAGCAAACAAACCTGCTATAAGGTCGTCTGCTATTCAGCATGGACTTTGTGCTTAGAAAGATATTTGCTATTTCTGAATTCACTCACTATACAGGGCACCATATAGGGTGTGCTGTTATGATTCTGAGCAGGATTAGGGTACCATGTTCATGCTTTAAGTTCATTTCTGTTATGTTCTGTATTTTCCTCTCCTCAGCTTAGTTTGGTTATTACAGCCGTGGACAAAATTGTTGGTACCCCTCTGTTAATGAAAGAAAAACCCACAATGATCACAGAAATAACTTGAATCTGACAAAAAGTGGTAATAAATAAAAATTCTATGAAAATTAACCAATGAAAATCAGACAATGCTTTTGAATTGTGGTTCAACACAATTACTTTAAAAAACAAACTCATGAAACAGGTCTAGACAAAAATGATGGTACTCCTAGAAAAGATTGAAAATAATGTGACCATAGGGACATGTTCAACCAAGACGTGTCCTCTAATTAACATCAAAGGTGTCTACAAACTTGTAATCAGTCAGTCAGCCAATTTAAAGGGTGACAAGTAGTCATTGTGCTGTTTGGTGACATGGTGTGTACCACACTAAACATGGACCAGAGGAAGCAAAGGAGAGAGTTGTCTCAGGAGATTAGAAAATTATAGACAAGCATATTAAGGTAAAGGCTATAAGACCATCTCCAAGCAGCTTGATGTTCCTGTGACTACAGTTGCACATATTATTCAGAAATTTAAGATCCACGGGACTGTAGCCAACTTCCCTGGACGTGGCTGCAGGAGGAGAAAGATAGTACGAATGGTAACAAAAGAGCCCAGAATAACCTCTAAACCAGGGGTCACCAACGCGGTGCCCGCGGGCACCATGTCGCCCGCAGGGACCACACGAGTCGCCCGCAGGCCTGTTCTAAAAATAGCACAACTCGCAAGTGAGCTGCATCTAAGATGTAATTTTTTCTGCCGCTATTTTTTAAAATCACACTTGCATTTATATAGATTTTAAAATGACAATGTCTTAAAAATAAAAAAATGAAAATATGTTTATTATACGTAAAGTTAAGGTGAATCTGACCTAGTTCAAAGGTCAGTATTGCGCGCATGACAAAACCTTCGCGCTTGTGGAGCGTAAGCTAGCGGGCAGTGAAGACGGTGGGCGGAGTGCAGTTTCCTAGGCCAAAAACATGGCAAAAAAAAGACAGAAAATTTATCATTTTCAAAGTGAGCGGGAGGAAGAGTTCTTTTTTACTACCGTGAAAGGAAGCTGCGTGTGTTTCATTTGCGGGGCGATGGCGAAGCGGCACTATGTGGAGCGACACTTAAAAACTCTTCACAAAAAGAGCAACACTTTTTTTTTTTTTTTTTGGACTTATCTTGTACCCGCAGGTGGATTTGTTCTGCAGTCCGGTGACAAGCCACCGGCTGCGTGCACAAGCGCCCCTTAACTCCCTAACCTGCATGTTTTTGCATGAAAAACCAGAACATGCAAACTCCACACAGATCACTGTTGGCCGGGGGCAGGGATCGAACCCACGATCCCCGCGATCCCCCGGCCGAGGGTAAACTGCTGCCGCGGTGCTAACCACTGGCGCTGTTTAGCTTCTTCTCATGAAAGGACAGTGCTGGTTATTACTCAAGCATGATTCTTGGCAAGAACTGTATGGATATAATTCCAGTGAAGAAGAACACAAAAGTGTCTTTATTAAATATAACAGATTTTGAGCAGAATTGCAGCAGATTTGTTCAGTTAAAAATGTGATAAGATTTATTTAATATGAAAGTTGATTTTTCTTAAATGTTGCATAACTTTTTCAAACATGGTTCAACATAGTTCATGAATTAAAAGCGTTTAGTTTTTTATGGTTAAAAGGGACTGGTGAAAACTGGACATTTTTTTAACCACTTGCACTCCGTTGTTCCGCGGGCGGGCAAGTCTCTGCGTCCTAGGGCGCACGAGGGCGCACGAGGGCGCACTCGTGTGCGCTTGGACGCATGACGCATGATGGTGGTGATGTAGGTGGTGTGGCCTCCAAGCGCCACTGAAAATAAAAGCTGCAGTCACAGCCGCGAACAGATTAGTTCATCTGATTGACGTCTCATTCGACTAATAAGAGCCTTGAATTGGGTTTCTGAAACCTTGAAGAGCCAAAGAATGAAAACCTAGGAAGGAGGACCCGCCTACTTTGAATGCACAAGCCAATTGAAGCACAGAAATTCGGGCTGGTGAAGAGAGATTTACTGCTGCAGCAGATGAAAACAAAGGAAGCTGGACGAACCTGCTACAGACCCAGGCTCACCCAGCAGCATGGAGACCACCCACAAGTGGGACCTGCACTCATTCCAGCAGAATAGACGTTTAGGATTCTCTTCCGTCATCATAGACCGACGGAGGCCGACGACAAAAGTCGTAAATCATTCGCCAAAACGGCAATAATGGAATTATGTTTTGATCGGGATCCACGAGCGGAGCAGCGTCGCGTTCGTCTGACAGTGGGGAAGAGATGTTCGCCACGACTCTGCTGCTTTGAAGAGGTAAGGTGTTATAAGCTAAATTATTATTTATCCCTGAAAACTGTAATCCAAAAATGACTTTTGACCGATCGGTAAATTACAACTGTACTGCGCACGAAGTACGAAGTGCGTGCGCCGCGATAAACGGTTCATTTGCCGTGTTCGGACCGTGAACGCTGTTCCCCGCTGCAGAAGAGGAGCGGGGGGGGGGCGTTCATGGTCCGAACGCCCCCCGGTCTGCGGGGGGAAGCATATGAGTCTATTCCATCATGTAGCAATGGCCCTCTTCTGTAGCGAGGGGGGGGGCATTCACGGTCCGTTCCCGGTTCCCCCCCCCCACACACACACACAGTAGCGAGGGGGGGGAGCCGCTGTGAAAACATGCAAGGAGTGTAATCCGTCATGTAGCGAGGGCCGAACTCGGTCCTTGGTAGCGGGGGGGGGACGACCCCCCGCCCACACACACACACACAGACACAGCCCTGAGTGTGACCTTTCATTAGAGCCTAAAATGAAGATTCTACATTGAATTATTCAAAAGTTACAGATGTTTTTCCAAACTGTGCCATTTGGCACAATTTGGCACAGTTCCAAAACGCCTGGGAACAGCCTGAGAACAAAGCTGTGTAAAATATTCATTTTTTGTGGTATTGTTACCAAATTTGGATCTCAGCTTGATAACACTTGGTTCTACATTTCTGTTGCATTTTCCAGCCGGATCGGACAGCTGTGTGCTATTTGCAAGCATTTGTATCCAAAAAAACACCATGTCCAAATTTATTTTCTTCAAGTTCAGTATGTTTAGATGACTGTAACTCAGTGGCTGGAGCACGTAGAGAGATTATGTTTTTTTTGCCAAAAAATTCAAAGTGTTTTCTTTTGAATGAGACCAACCCCATGAAGATGCTGCAAAGGGTTGAATAACAGCTTTCGATTTACTTTGGGCACGTTATTTTTTGGCATTTTTAGGAAAATTGCCCGGAGTGCAAGTGGTTAATGAAATGTAGAAGTGATCATCTGAACAATTGCTGAGATTAATAAAAATAAAGTGTTGAATATTGATCTTGTCTGTTACCCACTCTAAGTTATTGATAATTATTTATATTATATTATTGATAATTATTTATATTTTGTGTATATACATACACAATTTGTTATTTTAGAGGAGTGTGTCAAGCTGGTGCCCTTCACATGACTCGATACCCATGAAGTAGCTCTTGGTTTCAAAAAGGTTGGTGACCCCTGCTCTAAACACATTCATGGTGAACTCCAAGGTCAAGGTACATCAGTGTCAGATTGCACCATCCGTCATTGTTTGAGCCAAAGTGGACTTCATGGAAGATGACCAAGGAGGACACCACTGTTGAAAACAAATCATAAAAAAGCCAGACTGGAATTTGCCAAACTGCATGTTGACAAGCCACAAAGCTTCTGGGAGAATGTCCTATAGACAGACGAGACAAAACTGGAACTTTTTGGCAAGGCACATCAGCTCTGTGTTCACAGACGCAAAAATGAAGCATACCAAGAAAAGAACACTGTTCCTACTGTGAAACATGGAGGAGGTTCTATTATGTTGTGGGGCTGCTTTGCTGCATCTGGCACAGGGTGTCTTGAATCTGTGCAGGGTACAATGAAATCTCAAGACTATCAAGGTATTCTAGAGAGAAATGTGCTGCCCAGTGTCACACAGCTTGGTCTCAGTCGCAGGTCATGTGTCTTGCAACAGGATAATGACCCAAAACACACAGCTAAAAACACCCAAGAATGGCTAAGAGCGAAACATTGGACTATTCTAAAGTGGCCTTCTATAAGCCCTGATCTAAATCCTATTGAATATCTGTGGAAGGAGCTGAAACATGCTGTTTGGAGAAGGCACCCTTCAAACCTGAGACAAATGGAGCAGTTTGCTCATGAGGAGTGGGCCAAAATACCTGCTGAGAGGTGCAGAAGTCTCATTGACAGTTACAGAAATCGTTTGATTGCAATGATTGCCTCAAAAGTGTCATGGTGAGGTCCTCGCGGATCACTAATGAGACGCTATAGGCCACCAGTGAGTTTGCGTATTTATTAAAGGACTGACAACGATACAAAATAATAAGCTTCGTGGGGCAAAACACAAATAAAGACTAGGACTAAGACACCCTATGATATACTGAGAACTAGGGAGACTGACTTGAGACAAGGATACAACACTTACATGCGAATAGGATGCTAAAAGGAACTGGCTTCGGACGTAGGGAAACCAGCATGGAAAATGCGAGATCGCAGCCCCGAGGGACAGAAGCTGCTCCCTTAAATAGGGCAAGATAATTAATCAGCTGATGAGGGTGTCATCAGCTGAATCAAAACCAGCTGTTACTGCTTGGCTCTGACAGCCGGAAGCCCCACAGAGACGCTTTCAGAATAAGAGCTCTGAGAGCCCACCAGGACTAAACACAGAATGGAAGGAAAATACTGCATGACCCGAGCGCAGACGAAATCGGCGCTCAGACAATGACAATATCCCCCCCCCCTTCCCGAAGGACGCACTCTGGGCGTAAACGTAACATCCCAACCTCCCCCCCACCCAGAAAGCTACGAAATCCCACCCAGGGCGGGTGGAGGGGGAAGAAGGCTCGGAGGGCAAGAGTCAAAAAAAAAGGAAGAAAACACCAAGGAAAGGAACCGGGGAAAAAAAAATGACAAAACAAATAAGAACATGGTGCACAACAGAGCAAGGAAACAAAACCCACAAATATACTCCATAATTCACAGGTAGAAGACAGAACAATGAATGCAAATAACAGATACAAGCTAAACAACCATAATACACAGGCGTCTCTCAACCAGAGGAAGGGAAAACAAAAAAAATCACGCTAAATAGCGGCAAGATACAGACAGTTCCACAAATCCAAATAAACTGGCGGGGGCGACAAAACGCATATACAGACTACAGCAGGGGAAAATGAAAGAAAAAAAACACGCTGAAGAGTGGCAAAATACAAACAGTTCAGAAACAGTCCCAATCCCCCAAATTCAAAGGAGGAGGAGGGTAAAAGAAACACACGCTACAAGGCAGCAAAATGCACAGTTCAATATAGTTCATATACAAAACATGAGCGCATCCCAAATATTTCAAGGGAGAGGGAAGAGGAGAAAAAAAAAACACAGGGATGATGACAGGCAGAGCACAATGGAATAAAGAAACACAACAGTTCAGGCGGTCTACCCGCATCAAGCGTCCAGATCGCAGGCAGGGAAACAAGGATGAGTTCAGGCGGCCAAACCCAGTCTCAGGCCCGGAGAAACAGTACCTCTGGCGGCCAGACCAGGTCGCCGAACCAAGAATCCAGTTTGTCGGGTGGTTGACCCAGAACGCCGAACCGGCGAAGGAGTCTCCCAGGCAGCTGACCCGTGTCAAAAGGTCACCAGGACCGAAGGGAAGAGCTCAGAGGTGGCCTCCCTACCGAAAGGGATAACGAGGGAGAGCCGGGTCAAGTAAGGGAAATCCCAAGGGCACCAGGTGGAAGAGAAAAGGGATCGGGGAAACAATGAGGGACCAGTCCGGCGTCTATCGGTGGAGGATCTGCAGCTCCTTCTCCAAACTCCACACGGACTGGCGCTGCGCTTTCGTTGGATCCCAAGCGGGACCGTGCTGCACCCACGACGGACCCCGACTGGGCCGGAACCACACCCACGATGGACCCCGATTGGGTCAATGTAGCACCCACGACGGACCCCGACTGGGCCGGCGCAGCACCAGGGACGGCCTCCAAACCCGAACCCGGAACCTCCAGAACAGCGACCGGAATCGACTCAACACCAGTGACCCTGGGAGAAGGCTCAGGAGAAGAAAGAGAACCAGGATCAGGATCACCGGCAGTGACAGAGCCCAGCGAGAGAAGCTCGGATGCAGCGGACGGCTGCACCCGGCTTGTCTCCTCGAGAGACAGGCGAAAATGCTCCAGAATAGACAGGAGAAAGACCAAATAGAGCACTTGCCTGGTCTCGAGTTCTGCCACCGTCCAGGACTTTGGCAATCCGGGTTCAGCAAGTAGAAGGTCCTCCTCTGGTTCCCACACGACCACAGCGGGCTCCGCAGTCGGCATGATGGTGTCCACAGTCCGGGGATTCCCTGAAGCTGACGTCCACGCCGAGGGCCCGCACGGTGTGGTGGCAGGGGATCCGTGACCTGCCGGGTCGGACTGTCCCTCCGTGGAGACCCAGGGATGCTTGCTCGTCGGCGCTGGCTCCAATTTGCAGTCCGCCCTCCTCCTCTGCCCATGACATGGCTGCGGGGCCGGAACCAGGCACTCCAGGGCCACAGGCTCCTTCCTCGTCTGACGGCGTAGACCTGGCACCGAGGAACGCTCAGGGGAAGGAGACACAAAGGCAGCAGGTTCATAATTAATCACTGCAGCAGGTGGAGGGAGCTCAGGGGACTCTGAACCCCGAACTCCACCCTCAGGAATCAAACAAGGCAATTCATTCAGTGAAGGAAAAGAATGAAAAGACACTTGCCTGATCCGCTGAGGGCCAATGGAAGCTGCTGCGGTGGGCTTCGTTTTTTCCCTTCCCCTTTGGATGGTGTGGAGGGCCCCCCGGGAGGACGAGGAGGAGCCACTCACACCGGATCGATGACGGGCACAGCCGGAGGAGGACTCGTGGAGTTCTCAGCCGCTGGAGAGAGCGTCGAGGAGGAGGTGGGCTGGGGACGAGGCACATACAACCCAGAGGTGGTGGTGGCTGTCTTACCCCTCTGACGGGATGCAGAGGCTACAGCTGGCTGGGAGACAGAGTTCATGTGGCTACCCGGAACTGGGTCAGGACGGGGTTCTCGCTGAGGATTTGCTGAGAGGATCCCAGTTGACATCTTTCTCCGCTGGGGATGACCCCTGGGTGGTGCGAACTCCTGGACTGGACGGGGGACAGGAATGGGATCCCAAGGCGAGAAGCGAGGATGCCTCCTCTTTGGCTTCCTGCCGGAGTTTCCCTCCAGCCCACGGAGCTTCTCCTGGTGAGCAGAGATGTCCGCCATCCTCGCCGTGATTTCAGGGTGGTCCGCGTAGCAAGGATGGTGGTTAATAGTCACCTCAGCGAGGTCCAGGTACCAGTGTGCATCGTTGGGAGTGTCGTAACACCGAGCGGTGGAGAGGATACCATCAATGTCAATGAGAGCCATAATCAGCTCGTAGCCCAAGCTCATCGCATAGGCCTTGGGCAGCGCCATCTCCCAGCACACCAATACGAGAAAAGGGGGAAAAACTACAAGCCCAACTAAGCAAACTCACGGTCACCAGCGTTTCGCGGGGCTGCGACCTCCTGTCATGGTGCGGTCCTCGCAGACCACTAATGAGACGCTATAGGCCACCAGTGAGTTTGCGTATTTATTAAAAGAGTGACAACAGTACAAAGTAATAAGCCTCGTGGGGCAAAACACAAATAAAGACTAGGACTAAGACACACTATGATATACTGAGAACTAGGGAGACTGACGGGAGACAAGGATACAACACTTACATGCGAATAGGATGCTGAAAGGAACTGGCTTCGGACGTAGGGAAACCAGTCTGAAAAATGCGAGGTCACAGCCCCGATTGACAGGAACTGCTCCCTTAAATAGGGCAAGATAATTAATCAGCTGATGAGGGTGTCATCAGCTGAATCAAAACCAGCTGTTACTGCTTGGTTCTGACAGCTGGAAGCCCCGCAGAGACGCTTTCAGAATAAGAGCTCTGAGAGCCCACCAGGACTAAATACAGAATGGAAGGAAAATACTGCATGACCCGAGCGCAGACGAGATCAGTACTCAGACCATGACAAAAAGGTTGTGCAACAAAATATTAAGTTAAGGGTACCATCATTTTTGTCCAGGCCTGTTTCATGAGTTTGATTTTTTAAAATAATTCTGTTGAACCACAATTCAAAAGCATTGTCTGATTTTCAATGGTTAATTTTCATAGAATTTTTATTTATTACCACTTTTGTCAGATTCAAGTTATTTCTGTGACCATTGTGGGTTTTTCTTTCATTAACAGAGGGGTACCAACAATTTTGTCCACGTGTGTGGCCATGTCCCTAATTATGTTATTTTGAGTTTGCCGTTTATTTCTGTTTGCTATAATTATCTTCTGAGTTCTGTCTTATGTTTCTTTTCTTAGTCTTAGTTTAATTCTTTATAGTCCTATTTATTAGCATTTATTATTGGTATCATGGATATTGTTATGTTTGTTTTATTTACGTCTGCCTTTTATCAGGAGTTGAATAAGGCTATGCCTCGCTTTAAGTTTATTCATTCATCTTCTTCCTCTTAGTCCTTTTCGGGTCGTGGGGGGGCTGGAGCCTATCCCAGCATCTTTGGGCAAGAGGCAGGGTACACCCTGGACAGATCGCCAGTCCATCGCAGGGCCAACACAGAGAGACAGACAACCATTCACTCTCACAGTCATACCTAAGGACAATTTAGAATCCCCAGTTTTTAATGCCAGTTAACCTAACTTGCATGTTTTTGGCATGTGGGAGGAAACCGGAGAAATCCCACAGTAAACCCATGCAGACACGGGGAGAACATGCAAACTCCACACAGATCACTGTTGGTCGGAGGCTGGGATCGAACCCAGGATCCCCTGGCCAAGGGTGAGTTGATGTACTGCCGCAGTGCTAACCACTCCGCCACCGTGCTGCCTGCTTTAAGTTTATAGTTATACTTTATTAATGTTATCATGTTTTTGATTTGGTTTGGGTTTTATTTTTCATGGTCACAGTTATGCTTGATTTTGATTCTCATGGTTATGTTATGGTTACTTCTGTCTTGATTTTCGGCTGGGCTTTTTTGTTGCATGCCTTCTGTTATTCAGTGTGTACAGCTGCGATGAGTTTTTGATTACTGATTGTTCAGGGGTGTTGTTAATTTGTTGCACTACTTAGACACGCCACGCACTACCCTCATCGCAGATCTACTGAGTCTCACGTCACGTCTTGTCTATGCTTTTGTATCGTGTTTCTCGCTCATGTTTGGAATCTAGTTTTTTGTTAATAAATCATCCTGAAGAGGAGAAAGCCTGCACATGGGTTCAATTCTTTGCCCCGGAGAGGAAAACATGACATGTGCAGCATTTCTTGTGAAATCTTAATGTCTGGTGATCGTAATTTAACCCCTATATAGTGAACTCAAAATGTCCTACACTGCATCTGGCACAGTAGTGTCCAACTGATGGTCAGTACATTAGCCAGTGTATCCCATAGAGCAATGCATTACAAACAGACCAGAAAAAGAAGAGTTTCTCATCACAACACAAAGAGGCTCAAAGTATGTTTAATTGATAAATTAAAATAGACTGGATATAATATATGCTCAAAACAAAATAGAAGTTGGTATCATTTTTACACTGTTGCCTGTTACTTTCTTGCTGTGATGACATGATTAATGACTCAGGGAAACTAAGCCAAGTAGTGAGCAAAATTTCTGTTCTATTAAGTTCCAGAGTTGCCCATATCAGCAAGCAGCAGTACAGTTTCATGCCAAGAAAGAGTACTTCAGATGCAAAGTTTGCCTTGAGTGCTGATGGAAAATTATGGACAAGGTCAGAAGGAGATGCACTGTGTCAACTGCGATAATGTATAGGGAAGTCAGGCGTGGCAAAGAAATATGTTAGGGTGATGCAGGACCTGTTTAAGGACAGCGAGATGTTGGTGAGGTGTGCTGAAGGACTGACAGATGGAGTTGGTGGCGGGGGATTACATCAGGGACTGGTTCTTGAATGAGTCTGATCTGTCTTAGTTAACATTATAAGAATTAAGGAAAAAATACAATTTTTACAGACATTTCACAACATTGCGAACAAAAAAAAACCCCACTCTCTTGCTTACCCAATATTGCAGTAGCCCCATCAGAACACCTGCACTTTAAAAAAAAAATAACCCTCGTATTTGTCACATTTGTGTGGATCACTGCAAGTTAACTGATATCAGCTTTTTCATTACATGGTGTCAGCTTGTACTATTTTCCAGCATTGATGCACATCAATTTTCCCCACAAAAGCAGCTGTTTTATCACACTCATCCCCTGAGCACACAGCATTTTGTCTGTGTATCTTGTCTGATTCATAATTCTGCAGACTGTTTGCTAAAATAGAGCCAGTTTATATGCGTGAGAGCAGGCAATGAAGTCATACTTTTTTGTGGATGATTGGTGTTGTAATCAAGGACCCTGCTGTAGACAAATAGCTATGTATTTAAAGGATGTGTGACTTGAATGATATGAATTGTAGTCTTCAAAAGGTTGCTTCTGCTAGTGCTGATGCATTATTTAGTTATAATGATTGGTTGCCCACTGTGAACAAGTGATGAATGATATATCAAGACTTTTCGAGGTTTACAGGATCCTGCAGCATAGTAAATGTGAGGTGATGGTGTAATACTTAATTTCTATGTGAAGAAAGCCTCCAAAGAAACATTTTTCTTACTTAGCTTCAATACCAGCACATTTGCTAGTCTTCCAAACCCAGTCATCTGTAAATGGCAACATTAAGTGATTCCCCTCAGCTGGTGGCAATTCCGTTGCCAACTATTTTGGAGTTTTGTAACAATTTCTTGTAATGGAGAAATGTGGAGGAGGAGGAGGAAGGGAGACAAGCAGAAAATTGAAGAACACAGTTAATGAGAGGGTACAGGGAAGGGAGTCAATGATGCCTGAAGTCTTAGAAGACATTTAAGCAATTGTAGGCACTCAATTACACTTGATCAATAGCATGGAACGAGCTCAAACACTCCTACTTCTCTGGATTGCACATAGCCATCAAATCTGTGGGTGGAAAGAAAGGAGAGGCAGACTTGTTTCCACCTGATGATTGAATGACCCCCATCAGTGTCCCTCGATAGATCTGAAGGAAACTGTTGAATGAACGTTAGAGAGCCAGTGGAAGGGGAGGGTATTTAGATGTGCAAAAGGTGGGAAAAGGTGGCACATTCCACATGATAAAGAGAGTGACTTTTGATACCTCCATTCATGAGCTTGACGTTTGTTGGAGGTTTGATTTGATGTGACTCATCTTGCAGATGGAGCTGGAGGCAGCAGAGTGTGAATAAAAAAGTCGATATGCCACGCTATTAGGACCAGAGAGAAGATTCGCATTGAGATTAGCTAGATTGTGTCTCTGCAGGAAGGAAGATGATTTATATATTTTTAACAATCATTTGTAAAGCTGCCTTATACTTTTGAGGCTTTGAGTCTAACAGTGCTACATTCAGTGTTTGTTTACGACTTAAATGGGTGATTGACTCTTATTTTCAAATCTTGGTAGGTGGTACCATTAGGAAGAAGAAAAGAATCAAAGTAGAGATGTTATTTCAAAGAGTAAAACACAATGGCCTCATTAGAAATGCCTCAAAGACTTCATTTTGTTTAGTTTTTTTTTTTTAGAAATCTGCAGGTGTTTTTAGCAGTTTAATATAAATTTCACATTATTCACATAAATAAAAACAGTGCTGGGGAATGATTAAAATTTGTAACCGTGATAAGTTTCCAAAAATGCGAGTGGGCAAATATGCTTGCTTTCTGCAACTGCCTGTCCATTTAAAGTCTTCAACATGTCAAAATGACAACAACCATCCAGAACATTCTCCAGAAAACACAAGTACTGCAGAAATACTGTATATGTGACAGCGTCATCCCACCAGTTGCACCTCTTCCCTCTCCTTTTGATGTGACCTCCAATAGCAGACAGTCCAGTCTGTTCTTCAGGGAGCGGACACCCACAAACAGAACTGATAGATGTGGTGTTTGCCTGGAGTTAGCCCTTAGCTTAGCTGCTAGCTTTTAGCCTAGCAGTCAGCCCCTTTCACATCGGCTTTTCACGACAGACGTGCCCTTCTTCCCTGCTTCACTGCTTGGATCGTGGAGCAGTGCCCATATTCAAAGACACAAACCAACTGACCAGCACCATCCATGAGCAGGTTCTGGACCCCAGAACCTCCGGTTGTCAGTGTTATGTGTGAGATTTGACTCTTGGGGCTTGCCGTAGCCTGGCCAAGGGGGTTGGGGTAATCACGTCAGGCGGGCTACAGCTGGAGTGTATATTGTGTTGTCCTCAATAATAAAGTCAGTTCAGTGTTCAGTTGAGAGGGGCTCCAGTGTCATGTTATTCGGACATAACATTTGGCGATGAGGATAAACCATGGGAGCATGTATCAGACAAACACCTCCATTTTTACAATCTCCCAGCACACCAGCTATACCATGGGTCCGCTGGAGGGAGACGTTTGACATGTATGTGGCTGCAGCCAGCCTGAGTGGCATCAATGAAGAGAGACAGAGGAGCCTAATGGTCCACTACCTTGTGAGGAAGGCCAGCGGATATGTTTTGGGCTGTGTGGCAGCAGCCCACTGAAAGACGATTTGGAATTAATGGATTGTGTTTTCGCAGACCATTCCACCGTCACGGCACGGAGATATGAGCTTTTTAACCGCCAACAGCAAGCAGGTGAGTCCACTCAGTCCTTTATTACAGCGCTCCATAGCCTAACAAGAGAATGCGCCTTTGGGCCTATTGAGGAGGAGCTGGTCCGGGATAAGCTAGCCCACGGTACTAACAACATGTGGCTGAAGGGCAAGCTAAAGCTAACTAAAGATACTCTCTCATTGGAAAGGGTGTTCGAACTGATCAGGCAGAGTCCACAGTTCAGCTGAGTCTGCCGGTGTCGGCTAAAGGGAGTGTAGCCACCCAAGCTTTCCCACCAAGCGCAGCCATTAGCAAGGCAGCTAATTCTCCGGAGTGGATTCCCAGGAGACAGCGGACTGTGGCACGGGACAGGGCCTACACTATCACTGCTAAGTCGGCAGCGGCGGAGTCCAAAGACACGACACGGGTGTGTGTGGCACACGCGAAGAAGGGACCGTTGGAATGGTATGTGCTAAAACTCAACGGTGTTGAAGTTCCGCTTATGGTGGACTCTGGGGCTGGTAGGTCCATACTGAGTATGGCTAATTTGAAGTGACTTTTCCCAAATAAAACCATCAATGCTGGAGCAATGAAAATGTTTGGATACGGCCACACCGAAATTGAAATGGCGGGTACGGTCAACTTTTCAGTGAAATGTGGGTTGAAGATGGTTCCCGCATTCACTTTCCAAATTTCGCACCAGGGGGCAGACTTGCTAAGGCTCAATCTACTGAGTGAATTGGGATTCTCCATCAAGGACCCAGAGGGCTCGATGGTACTGACAGTGTACCCCGAATGGCATGTCCGCTGGCCGGCACTGTTCAGAGGCCTGGGATGCATCAGCGCGTTCCACCACCGCCCGCTCATAGATCCGAGTGTGACGCCGAAAATTCAACCGCTATAGCAGCTTCACCTCACCCTACGGGACGATGTCACAGTGGAACTGAACAAACTGCTGGAAGCAGGCCTCATCGAGAGAGTGGATGCTTCACCCTGGATATCAAATATCGTGGTGGCCAAGAAAAAATCAGGTGGCATCCGACCGTGTATCAATCTTAGGATGGTGAATAAAGCGATTGTCCTGGACAAGTACCCACTCCCCACGATGGAGGAACTCACTTCAACATTCAGCAGTTCAAAGGTATTCATGAAGCTGGATCTTCGCCAGGGTTACCTGCAGGTGCTGCTCCACCCAGCCAGCAGGAACCTGACAGCATTCATGGCCCACATGGGTGTGTTCAGGTACACCTGCATGCCTTTTGGTCTGAGTGCAGCACCCAGCTGTTTTCAGAAAATAATGTCCATGATTCTGGCTGGCCTCAACAGTGTGGTGGCACACCTGGATGACATCGTGGTACATGGCATATCACAGGAGGAACACGATGATCGGTTGGGACGGGTGCTGACGGTACTACAGGAACACAGAGTCACCCTAAACGGGGAAAAGTGCATCTTTGTGGTGTACTCCATTGAGTTTGTGGGGTTCCGGTTGACGGTGGGGGGGCTTAGGTCCCTGCATTCGAACGTAGAAGCGGTCCTGAGCCTCCCAGACCCTTCGACACCTGCACAGATTTCCTTGTTTCTGGGTATGATGAACTTTTATGGGCGTTTTATTCCCCGCTACTCGGAAACGATTGGACCCCTCCAGGCCCTGTTGAAATATGATGTGCCATGGCAATGGACCCCAGTCTGCTCAGCGGCGGTTGCTAAGCTGAAGTTTCAACTCATTTCCCCTCCAGTGTTGGCCCATTTTGATCCAAAGTGGCCAACCATTGTTACCTGTGACGCATCTGGCTTGGCAGTGGGGACGGTTGTGTCCCAGGTACAAGACGGTATGGAGTGCCCATTGGCGTTCACATTAAGGTCTCTCTCAGCAGCTGAACAAAAGTACGCCGTGGGTGAGAGGGAGGCACTCGCCTGCATCTGGGCATGTGAACAGTGGCATATCTACCTCTATGTGCGCCATTTCACTCTGCGGACGGACCACCGTGCTCTGACAACATTACTAGAGACATCGGATTCAGGACACAGACCTTTGCGGATCCACAGGTGGACAGAGCGGCTGAGGGCCTACAATTTTACCACCCAGTTCACTCCTGGTAAGGATAATGTAGTGGCGGATCTCCTGTCCCGCGCCACGGCCAACACCATACAATCGTACGACGACGATGATGACGATCCCACGGAGGCAGATCTGGTCAATGCAATGCACAGGGCCCTCCGGTATATAGTATCCCTTCAAGAACTTTGGGCGGAGTCAGAATGAGACCCTGTGGTGTCACAACTGTGCTCAGTGATTAGGAAGGGTTGGCCCGAAAAGGTGCAGGGTGGGCTGGCACCCTTCCACCGGTTTAAAGACGAACTGAGCTGTTGGAATGAGATGTGTGTGGCAAAGGGACACTGCACGCTGATCCTGGTGGCTCTGAGATCATGTGTCCTAGCGATGCTCCACAAGGGCCACCTGCGTGTGGTCAGGGTAAAACAGTGCTGCAGGGATTCAGTTTGGTGGCCAGGTATTGATAAGGACATTGAAGCTATGGTGAAAAACTATGTTCCGTGCTTGGAGAGTGGGATGATCGGCAGACTACCCCCTCCACCCTTGCAGCCACTGTCGTACCCAGAGGGCCCTTGGAAACACATACAGTTGGACATCTGCGGTGAACTACATACAGCACCCCCGAACAGCCGGTCCCTGCTTGGGTCTACGACCTGTTCTCAAAGTGGCCAGAGGTGTTACCCACTAACTCAGTCACGACGGATGTGGTTACAGGTTTCCTCTCATCTCTGTTCACCAGGTGGGGGTTCCCGAATGTAATCATGACTGACAATGGCCTGCAGTTCACCTCTGGGGCGTTTCAAGAGTTCTTGAGCTCTAGGGGCGTGGAACACATTAAAACCACATTCTGCCATCCCCAGGCCAATGGGGGCTTTGAACGTTTTAACAAGACCCTGAAAAATGGACTGAGAGCCCACTTGGCAGACGGCTTCGTATTTCCAGACGCCCTCCAGAGGACACTCCTCCACTACAGGGCAACGGCCCATGCTATGACAGGATGCTCCCCGGCGGCTCTCATGCTGGGACGTGGACTACTTCTGCCTTTGGATCGACTGAGACCGCCCACGACTTGTTCTCCAAGAAATATGGACTATCCACGGGACCAGGTTGCTGCGTAACAGCGTAAGATGAAGCAACAATTTGACAGGAAGCACAGGGCGAGAGCCCATGGACTGAAGGTGTAGGATCAAGTTTGGCTCAAACACCCTAACCACATGCATAAGCTGCAGCCGTTCTGGACGGGGCCCCTGCAGATCACGAGGCGACGGGGCCAGGACACATTTAAGCTTGCGGATGGGTCACGGTGGCACTCCAGTAGACTCAGAAAGTCGCCACTGGAACAGAGGACTAGAGCTATGGTGGGACAACCCGATGTGAGGTGGGACTTGTTGGACTGGGATGGTGAGAACTTACATGTGCGGCCGACAGTCCATGGTGCAGAGTCCCCACCTAGGGGACACCCGGCTAAAGTTCGTCAGAGGCCCAGGTACCTGGAAGACTATGTATTGAAGACATTACTAGCTAATGTGTGTTGGGACTAAGCGGCAGAATAACCCACTCCAACTCGGTGGGGCATTCTGGTAGTCTACCCAGATGCCCGTTTGGTTGGCTGAGTTTTGCCTACTTAGTTTACAAAAAAAAAAGACAGACACTGTGTTTTGTTTTGTTTTTTTCTGTTCGGGGGGGGGGGGGGTCTTTGAGTTTGTGTGTGGGGAGAAATGTTATGTGTGAGATTTCACTCTTGGGGCTTGCCGTAGCCTGGCCAAGGGGGTTGGGGTAATGACGTCAGGCGGGCTACGGCTGGAGTGTATATTTTGTTGTCCTCGATAATAAAGTCAGTTCAGTGTTCAGTTGAGAGTGGTTCCAGTCTCATGTTATTTGGACACAACAGTCGGTGCTGCAGCAGCAGAGAATCACACCGCCTGGGGTCCCTGTAGTCCTCCTCCTTCGCTGCAGCCAGCTGGAAACAGAAATGCTTTGAACATTTATCCATCCATTCATTCATCTTCTACTGCATGTCTGGGGGTCAGGGTAGCAGGGGCAACAGTCCAAGCAGAGTAGCTCAGGCTTCCGTCAAGTTCATGACAGTACCATGATCCAAATTATCATAATTGCCTTTCAGGGCAGAGAAAAAGGCTACACGCACAGGCTGTGAGTTTGTAAATTTATTGGAAAAAACACTGAGTTACAAAAAACTCGTGGACAGGAAGAAATACAGGCAAGCAAAATAGCAGAAGCTAAGGCAAGAGGAATTGCCGGCTAAACCTGTAGACAAACTTAGGAACACACGTAGCAAAAAAAACAAAGAACTTACGTGTATGAGTAGTGAGATGAAAGTAGGGTGCTGCTCTGGACAAAAGTGTGCAGCCCCTTAAATTAAATCACCCTTTATTGTCATTCAATCCATACAGCCAATCATGTACAGTAGAATGAAATTGTGTTTCTCTTATCTACAGTGTTAATCACACACACACCCATATATAGAACCAGAGGGGTCGCTGCCATGCAAGACATAGCCACAGATTTCCCTCCTCCATTCCATTATTGCTGAGCACCAAGCTGGATGGCAGGAAGTTCCGCTTTTATATGGTCTTCGGCATGACCCGGCCGGGATTTGAACCCCTGCCTCCCAGGTGTGGGGCGGATGCTCTACCAACTGAGCCACCACTCCAGTTATAAGTAAATAAGGCTAAACACAAAGTAAATAAGTGATAACAGGTGTGGTAAACCTGAGTGGGTAAGAGAAAACAAAGAAACAATTTAGACCAGCTGAAAATGATGAGAAAGGAGGGAGTAATCGGAGTCGACAGCTGACAGGGCCATGCCCACGCAGAGGGAAACCCCAGAAAGCCAGTGACAGCTGTCAACACCGAGAGAGAGAGAGAACACAACAGAAAACAAGCATAAAGACATGGAAGAAATGGGGACTGACAACCTCAAAAACACGAAAAAACAAACTATAACAAACGTAAACAGGAGAATAAATCACACTGACAACTGAAAATGACAACACAGTACAAAATATGAAAAAGAAAAGTGAACAACCCGAGCCCAGTGGGGTCCCGCCGCATTCAGAACGTGACACAAATGATTCCTTCTGCAGGTGGTGAGCCCACTAGAGGGTGGATTCATGTGGTACTTTTGGGTACACTGGATCCTTCATGTAACTTTTTTTCATGGGGATCCGCTGGACCACTCTTAGTCTTGCCCTTCACCCAAGACCAGTTTGACTTAGGAGAACTTACCCAGGATACGTTTCCCCCTTACAACATAGCTCCTGGGATCATTTGGACACACAAACCCCTCTCCCAATAAGGTGGCGATCCACAGAGGGGTGCTTTGAACACCCAGAATTAAATACAACCCCAATTAAAGTGAAGTTGGGACATTGTGTAAAGCATAAATAAAAACAAAATACAGTGATTTAATAAAAATCATTTTCAACCTATATTCAGTAGAATACATTACAAAGACAAATGTTTAAACTGATAAACTTTATTGTTTTTTGCAAATATTCACTCATAACCAGTTCCGGTTCCGCCGGACCGGCGGCGCCACACGAGTCGGCTGCCTGTTGCAACAGCCTTTTTTTTATCTTCCTTCTTCTTTCTACACCTTTCACTCTGTATATATATCACGGACGCACGGATCGCCCCGGGGGTCTCCCGGGTCGGCGGACGGAGCCACGGTTTGCAGCGGGAGACGTTACAGCGGGGAGGAGCTAGTGCTAGCTAGCACTTGGCCACCGCCCGGTGCTAATGGGAAACTCGACATACCGGGAGCTGTAGCGAAAACGAAGCGGGTGCCGGGCTGGAGTTTAGGCGGCGTGAAAGAAATATAAGACAGAATAATAAAGAGCGATGGCAAGAACCAAGCAGACCCCCCGTAAAATCTACTGGAGGAAGAAGCCCCCCAGGAGACAGCTAGCCACAGGGCTGCTCGGAGAGGCGCTCTGGCCACCGGCAGAGTGAAGAGGCCTCGCCGTCACAGGTCCGTGGCTCTGAGAGAGATCCGTCGCTACCAGAAATCCACGGAGCTGCTCATCCGTAAGCTGCCCGTCCAGCGCCTGGTGAGGGAGATCGCTCAGGACTTCAAGACTGTCCTGCGTTTCCTGAGTTTCGCCGTCATGGCTCTGCAGGAGACCAGCGAGACCCACCTGGTGGTCTCTTCTTCGCTAAGGGGGTCACCATCATGCCCAAAGACTTCCAGCTGGCCCGCTGCATCCGCGGAGAGAGAGCTTAGACTTTCTGCTGCACATCCACCAGCCATAATGCTCTGCACTGTGTGTCTATATATATACATTTATAGTAATATGGACATATGTTTACTAGATGTTGTTTTTTCTTGCCTTCTGATTGTTGCTCTGAGTGTTGCTATCCCTATGCTGTTGCAATCCTGGAATTTCCCCATTGTGGGACTAATAAAGGCTTATCTTATCTTATCTTATCTTATATTGGATTTGATGCCTGCAACATATTCCAAAAAAGCGGGGACAGGGGGATGTTTTCCTCTGTGTTACATCAGCTTTCCTTTTAACAACGCTCAGTAAGGATTTAAGAACTGAAGACATTAATTGTTGAAGCTTTGTGGGTGGAATTCCTTCCCATTCTTGCTTGATGTATGACTTCAGTTGTCCTACAGTCCGGTGTCTCCATTGGCGTCTTTTGCGCTTTGAAATGCACCACACATTTCAATGGGAGACAGGTCTGGACTGCAGGCAGGCCAGTCTAGTACCTGCGCTCTTTAACTATGAAGCCATGCTATTGTAACATGTCCAGAATGTGGTTTAGCATTGTTTTGCTGAAATAAGCAGGGACGTCCCCTGAAAAGATGCTGCTTGGATGGCAGCATATGTTCCTCCAAAACCTGTATGCACCATTCAGCATTAATGGTGCCTTCACAGATGTGCAAGTTACCCATGCCATGGGCACTAAAACACCCCCATACCATCACAGATGCTGGCTTTTGAACTTAAACACTGATAACAATCTGGATTGTCCTTGTTCTCTTTAGTCTGGAAGACACAATGTCCATGATTTCAAAAAAAAAAATAAAAAATTGAAATGTGGACTCAACAGACCACAGCACACTTTTCCACTTTGCATCAGTTCATCTCTGATAAGCTCAGGCCCAGAGCAACCGGTGGCATTTCTGTGTGTTGTTGATATATGGCTTTTGCTTTGCATGGGAGCGTTTTAACTTGCTCTTGTAGATGTAGTAATGAACTGGGTTAACTAACAGTGGTTTTTGGAAGTGTTCCTGAGTCCATGTGGTGATATCCTTTACAGAATGATGTTAATTTTTAAAGCAGTGCTGCCTGAGGGATGAAAGGTGTAGCATCATCAGCTGAATTTAAATTGAAATTCACCCTTTTTCTTGGAGGAGAAATTGTTTCACCCAAACCTGGTCATGAAACCCCTTTTTCTCCAAAGCTCAAGACAGCAAGAGCTTTGAAGTTACATTCCATCTGCCTGTAAAATGGACAATGTTTATTACCCATGGTGAAGTGACTCTCTGTGAGAGGAACTGGAGTCACTTCCCCTCTCATCAAGTTGCCCAAAAGAACTCCAAAGTTGACAATTTTAAAGCTGGATGTCAGTTTAAAGTAGGGCTGGGAGATATGGCTTTTAACATGTATCATGATCAGTGTTGGGAGTAACACATTACTATAATGCCACTACTTTTGCAGTAACATGCTTTGTAATGAAATAACTGTTTAAAAATTCAGTAATATATTACAGTTACTGAAATTTGATCAGATGCGTTACTCACATTACTTCTTTTATTGATACAGTATGGATAGATATTTTAGCGCAAACAGACGATCATGCAACTTGCAGTTGCTAGACACTCTCCTCATCAGCTGCCAACGAGGGATGAATACAAAGTTTCGGTGGCTATGGGCAGGACTGCCAACCCCAGCGCCACCACCGGCCTCAAGCCTACTGGAGGATGTCAAGGCAAAGGCAAGCAAATAAATATAAACTGACCCTACAGTAACTGACGCAGCCGTCACAGAGTTTCCTCCACGAGTCCGTTTCCTGTCCTGCCCCAGTTCACATCACAACCCGGTGAAGAAATGCCATGGTGGTGGCGACTTCTCATATCAAGCCCTGATCACCTGTTGTCCGAGCGGTGAGTAGCCCCTAACAGCTCCTCTCTCTGTGTTTAAACATGAGTATTTTTTGAGCAAGAAGCTCACATTTAATGTCTGCATTAAATGCTTTTAAAGTTTTCTTACGCACAGAGAAAAGGTGACTGTGATTTGTTGCAGTAAAGAACAGCTTCTTCTAAGCGGTGAACTTTCATTTATCTGTGCTTTCTATTTTATTTTATCTCATTCATTTACATGCTGTTGCGATATGCAACTATTTCATGGAAGTAAATCCTCTAAATATACATTTTTAAAGGGCTGGTCCTGACATGGTTAGGGACCCAGGAGACAGACGCTGACACGAGTAGATATAAGACAATTATTCTTTATTAATATAATGTGTGTTTGGTGAGTGAGTGAGTGAGTGAGTGCGTGGCTGTCTGGTCACTGGAGCTGAGCGTATCCTGCGGCGACCTGGCAACCCTGGAACACACAAGCACAAACAATTACTACTGTTCGCTGGGATGAGAAACCTGAAGCTTGTGATGCTTACTTGCAGGCGCCACAGAGAGAATCTTGCTGGCTCCGAGTGCCCATGCGGCGTGGTGCTCATGGTACTCGACGTAGCGGAGGTGAGGAGGAACTCCGAGGTGGAGGAGATGGCGTCCCGTCAGCTGGGGAGGTTAGTCCGCTGCCAGGGAGGTCCACCTGTGCACAGGGGAAAAGGCTAGGAGAGGATGAGTGCTGAGATTGCTTACTTGACGTGGCTTGATGCAATGTCTTGGCTTTGGCTTTGGCTTGAGGTCGTATCCTCGACGCATTGCTGGGCAAAGGCGACAGACGAGTCCATGCAGAGCAGTCTGGGGTTCTGGCTTTTAAAGCCCGCTGATTACCACCTGCCGGTGTGTGTGCAGCTGTTGATGATGATGACGGCCCAGCGGCCGCCATGACAGTACTCCCCCCTCTAGAGGTGCCTCCAGGCACCTGCCCAATCCTACCTGGATGCGCCCGATGGAAATCGCGGATCAGCTGCTTGTCGAGGATCAACGCTGGGCGAATCCAGGAGCGATACTCAGGACCAAACCCCTCCCAGTCCACCAAATACTGAAGGCCCCGACCCCGCCGGTGGACATCCAAGATGGCAATCACCCCCCAAGCCGGATGGCCATCGATCATCCTCGGGGGGGCAGGAGCCACGGGGGGACGGGCACAAAGGGTCAGCAATGTACGGCTTGACCTGGGAGACGTGAAAGGTAGGGCAGATGCGCATGGAAGAGGGGAGAGCAAGACGCACAGACACAGGGTTGATAACATGAGAAATGACATAAGGGCCGATGAAGCGCTTGGTCAGCTTGCGCTTCTTGGCCGGCACACTGATGTTCCTAGTGGACAACCAAACTTTCTGACCCACCTTATAGTCCGGGGCGGGCCTCCTGTGGCGGTTGGCCACCTGGATGTTACGTTCCGTAGTCCTTAGGAAGGCTCTGCGGGTGATGGACCAGATCCGCCGACAACGCTTGGCGCGGACCTGCAATGAAGGAAACGCTACCTCCTTCTCCTCCTCAGGGAACAGTGGTGGATCAAACCCCAGGGACGCCTTGAAAGGGGACATCCCCGTAGCAGAGGACACCGTGGTGTTATGGGCGTACTTGATCCAAGGTAGAAACGTGCTCCAAGAAGAGGAGCAGGAGGAGATGACACAGCGCAGCGCAGCCTCCAGCTCCTGATTGGCACGCTCGCACTGACCGTTGCTCTGCGGGTGGTACTCAGAGGAGAGACTAGCCGTCTCCCACGCCGAAGGCAGCCCTCGGAGAGGCACAAAGTGAGCTGCCTTTGAAAAACGGTCCACTATCGTCAGAACTGTCGTGAAGTGACCAGAGGGGGGCAAGCCGGTTACGAAGTCCATGGCCACGTGGGACCAGGGGCGAGAAGGGACAGGCAAAGGGTGCAGAAGACCCGCCAGGGGGGGATGATGATGATTTCCCAGTGGCGCACTGGGCGCAGGCCTGGACATAATTGTTGACATCCTTCCTCAACCCTGGCCACCAAAAGGCCCTCTGGAGAAGGTCGGTGGTTCGGCCCACTCCCGGATGGCACGCCAGCTTGGACGCGTGGCCCCATTCAATTACCTGACTTCTGACAGAAAGAGGGACGAACAGATGGCCTGGGGGGCCCCCACCCGGATCAGGCTCCGTCTCCTGCGCTCTTCTGACCTTATCGCGGATCTCCCAAGACAATGCACCCACCACACAAGATGATGGCAGGATGGTCACCTCCTGCTCTTCGGTGGACGGTGCGTCAAACTGCCTCGAGAGGGCGTCAGGCTTGCCATTCTTTCTCCCCGGCCGGTAGGTGATGGTGAAATTAAACCGGCCGAAGAAAAGAGACCAGCGGGCCTGGCGTGCGTTCAATCGCTTGGCCGTCCTGAGGTACTCAAGGTTACGATGGTCAGTCCAAACAACGAATGGCTGGGCAGCCCCCTCCAGCCAGTGTCTCCACTCTGCCAGGGCGAGTTTCACAGCCAGCAGCTCCCTGTCTCCAATGCAGTAATTTCTCTCCACGGGAGTCAGGCGGTGGGAGAAGTATGCACATGGTCGGATCCTGCCATCCACCGGAGAACGCTGGGAGAGAACGGCCCCAACTCCCGAATCCGAGGCGTCCACCTCCACAAGGCACTGCAGCTCCGGGTCCACCTGGGTCAGAACGCGGGCCGAAGCGAACTCCTCCTTCAGTCTCCCGAACGCCATGGCAGCCTCCTCACTCCAACAAAAAGGCACCTTAGGGGACGTGAGAGCAGTCAGGGGGCGGGCGATGTTCCCAAAATTCGGCACGAACCGACGGTAGAAATTGACGAAACCCAGGAACCCCTGTAGCTGTTTCCTGGACGTGGGCGTGGGCCAATCCACCCCCGCCTTGACCTTAGCCGGGTCGGGGAGCACCTGATTCTGGGCGATAATAAACCCAAGAAAGGAGGTCTTATCAGTGTGAAATTCGCACTTTTCAGCCTTGATGAACAGCTGGTTCTCTAGGAGGCACTGCAGGACCTGTCGCACATGCACCTGGTGCTCCTCCAACGTGCGTGAGAAGATAAGGATGTCATCGAGGTAGACGAACACGGAGGAGTTGAGGAAATCCCGGAGGACGTCATTTATCAGGCGCTGGAACGCGGCCGGAGTGTTGGTTAACCCAAACGGCATCACCAGATATTTGAAGTGGCCGCTTGGGGTCGGGAAAGCCGTCTTCCATTCATCGCCCTCCCTGATACGCACCAGGTGGTAGGCGTTCCGCAGGTCCAACTTCGTAAACCAGGACGCCCCCTGGAGAGAGTCAAAGGCTGTGTTCATCAATGGCAATGTATATTTGTCCTTAACTGTGATTTCGTTGAGCCCCCGGAAGTCGATGCAGGGGTGCAGCGAACCGTCCTTCTTTCCCACGAAGAAGAAACCTGCACCCACGGCCGAGGATGAAGGACGAATAATTCCGGAAGCCAGAGACTCCTTGATATATGTATCCATAGCCTCGCACTCCGGGGCGGACAGGCTGTATAGGCGGCTCGCCGGGAGAGGGGCCCCTGCCCTGAGGTTGATCGCACAGTCATAAGGACGGTGGGGGGGAAGGGACAGCGCCCGTGACTTGCTGAACACCGCCCCCAGGTCGTGGTAGACTTCTGGTACCTTAGACAGGTCCGGGGGTGGCGTCGAAGGAGGAGGCACCGAGACTGAGGGAGCACATGCCGCAGATTGGAGGCAGGCACTCAAACAGAAAGAACTCCAAGCAGTAATACTCCCAGCTTGCCAGTCAAAGGTAGGGTTGTGAAGCCGAAGCCAAGGGTACCCCAGGATGACGGGGGAGGAGATGAGTAATACCAAGAACCGAATTTCCTCCCGGTGATTCCCAGAGACTATTATTGACACAGGGGCTGTCTGATGGGAAACAGATGTCAGTGACGTCTTGGACAACGTGACGAGATTGACAGGAGGGCATAGAGGTTGACAGCTGAGGCCCATCTGGGTTGCCAGGTCTCTGGAGATGAAGTTTTGCTCAGCTCCAGAGTCAACTAAGGCATGTGTGGAATGTTCTTTATGTTTGTGGAGTAGCCTAATGGGGATGCGGCAACTAGTGAGGGGCTTTTTCTCTTTGTCGTCCGTGAATCCCCCTACTGTGACCCACGGACCTCCCCTTTTCAGCCGGCTCGGACATTCAGTAACCCCATGAGACCCACTGCCACAATAAAAACAAAGGCCCAGATCCCTGCGGCGCTGTCTCTCAGCCCCTGAAACTCCCGATTGTCCGATGACCTTATCCTCCTTCTCCGGAAGTACCTCTGATGAAGACAGAGCGAGGAGAGGTGACCTAGCGGAGCGAGGGTGGGGTTTACTCAAACAGCTGGCTGTCTGACGTTCAGCCGCTCGCTCCCTTAGCCTACTATCCAAGCTGATGGTGAGGGAAATTAATTCCCCTAACCTGTCCGGTTTTTCCCGTGCCGCTAGCTCATCTTTCAGCTCAGAGCTAAGACTGCGGAGGAAGATACCACAAAGCGCTGGCTCCCCCCACCCAATCTCCGTGGCTAATACCCGGAAGTCTATAGCGTAGTCGGCAGCAGATCTACTGCCCTGCTGAAGGCTTAGCAGCCGCTCGGTTAGCACCGCGCCCCAGTCTGTATGATCAAAAATTTCCATGAACTCTGCCACGAACTGCTGGTAAGTCAAAGCGGGATAATTTGGTTTAGCCATAACTGTGTAAGCCCAGTCTAATGCCCTACCCCCCAGTAGGTTGGCGATATACCCAATTTTGCTTTGGTCAGTGGCAAAGTCCCCCGGGACGCGGTGGAACACTGACTCACACTGGAGTAAAAAACCTCACGCTTCCCCGAGTTTTCCGCTAAAGCGGGCGGGGGTTGGCACGGGAGTGAGACGATGTAAAGATGGTGGGTTAGCTTGGCTAGTAGGAGTGGTTACGGGGGCTGGAGATGCCCCGGTCGCCGGGGGGAACGCCTGGTGTCCTTCCAGGCGGTCCAGCCGGCTGTTAACCTGAGTTAATTGATTAAGAATTACTGTCTCCTGGTGTGAAATCATATCTATTTGGGTGCTAAGAGTGTTTAGGCGGCGCGACAGCGCGCTGTCAGCTGGGTCATCTTGACGGAGTCGTACTGACATGGTTAGGGACTCAGGAGACAGACGCTGACACGAGTAGATATAAGACAATTATTCTTTATTAATATAATGTGTGTTTGGTGAGTGAGTGAGTGAGTGAGTGGCTGTCTGGTCACTGGAGCTGAGCGTATCCTGCGGCGACCTGGCAACCCTGGAACACACAAGCACAAACAATTACTACTGTTCTCTGGGATGAGAAACCTGAAGCTTGTGATGCTTACTTGCAGGCGCCACAGAGAGAATCCTGCTGGCTCCGAGTGCCCGTGCGGCGTGGTGCTCATGGTGCTCGACGTAGCGGAGGTGAGGAGGAACTCCGAGGTGGAGGAGATGGGGTCCCGTCAGCTGGGGAGGTTAGTCCACCGCCAGGGAGGTCCACCTGTGCACAGGGGAAAAGGCTAGGAGAGGATGAGTGCTGAGGTTGCTTACTTGACGTGGCTTGACGCGATGTCTTGGCTTTGGCTTTGGCTTTGGCTTGAGGTCGTATCCTCGGCGCATTACTGGGCAAAGGCGACAGACGAGTCCGTGCAGAGCAGTCTGCGGTTCTGGCTTTTAAAGCCCGCTGATTACCACCTGCCGGTGTGTGCGCAGCTGATGATGATGATGACGGCCCAGCGGCCGCCATGACAGGTCCAGTGGTATCAAACATATGGCTCGTGGGCCAAAAACGGCCCACCAGGGGATCCAAAATTTTCTCTGTGAATTCACAGCTGTTTTTCTATTAAATTTTTGACTTTCTACTGATTACAACAGTTTGTGTAAATCTGAGACATTTTTTCTCTGTAAAAAGACTTTTTTTTCTCATCAGTTTTCTTTTTGGCAGTGTGACTTCCACCTATTGGTGCAGATGTATAACTACATTACAGAATAAACAATGGGACTCTTTGTATAAAACACAATTATTAATAAATCCAGGCAATGTTTTTGACATATTTAGCACAACACTAACTCAAGTGTTACATCAGTCAAGGTCCTACATGGAAGAGCTGGTAAGTTTAACAAGTTGAAGCATTCTTTATACTTTAATCTGACAAAAAAGGTTGACCGCTCTACCTCTCAGAGTAGAACTATGTCTCTCTTTTTCTGTACATATTCCCATTTTTCCCCTTTTTTTTCTCCAAAGTTTTCTTTCTTTTATTTTTTGTTTAAGTTGCTGTGTCAAGGAGAGCCATTTGATCAACACCACGCTTAACTAAACTTATTTTTACTTGTTTTTTTTTTTCCCCACAACAAATCAGAAAAATAATGGACTTCATGGCTTGTTTTTCCAAGTTTTTGTGACTCTGGACTGTGAACTGATCCAGATGCTACCGGGACTTTGTGTGACACTATAAAGTCCAATTTGCAATTGCCACTGATAAGGATCAGACTCCAAAGCCAGCTACAGCATAAAGCTAAATATCCACCCCAGTTGCAGCTTTGAGGTGCAGCTTGGCGTTTGAGGACAGTTATCTGCGGGCAGATAATTCACCATCTTTCCACCTGACGGACCAGGTCAGATCCACTGGTGTCCCGTCATTGTCATCTACGACCAAAGTAAGCATGACCATTTTCTCTGCTGAGCTCAATAATTCTGATGTCAGTCCAAATTTGATTATTCTGGAATTTCTCCTTTTGAGCTATATATGTCTAGTCACAGACTCCTATCAGAGATATAAAATGTCTCAGTAATTTTCTTTATTAACCTCTGCTGTTTTTTAGATTTTTCTTTTGCAGATTTTTCTCTTTTTGGCAAATCCCTCTTAGCAATCACTTTACTTAAAACCACACCTGTTTTTATAGTGACTCTGGTTTATTTTATTTCACAATTTCATAGACTTCATACACCACAATTTCATATTCCCTTCTATGGTTCCACGTAAATTCACACTGTACACTCTCAGGAATTTAAATTGATATGTTTGATACTGACTGATTATTTCTGAATATTATTTTCTGATTATCTTAAGTTACATGAATGTACTTTATCTAAATGTAATTTTTTATTAAACTGTTAAAAGGGAATTCAATTCAATTCAATTCAATTCAACTTTATTTATATAGCGCCATTTCACAACAACAGTCATCTCATAGCACTTTCAACTGTAGGGGGAACCCCCACAGTTGCAGAAAGACCCCAGCAATCAGTTGATCCCCTGTGAGCAAGCACTTGGAGATGGTGGAGAGGAAAAACTCCCTTTTAACAGGAAGAAACCTCCAGCAGAACCAGGCTCAGGGAGGGGCAGTCATCTGCTGCGACTGGCTGAGGGGTGAGGGGATAGAGAAGAAGAAAAGAACAGACATGTAGAGAGCAAACAGCACAATGGGGACTCAATCTATGGGAGAGAACAAACAGATGTTAATGACCAGCAAAAAAAAAAATATATATTTCATTGAGAGTGAAGAAAGGAGTGAGGCCCAGTGCATTATTGGAGGTCCCCCGGCTGACTAAAAATATTAGCAGCATAACTAAGGGAGGGTTCAGAAACACGTGATCCCTCCCTAATTGTAGGCTATATCAAAAAGGAAGGTTTTAACCCTATTCTTAAAAACAGAGATCGAGTCTGACTCCCAAATCCAGATTGGCAGCTGGTTCCACAGGAGAGGAGCTTGATTACTGAAGGCTCTGCCTCCTATTGTGCTTTTGGAGATTCTAGGTATTACAAGTAATCAGAATCAGAATCAGAATCAGGTTTATTGCCATTGTTCATGTAGTACACAAACTAGGAATTTGTCTCGGTGCAATGCTGCAACATTAAACATGATAAAATAAAAGAAATAAACTATACATGCAATAAAGTGTAGAATAAGAGTGTAGAATAAGTGTAGAATAATCATGCATTTTGGAAGCGTAGTGCTCTGTTAGGATAATACGGTAGTATCAGATCTTTTAAATAAAAAGGAGCCTGATTGTTTAGAGCTTTGTAAGTAAGAAGAAGGATTTTAAACTTAATTCTAAACTCTGTGGGAAGCCAATAAAGGGAGGCCAGAACCGGAGAGATATGATCTCTCTTTCTAGTACCTGTTAAAACTCTTGCTGTAGCTTTTTGGATCAGCTGAAGACTTTTTAAAGATGTTTTAGGACAGCCTGATAATAAAGAATTGCAATAATCTAATCTCGAGCTAACAAAAGCGTGGATCAGTTTCTCAGCATCACTCTGAGACAAGATGCTCCTAATCTTGGCAATATTATGCAAATGATAGAAGGCAGTCTTAGAAACAAATTTAATATGTGAATTGAAGGACAGATCTTGATCAAAAATAATTCCAAGGTTCCTCACAGAGCTATTAAGAGAAAGAGTAACCGCATCCAAA
Source organism: Pholidichthys leucotaenia (assembly GCA_020510985.1). Taxonomy (NCBI): domain Eukaryota; kingdom Metazoa; phylum Chordata; class Actinopteri; order Cichliformes; family Pholidichthyidae; genus Pholidichthys; species Pholidichthys leucotaenia. Next base: position 16,921,821 of record CM035838.1, read on the forward strand.
CTGAAAGTTTGATTTGGAAAGGTATTTCTAAGGTTTTCTGGACCAACAAGAATGACTTCAGTCTTATCAGAATTTAATAGCAGGAAATTACAAGTCATCCAAGCTTTGATTTCCTTAAGACAGGCTTCCAACTTGGCTAATTGATTACTATCATCTGGCTTCATTGACAGGTATAATTGTGTATCATCTGCATAACAATGAAAATGTATAAAGTGCTTTCTAATAATGTTGCCTAACGGAAGCATATATAAACTAAAAAGAGTAGGGCCTAGCACAGATCCCTGTGGAACTCCATGACTAAGCTCTGAGTTGAAAGAAAACTCATTATTGACATGAACAAACTGGAACCTATCAGATAAATAAGATCTAAACCACTGCAACGAAGCTCCATTAAGTCCGACATAGTGTTCTAATCTATCAAGTAGAATATTATGATATTCTACTTGATAGGAGATCGGAGATCGCCTACAATCGCTAGGGTCTGGGACTGTTGTATTCTGATTGTGGCCGAGTCATGGCTTCACTCAGATATCCCTGACACTGCTGTGGAATTATCCGGCAGAACTACACACCATTTCAGCTACAACACCGATTCTGGTAAGGGCAGAGGTGGTGGGCTCTGTGTTTATATGCTTCAGACTTAATGTAATAACCGCAGAATAATTCAAAGCAAATTTTAATCGGATTTAGAGACCGTGTCTGTTGTGTGTAGAATGTGGTTGTCATATCCGGCTCTAGGGAGCCGGGCAATCAGAGCCAGGGGCAAGCCAGTGAGTCGTGATATTTTATTCAGGGTAAAGGGGAAGGGATGAGGAGAGCACAGATACTCATGCAGACGTACACTCACAGGTTGCACAGCGCAGAGGTAAGCAGCTCGTACCGGACGTGGGGGTAACAAGACGTACATACTCACAGCGGGATACAAACACAGGAATGCTGCAAGAGGAGTATAAGCTGACACCAGACGAAGGGGCTTCAGCTTAGCAATGTGTTTATGTCGCAGCCCCGAGTCATCGAGGCTGCTCCTATTTATCCTCATTGGCAGCGCCCCAGCTGATGAAGACTAATTGGCCCCAGCTGTCCATAATGCTGCCAGCTGGGGGCCAGCTGAGACGCTGCTCAATGGGAAGCAGGGATGAGGGAAAACATGGGCTGAGTGCTGAGACGGCATCTCAACCCATGGTGACAGAGCCCCTCCCTCAAGGTCGGGCTCCTGAACGACCAGGAACATCCCAGCCCCCCCCCCCCACCTAGGGTGGGAGGAAGGGAGGCGGACCGGAGGGGAAGAAGCCAAGGGAAGGACAACACCAATGGGGCAATGTAGGGTAGCGGGAAAGAAAAACCCAAATACAATACTGACAAAACAGAATAATTAACCCAGGTACAGATGGGGAGAAGAACTGGGTCAGCACGCCGGTTACATACTACCCAGAGAGTACCAACCATGCGTGACCCAGAGCAAGGAAAAAAGAACCACCAAAAAGGTACAGGGCAAAAATGCTGAGTACGGTTAAATAAAAGGGAACCTATACACAGCGCTAATTTAAGTACATACACAGTCACCAAGAAAAGTGAGGGTGACTGGAACAAATAGACAATTACAGAGTATGGTGTTACGAAAAACAAGGCACATGACTAATGAACAAACAGGACATAAGAGAAATACTGAGTGCAGGCAAAAAAAAACCCACACACACGAATATATAAATACCCAGTCACCTAAAGAAATGAAAGTGACTGGAATAAATTGATAACTGCAGAGCATGGTGTTATGGAAAACAAAACATAACTCTACAATACAAAAACGGGACTAAAAACATGGCACAAAAAGTAAAATGCTGAGCATGAGCGATGGAAAACACACAGCACTATAAATACGAATCCACCAACAGGACAAAAATACTACACCCAAGTGACCTTAATAACGATAAAAGAAGGTGACACCCGAGGTGAATGGCAGGCAGAGTCCAAAAATAGCCGAGATGGCTCCGGAGATCTCCCCGCCTATTGTCCAGCTGGCGAATCAGGGGAAGAGAAGTGTTCGGACGGCGAACTCTGGACCCAGATCCCAGGAATCCAGTCCACCGGCAGCCGAACCAGGCTGCCCAGAGGGAAACAGACCAGTGGGGGGAACCAGATCACCGAACCGAAAGTTTTGCGGGTCGGGTCGTCGACCCGCATCACTCAACCACCAGGACCGTTGAGACGGACGAAGGATCAGAGCGGATCCCGGTGGAAGAGGCTCAGGGGAGAGCCGATGACGAGGGCGGCGGGCCTCAGGGAAACGGCCACCTCCTCACCGGACCTGGACAACACTGGGGCAGCACCCACGTCGGACCCCGATCGGGCCTCAGGCGAACCCACGTTGGACCCCGATTGGGTCTCGGGCGAACCCACGTTGGACACTGCACCAGAACCGACCTCCAACGTTGAACCCGGACCCTCCAGCACCACGAGGAACAGCAACTCCTCGCCGGTGACCCTGGAAGAAGGCTCAGAAGAGAAAACAGAACCGGGATCAGGATCACCGGCAGCGCCAGAACCCGGCGAGACGAGCTCAGACGCAGCGGGCGGCTGCACCCTGCTCGTCTCCCCTGGAGATAGGCTGAAGTGCTCAAAGATAAAAAGAAAGAAAAGAAAGGAGAGCACTCGCCTGATCTCGGGTTCTGACGCCGTCCAGGACTGCGAAGATCCAGGATCCGTCGTCAGGAGGTCGTTGTCAGGCTCCCATCTAGCCGCGTCGGGCCCCGCAGCCAGCACGATGGTCAGCGCAGCTTGAGATCCCTCCAGCTCAGGTAACCCCGCCGACGATCCACTCGGCGTGAAGCCAGAAGACTCTCGTCCCGCCGGACCGAACCGCTCCTCCGTGGAGACCCGGGGACGCTCAGTCGTCGGCGTAGACTCCACGCAGCAGTCAGTCCCCCTCCTCCGTCCGCAATATAGCTGCGGAACCACAGGCCCTCTCCATATCCCACCACGTTGACCCGGAGCCGGGGACCGCTCGGCGGAGAGAGACACAGAGGATGCGGGATTAGGCACACAGGTTACAGCAGGTGGGGAGAGTTCAGGGAGCTGCGAACCCTGAACTTCTCCTCCAGGGATGTGACAGAGCAAATTAAGCAGGTGTGAAAAAACAATGACTTGCCTGCCCCCTGGAGGTTGAGTATCGCCTGCTGTAGTGGAATCTGCTTCTTCCTCTCCCCGCCCGGCGATAACGGAGGACCCCCCGGGAGTTCGTCTGAGGGTCGCTCGCGTTGTCTCCAGCAGAGAGCTCACCAGGCCGGGATTCCAGGCACACACAGCGGTCAGGAAGCGCGTCGAGGAGGAGGGGGAAACAGCCGGGGTGAGCCAGCCCGAATGTCCAGGAATGACAGCGGGGGAACGAGGCTCAGGGGACGAGGCTGTAGAATCTCCACACTGACGAGGCGAAGGGATGACAGCTGCGTGGGAGGAACGGTCCTGACGATGACCCAGAACTGGATCCGGACGAGGTTCGTGCAGAGGTGACTCGGCGATGTGATGACGACTACTCCCAGGGGACGAAGCGAGGGGGAAACCCAGGATTCGCCGCTCCAGATCAGAGATCGAGACGAGGAAGGCGTCGAGCACGGGAAAGCTTCGTAGCCCTGAAGTCCTCACCATCAATCTCACTGCCGCCGCCACATGCCTGAAGGTGGTGACAGGAAACACAGTAGAGCTCGCGACAGCCACTCGACCCCGGACATAACTGCTGTCAGCTGCGGCTCCTTGAAGGGAATCCCGAGTGACGTGGCGCAGGTCGGGGGAAGTCCTCTGGTTGGCGCGAACTCCCGGACAGGAATAGCGGCAGGAACGGGACTCCGAAGCGGGGAAAGACGTCGCCCACTTCGACTCCCTGCCGGGATTTCCATCCACCCCGTGGAGCTTCTCTCGCTGTGTACCTGCAGCGTCTATCCTGGCACTGTCCTCCAGATGGTACAGAGAGTGAGGGTGACAGTCCAGGAGTTCCTCAGCACGGCCCGGATGCCAGCGTCTCGCGTTGGAGGCGTCGTGCAGGGTGAAGAGCGTCCCGTCGACTGCCTCCGAGATGGACCTCAGCTCGTCGCCCTGGCGCCGGAAGTGACTCCTGGGGAACGGCATGCTAGCAGCGCTGACACCCCGACAGAAAGGTACGTTTCCACAGCGACTCACGGCCGCCGGCAACTCTTCTGGCTGCGACATACTGTCATATCCGGCTCTAGGGAGCCGGGCAATCAGAGCCAGGGGCAAGCCAGTGAGTCGTGATATTTTATTCAGGGTAAAGGGGAAGGGATGAGGAGAGCACAGATACTCATGCAGACGTACACTCACAGGTTGCACAGCGCAGAGGTAAGCAGCTCGTACCGGACGTGGGGGTAACAAGACGTACATACTCACAGCGGGATACAAACACAGGAATGCTGCAAGAGGAGTATAAGCTGACACCAGACGAAGGGGCTTCAGCTTAGCAATGTGTTTATGTCGCAGCCCCGAGTCATCGAGGCTGCTCCTATTTATCCTCATTGGCAGCGCCCCAGCTGATGAAGACTAATTGGCCCCAGCTGTCCATAATGCTGCCAGCTGGGGGCCAGCTGAGACGCTGCTCAATGGGAAGCAGGGATGAGGGAAAACATGGGCTGAGTGCTGAGACGGCATCTCAACCCATGGTGACAGTGGTGAGTGCAAGCGTGCGTGCATGCGTGCGTGTGTGTGTGTGTGTGTGTGTGGCTTTTAGGGCTTGCCATAGCGGCCCTGGTGGTGATGTCAGGCGGGCTGCAGCACCTGTATATATAGTTGCATGTGTCCTTAATAAAGCTCAGTTCATGAGTTCACTGCATGGCATAACAGACTCCAATCTCTGATTTACCGACATAACATTTTGGCAACAAAAGAAAACCATGGAGGCATATGGGCTACCTCAACCTCTGCCATCGTTTCTGGAGTGTCCTGGGGAGCCAGCTATCCTGTGGCTGGATTGGATGGCTATGCTTGGGGGATACATCGCTGGGCTGGGTCTGGGTAGACTCGACAGAGCTCGAGGACGGGCGCTGCTGGTCCGTCGTCTCGGCGCAGAGGGTTGGAGAATTCTTGGCATGTTGGGAGAGATGGAGCATTATGCGGATGCTGTTGGGCGGCTGGCTGGAGATTTTGCCGAACATCCAAGGGACAAGAAGCTGAGGCTGTGGGTAGCGAGACTGTTGGTGCCAAGAGGAGCTAAGCTAGTTAGCTCAGAGGAGCTAAAGGCTCAGTCTGTGGCAACGGGATGGTTAGCCACAATGCTAGGTGTGCCCCAAAACCGAGCTTCAAGCTACCAGCTGGGTATCCGAGGGGGGGCCAGAGCCCCTGGTTACCGACAATGGCGAGTCAGCCGAGGAGCTCAGCACGATGTGTGACCGTAGCGCTGGTGATGTTGACGGCACGGTGAACAGTGACAGCAGAAAGGGAGAGCAGCAACCAGACACAACCAAGTCTTCCCTGCAGCTGAAGTCTGAGCAGCGGGAGAGCGGGAGCAAGCAGGCTGAAAATCCCAGGAAGCAGCAGCAACAGCCGGGCGCAGAGGCAGCGCAACGGAGTGCCTTGGACAAGGGTGCTGGGCGCAGCGGAGAGGCACCTGGGTCGGTGAGCGATGCTGGCGAGACTGATCCTGAGAGCCCCGGGAGAGAGCAGCGACAGCCAGGCACAGAGGCAGCGCAGAGGAGCGCTTCGGATGACAGAGAGGAGGGGCTGGACACCATGGAGATCGGCACCACATGTGGTGATGTGATGTGGTCAGATTGGGAGCAGTCTGCTCCAGTGAAATTAAAGTTGAAAGCCAAAAGAAAGATGGAAAGCAAGACAAAGTGCCCTATAGTGGATGAATTGAGTACTTCAGCTAATCACCCTCCCCAATTTTTAGGAAGTCAGAATTTGCCTTTCTGGGGTCACTAATGTTACCAAAAAAAAAAAAAAAAAAAAAAGGAGTGTGGCATCTGTTGGATGAATTAAGCACTGCAGGTAATTACCATACCTAATTTGTAATTTCTAATTTCACCCTCCAAAATTTGGGGGGACAGGGGTTTTGCCTAGACCTCAAAGACTTCCAAGCCACAGACTTTCAACACTTGTTTGCAACCATAAACTTATTAGATTAGGTGGAGACCTAATGAAGCTCTTTGGACTGTCATAAAAAAACTTTTTGTTTAGCTCCAGTATCAGTTGAGGAATTTTCTCTAATTTAGCATAAGGAATATGCAGTGTTGGGCAACTTACTGAAAATCACTAACTAATTATGTTACTATGTACCTCTTTTCCAAAGTAGCTAAGTTACTTTAACAATTACTACATGATTAGAATAATTACTTACTTGGGAAAGTAATTTTAACATTACTTTTACATACATAATTATCTTGTACATATACTGTATTTTTGTTGTTGCTCAGCATGTGTCGGTGTGTTGGATATTAAAACTGGCCGTGCTTGTCTTACCTCTATTATATGTATTGATACGATGTGTAGCGATCCAAAGAGAACTTTTCTGTACACTCCAAATGTCTCCTGTGTTCGAGACATGGTCCAGTCCTGCAGATGTGTTTTTGAGCTCAGAATCCATTTTTGAATATTCTTTCTCCAGGTGGCAGTAAAATATTTTTCTGCAATGTGGCCCACACACTTTTTTGGTCACTGGTATTTTGCTTACAGCTGTCTGAAGGCAACTGACTCGACTGTTGACCATGTTAAATATCTTCAATGACATATCTGGCACTCAGTGGCTAAAATTCTTGTTGGATCACACACTGTCCAGATGCATACCTGGGTCTGAAGTGGCTTCATCAGCAGCAGTTCTAGTAGTGGGTCATTTATCAGTGACTAGCTTTGTCAAAAACAAAACACATTTTTTTTTATGCAAAAGAGGAAAACAGGTGCATACCCTTGTTCCACCAGTTTACTTTTTCAATTAATACTTTTTGCTGCTTATGTTTTTTTCAAGTACTGCTTTGTCCTGACTGCTTTCCATAGTTCTCTACATGTTCTTCTGCTGCTGTAAATTGAGAGGTTGTGATTAGATGATGTTGGGTGCTCAATAAGTCCCTGGCTTGATCTATTTCTTGATGGTTGCCAGGTTGAATCAAACCCAAAATACAGGTCAAGGTATGTGATGCAAGGGACAATCCAAACTGGTCTCTATTATGTCCCAGCTAATACAGGTCAGTTGCCAATTCTAAATATGAGTCAAGTTGTTTTTGAAAGACATAAACATGAATGAGATGCATTGTAACAACAACATTAAGTGAAAAAAAAGTCAAATAGTTTTGAGCATTTTGAAATTTAAGTAAAGTTGGGATTAAGGGATATTTTTAGCATTAGGATATGTCGTACTAAGGCATACTTTCTCTGATTTTAAATTGGAAAATATTGCAGAATATTCATTACTTAAACTTGCTCTTGGCTTTCCATCTGTTGATTGGATGTAATTATTGGTTTTGTGCATTTTTTTTATTTTGGTTGTACATACAGAGAGAAATAAATATAATAACAGCTTGTCACTTGTGGTGTTATTATGTTTATTTCTTGTCATTTGTGTTGCTAGCAAACAAGAGGCCATGTGAATTTTAAAAAGAGGAAGAAAAGAACAACTGTTAAAATTAAGGTGCACACTGGCAAAAGACAAGTGGCTGTACCCAAAAGGCACCCTAAATGGTACATTGCAATCTTTATATGATAGCTGCATCTTTTATATGACAAAAAAGGTGAATAAAACACAATCATCTTTTCTACATTGTGTTGAACAAACAAGTAAAATACATTATCATCACAATTTCATGCCACCTTCAGAGGAGTCACATGCTGAAAGCAGAGCTGGGAAGGTAAACTCTTGTACATGTGTGACCTGTATAATTAGACCTTGGTATCATTATTGTGCTAATTTGCGCATTTACTAGTGGGAACTGGTGACCCACAAAATGCCCAAAGAAAGATAAGTTTGATCATTATTGTACTGATTTGAAACTTTAAATGTCATAGTCCTCTGTAGGATTTTTTTTTTAAGGTTTCTAGGTTACCATTTGTCTGAAAATACTATGGTCAGAGTATGGTCATTAGCTTATGCAAAGCAAGCTTATCTAGTAATTGCAATTAGCTGCTGTTGGCTTTTGCATTCATCAATGCAAACATTACTCTAAATATCTCTATTTCTCAAGGTTGCATTATGCATGTTGACTCTTGATAATATATGGTACCCATCCCTGGGGAATTTTGTTGTCAAGAGTACATCATTACCACAGTGCTTTAAAAAAAGTATTGTAGGTCATTGACTCATTAGTGATCCACTGTTCAATGTAACAGGAGCCTAATTAGTGCCTAAAATCCAATTCACCATAGACGATCCATGACCTGCTAAAGCAAGGACCAATTTAACATTCTGTGTGTTTTAGTTTACCTCAGCAGTGGACTTCTAATGTCATTATGTTATACAGCAAAGCGTCAGATACGATTTTTGTCGCTCTAACAAGTCTACAATGAAATGTACAGTATGTACTGATGATGTTCCTATTAAAACTGATGGTATGATAGTAGCTATAAAACCTCTTTCTGCTCCAGTGCAGTTTTTTTTTTTTTTTTTTTTCCTGGATTGAATTCATGATAGTGGAAAAATCCATCCCACACCTAGAAGTTCATTTATATTTTCATTTAGGTGCTCCCTAACTGTATATTAGATGTAGTAACCCTGCTATAAAAACTAATATTTACATATAATATTATGATGCTGCCACCACCATGCTTCACTGTGGGTATAGTGTTTTTGGGTGATGCAGTGTTGTTTTTGCACCAAACATACCTTTTGTGACCAGAAAGTTTAACCTTGGCTTCCTCAGGACATAATACATTTTCCCACAGGTTTTGGGGAGACTTGATGTATATAATTTACACAGTTTAACAGGAAAAAGAGTATTTTTTAAAGGGGTCATTGCACTTTTTCTGCATTTTAATAGCTCACGCATGTCTTAATGAAATGTTTGTGACATATTTTGTTCACATTTTCTGTAATCTTTTTAATTATTGAAGCAAATTTGTTTTTTTATTTCTCCTGGCTTTCTATAAAATGCTCTGATTTAAGGCCTGTCACTTTAAGAACCATCCTAAAGCTGTTTCAACTCCGCCTTCCCTCTTAAGTCAGTTAGCCATTATAGCTGACTAGCTTTTGGCCTCCCAGCTCAAATCAGTTCAGTTTATTTCCAAATAAATTTTACAGTGATTCCACAACAAATCACTAGCACCACATGCTGGACGATTGCCATAACCTGAGGCAAGCTACCGAGCCAAGGGATCTAAAAGGGCAGTGTGGCTCTGTGCGACTCAGCTCTGTTTTCACAGCCAGCTGAAAACTGGAGCGACTACGCTGCCCGTGAGAGCAGAGCAGATCTACGGAGGAAGGTGGGGTTGCTGGGTGTGAGAGTCAGCAGCATCTGGTCCCGGGACATTTTGACTGTCGGGAGCCAGAGGCTTTGTCATGATTCCAGGGCCGATCACCTGTATCTTGGGCTTGTGGCTCACACGGCCAGCTAAAGGTAGCTTATTAGCCCCTGAGCTATTAGCCCATGAACTAACAATGTTACCAGGACACTCACTGTAAGCGCAGCTTACAGTGGATATAAAAATTCTTCACACCCCTGTTCAAATGCCAGGTTTTTTTGTGATGTAAAAAAATGAGACCAAGATAAATCATTTCAAAACTTTTTCTACCATTTATGTGACCTATAAACTGTACAACCCAATTGAAAAACAAATTAAAATCTTTTAAGGGGAAAAATAACAATAATAAAAAACTTACAATAACTTGGTTGCATAAATATGCACACCCTTAAACTAATACTTTGTTGCAGAACTTTTGGCTTTTATTTCAGCACTCATTCTTTTTGGGTAGGAGTCTATCAGTGTGGCACATCTTGATGTGGCAATATTTGCCCACTCTTTCTTGCAAAAACACTCCAGATCTGTCAGATTGTGAGGCCATCTCCTGTGCACAGCCCTCTTTACATCACCCCATAGATGTTCAATCAGATTCAGGTCTGGACTCTTGCTGGGCCATTCCAAAACCTTAATCTTCTTCTGGTGAAGCCATTCTTTTGTTGATTTGGATGTGTGCTTTGGGTCATTGTCATGCTGAAAGATGAAGTTCCTCTTCATCTTATCATGGGGGCACATGTTTGCAAACATGCCCAACTCTTTAAGTTATCTTTTTCTCCAGTTGGCAGTATGGTTATTTTGCCCTAACCTTTAGTTTTCGGTTCATTCTGTGTTTCATTATCACTCTTATTATTATGTCATCCTGTGTTACTCATTGCAACAGCACTGTTTATTTCTGCGCATTGTTATTGGTCATTAACATTAGGCCATGTACCGCAGGCTTTTAAAACTGCTGTAAGTAAACCCTTACTCAAAAAGCCAAACTATAGATCAATCTCTAATCTGCCTGTCATTTCAAAAATCTTAGAGTTGTTGTTACGCAATTATTTGATCACTTGCAGGGAAATGGTTTATTTGAAGAGTTTCAGTCTGGGTATAGAATCCATCATAGTACTGAAACAGCTTTAGTGAAGGTCACTAATGACCTCTTTATCACATCTGATAATGGACTTGTTTCTGTACTTGTCCTTTTAGACCTTAAGGTGTGTTCACAACAAACGTGAATGGGTGGTGCAAATCCATACAAACTGAATGGGAACACGAACTCGCGAATTTGTGTAGTTGCGCGTTCGCGTCCACTGCCGCTAGCTTTGAGATTCTGCTGTCACCGGAGTAAAATTATCACCATTGCAGTGCAAACTAGTTAGAAAATGAATCTCACTCACCGGGAGACAGGAGGACTGGGAACTCTTCAGCTGAATCGGGATTTTGGAGTTATTTACCCATGATATCTAGCCACAGATGTCCTAGCAAGCTAGCAACGTAAACACCCATCATCTGTGAAGTTTTGGAGGCTTGACACAACATTGTCAGGTGAGTCCCCGGTCAGAAAATGCAAACCTAAGCATGATGTCATTTTGGGAATTTCCACAGCATGTTGAACACAGCTGCAGAAGTTTTAAAGACAACTTTGCCTGTCTGCATCTCACTATTCATGCTTGCTGGTGTGTTTACATTGATTTATCATGTAATCGTGCTGTGCGAAAAATTTGCCTGTTTGCATTTGGTATGAACGCTCCTTTAGTGCAGCTTTTGATACTATCAATCATAATATTCTACTTGATAGATTAGAACACCATGTTGGACTTAATGGAACCTCGTTGCAGTGGTTTATATCTTATTTGTCTGATAGGTTTCAGTTTGTTCATGTCAATAATGAGTTTTCTTCCAACTCAAAGCTCAGTCTTTGAGTGATTTTTAAGTGTGATTAAAAAAGAGGTCCCTAAAATGGTGTTATGCAAAGAAATAAGTTTACAACTGATGGAGTTACTACTGCCTTTCAGTGGTAAATGTTTAAGGGAAGGTAATGCAAATTAGTTTATTCTTAAATGCTTCTGTACAACTAAACAAAATGTTTTTTTTTTTGTAATGCCTCCAAACAAATACTTGTTTCAATGTTTCTTTTTTTGAAAGTAGTGAACGTTTTTAACCACATTAATCATAGTGAAACAACTTTGTGTGAATATGTTAGTTTCAAAATCAGTTTGTGTCAACACTGTGCAACATGTAATTTGTTATTAATTCAATTCAATTCAACTTTATTTATATAGCGCCATTTCACAACAACAGTCATCTCATAGCACTATCAACTGTAGGGGGGACCCCCACAGTTGCAGAAAGACCCCAGCAATCAGTTGATCCCCTGTGAGCAAGCACTTGGCGACGGTGGAGAGGAAAAACTCCCTTTTAACAGGAAGAAACCTCCAGCAGAACCAGGCTCAGGGAGGGGCAGTCATCTGCTGCGACTGGCTGGGGGGGTGAGGGGATAGAGAAGAAGAAAAGAACAGACATGTAGAGAGCAAACAGCACGATGGGGACTCAATCTATGGGAGAGAACAAACAAATGTTAATGACCAGCAAAAAAAAAAAAAATATTTCATAGAGAGTGAGGAAAGGAGTGAGGCCCAGTGCATTACTGGAGGTCCCCCGGCTGACTAAACCTATTAGCAGCATAACTAAGGGAGGGTTCAGAAACACATGATCCCTCCCTAATTGTAGGCTATATCAAAAAGGTAGGTTTTAGCCCTATTCTTAAAAACAGAGATCGAGTCTGACTCCCGAATCCAGATTGGCAGCTGATTCCACAGGAGAGGAGCTTGATAACTGAAGGCTCTGCCTCCCATTGTACTTTTGGAGATTCTAGGTATTACAAGTAATCCTGCATTTTGGGAGTGTAGTGCTCTGTTAGGATGATACGGTAGTATCAGATCTTTCAAATAAAAAGGAGCCTGATTGTTTAGAGCTTTGTAAGTAAGAAGAAGGATTTTAAACTTAATTCTAAACTCTATGGGAAGCCAATGAAGGGAGGCTTTATTATGAAAGATAAAAAACTATTCTTATGCAAAGAAGTAAGTACACTGTTATTACAAATTGTTTCAGAATCTGATAACTCTAATGCTGATAATGCAGTATGGTGCAAAGTGTTTAACACCTTCAGGAACCAACCAAAGACCCAAGGTAATTCTTTTAAAAAGTCAATTTTTGAATGATTAGAAAGTTGATAAAAGTATCTAAAAACAAAGGATTGTTCATCAAATCTATGTGTCAGGAGCTAAAAACAACTGAACATTTGCGTGTGTGTGTGTGTGTGTGTGTGTGTGTGTGTGTGCGCGCGCGCGTGCGCGTGTGCTCAGAAAGCCAAAACCCTCTCCAAATTCTAGTTTAAAGTTGTCATGAGTGGTTGAAAAAAACTCCTTAAAGCCTTAAAGTTATAAAACTTTTCTTCAGATCACAGCAGATGATAAAAGGTTTGATTGAATGAAAATAATTTAACTGTTGGTAAATATCACATGCAAGCTTAGGGATGTTTTACAGAATTGTTTCACACAAACAATCCTTACAAGGCAGTTGTGTGGTCATTTAAAAGATGTAACACAAAAAAAGTAAAAATGTAAAACGCTTTTTATTGAAGAAATGTTTAATTTCCTAGTATAAGCACAAAATAAACTAATCGTCACAAGCATACAGATAAAAGTTTGGGGGGTTTTTTGTCATTACTGGGTTGTTTGTTTAAGGAAAAAAAGAGGGAAGTGGGTGCGAAAATGCACGTTTGAAGGCTTACTTTTTGCACAGTTCAATCTATCCCAGTTGGCCTAAAGACCTCTGGATCGGCAATGTGCTGTTTTTTCCTATGCCGGGTTGACCCCTGACTGGGGTTGGGGATTGCCCCGCCTCTAGAACACCATTGGCTAGGTTGTGGGGTTTGTCTCCATTTTGGTTTGGGCAAAAATGGGTGGTTGGGCGGTCTTCTTTTAAAATCAGAGGGCGGGGTTAGTTGTGAGAGGTGCTGTCGGCCACAAGGGTCTGGATGCAGCAAAGACAATCCTCTTTTTTCCCAGTTAATCCTCGACCGGTCTGGACCAAAAGCTGGAGGCAGGTGGCTCGCTGATCAGATGCAGCCACTAACCCGCATTCGTGGTGAGTTTTTTCTCTTTTTCATTGTTTAATTTTCTGATTTTACTTAATGATCCAATTTTCGCATGCTCCACGGTGTAGTTTCATTGGTCAACCACAGGGTACGCCTTTAGGTTATCATTGGACAGTCCGTCAAACCCTCCCTCGCCACTCATTGGCTGAGGACGGATCAAAAAGTTTATAAACCTCAAATATCATCCATCAGTTTGAATGATTTATTTGAACATGTTGCATCAGTAGCAGGATCTGTAAAGGCCCTTCTTCTTCATGAGAAAAAGCGCTATCACCATTTACCATTTTATTTTGTTTAAATTTAAAGTTTATTGTTTAATGTTTAGTTCCGCGATTGTGCATTATCTTTTTCTGCATGGTGTTACTTCAGCCGTATGTATAAGAGAGATCATTTATCAAAAGAAAACTTATAAAACTCTGCAACTACAACGTGCGCCATCCCAGCGTTTCCCGTAGGTTAGCATTCCATTCCCACGCTCAGCCCTCAGGGCGGGGTCAATGGTCGTCATGGATTAAAGGATGACTATGGGTCATAAAGGATGTCGCTGATCAAAGGATAATTATGGATCAAAGGGGAGATCAAGGTCAGGTCAGGTCAAAGAGGGTGGGGTGTGGGGGGAAGGGGTGGAGCGTGGGTGGGGTGTGGGCGGGGTTTCGACTGGGCTAAGGGTCATAAACCTGTCAAAAGCAGTTTGATGAAAGGTGGTTCATATACTCTTCTGCCAGTACTTGCCAGAAATTCTGCAGGTCCTTCAATGTTGCTGTTGACCTCTTGGCAGCCTCCCTAACCACTTTTCTTTTCATCTTTTTTATCAATTTTGGAGGGACATCCAGTTCTTGGTAATGTCACTGTTGTGCCATATTTTCTCCACTTGATGTTGACTGTCTTCACTGTGTTCCAAGGTATATTTAATGCCTTGGAAATCCTTGTGTACTCTTTTCCTGAGTGATACCTTTGAACAATGAGATCCTTCTGATGCTTTGGAAGCTCTCTGCAGACCATGGCTTGGGCTGTAAGATGTGACTACAAAAATGTCAGGAAAAACCTACTAGAACAGCTGAACTTTATTTAGGGTTAATCAGAGACACTTTAAATGATGGCAGGTGTGTGCTGACTCCCATTTACCATGAGTTTGAATGTGATTGGTTGATTCTGAACACTGCCACGTCCCCAGTTGAAAGAGGGTGTGCCTATTTATGCACCCAGGTCATTGTAAGGTTTTTTTTATTTTTAATTTTTCCCGTTAAAAGATTTCAGTTAGTTTTTCAATTGGGTTGTACAGGTCTGAGGTCACATTAATGGTGGAAAATATTTTGAAATGATTTGTCTTGGTCTCTCTCAATTTTTACATCACAAAAAACTGACATTTGAACAGGGGTGAGCAGACTTTTTATATCCATTGTATATTGTTATTTTCTTCAGATCTTAGTCACCCTAATAGCAATCCCTGTTGTCACTTGGTTCAGTGGTGTGCCTCGCGCCACTGTGGCCCATTTCTCTGTGGTTTCATCGTGATTCCGCAGTGGATCGTATGTCGCTCTGATTGGCGGGGGAGTTCTTGGCATAATACCAGCCAGTAGCCCTGATCCCAGGCCATAAAAACGACTGGCATGCCGTGGCGGGTGATCCGCCGCCGAATCACGAAACCACTCGGAGATGGGCTGGAGTGAACCAGGTGATAACAGGGATGGCTATTAGGGTGGCTAAGATCTGAAGAAAATAACAATATAAGCCGCACTTGGTTCGAGCTTCCCGGTATTAGCTTGAGGTAACTTGGGGGCTACCTTTAGCCACCACTTCGATTCATGATGGTCAGCTAGGCGGGCCAATAATAGAGCAGTGGGTGGGTCTCAAGGATAGCAGTCCACCCTCCAGCGGGCTCACCACCTGCAAGAGGGATCATGGGGATCATGATGCAATGTGAACTGAGAGGCAGTCTGGCTTGTTTTGTTTGGACTACTTCCCCAGTGACCTGGACCTCCAAATAAGTGGTAGAGGATGGCTGGATGGATGGATATCCTGATTTACTGAGATGCAGTAGTAGATGATTATAACAGGAAAATATATTGTGCACTGCTTCATTTGCTACCGGAGTGGTGGTCTAGTTGGTAGAGCATCCGCCCCACAACCAGGAGACTGGGGTTCAAATCTCGGCCGGGTCCTACCAAAGACCAGGTAAAAATGGTACTTTCTGCCTTGGTGCTCAGCATAATAGAATGGGGAAAGAAAAAAGCAATGAATGACTGAATACGCCCCCACCTTAATTTAGTCAACTAGATTCTTACCAACAAGTAATTGGAAAAAAATTGTTAACATTTCCAATCTAATCCTGAGTCAATAAAATAATTTACAAGTTGAAACAGCTGCATTTGAAACAATAGATAAATTCATTCAATTTGGTCATGCTTCTCAGATTTCTAATTGAGAAACCTTGAATTGAATGAAATCACCTGGTGAAGAACCTGGTTGGAGGTAAAAGGTGTGTGGTCTTGGGCCACCATTGCACACGGTTTCGGACCACTGATTTAGAACACAGACAAATGCATAAACTGGTATTTTCTTGTTCTTGATAAAGTTTATTGCAATTCTGTTTTTCTTGCTTTTGTTTTTTGTTTTTTGTAATTGCAGAACTGGTTGGCAACTAATTGCAACCCCTTACCATTCCAGCCAATTTCCCTTTGAAGCGCCTGAAAAAAACATACCCAGACTAAATTCAAAGCTGTTCTTCAGCCCTTTGCAGTATCCTCATGTGGTCGGTTTCATTCAAAAGAAAACGCTATTTTATTTTTTATTTTTTTTGGGGGGGGGGGGGGCAAAACAGTCAGAACACCGCCAAGTGCTTCAGCCACTGAGTAACACTGAAATAAGCATATTAAATTTGAAGAAAATAAAATTCGCCTGGGTGTTTTTTCAGATGCAAATGTCTGGAAATAGCATACAGCTGTAAGATGCTTGCTGGAAAACACAATAGGAATGTAGAACCAAGTGTTATGAAGTTCAGGTCAAAATTTTGTAACAATATCACAAAAAATAAATACATTACACACCTTTTTTTTTCTCTGGCTGTAACCAGGTGTCTTCAAGCTGTGCCAAATGGAATCATGGTCACCCACCTATCACCTTCAGCTAAAGACTCGTCACTCGACCGGGTCAAGTAATTAATAATTTCTTTGATGTTCAATGATAATTTTAGCCATTTTTCAAAAAGGTGAGTGACATTGTGATGCTGCAGCCATTTGGATTCACAGACTGGTTTACACAAGCTTTATGCACGAGCTATAAAAGGGGGAAATGCAATGGATCCCCCCTTGTAAGGTATCCTTGAATTCAGAAATTAATTGGCTACACCACAGGTCCATCACCTGCTTCCTCAGCTGCTTCCCGCTAGCCATGAGGCCGGTCCTTCATGCTAGCTTTATAACTCATTGATTATGGAAGGCTGCGGAAGCTAAAATAGAGGCCCTTTTGGGTCGAATGAGGTGTCAATCAAATCTAGACAGCCACCCCAGTCTTGGGCTTCCGGTTCTGGTTCAGAAGTGTAGTTTTTTTTAGCCACAATCAGCTGGCATTTGCAGGCTGACTTTCAAACACATGTTCCAATTTTATGGGCAGTTTCCCCCTTCATCATCAAGATGGACAATAAATCTTACTCAAATGGATCTATTGGACCTTTTACAATACAAATGGACCATATTTGTTGAACTGTCATTTATTCAAGGATGGCAAGGAAGCTTCTTTTGTGAGTCAATGCTATGTTGCTATGTTATGCTAGCTTTTTTAAAGTCCTATTTAAGTTCAGTGTTATGATTTTATCTGAAATCTGTTTTAATTACCAAATAGACAAAATTTTTAGCTTTCAAATAATGTAAGGCATGACTACCTACTGTAAGTATGTTTACCATAATTCACTGTGTCGCAGCTGAGACATTTAACCGACATTTAAATGCCCCACCCATGGGCCCCTGCACATTAAGAGGTTTTAAGAGTTTCATCACCCCAACCAGTTTTACAATAAAATTATTGCAGTTCTGGTTTTATTATAAAACTGGTTGCAATAGTGTTGTCAGGAGACTAGTATAGTAATTTGGCATGGGTGAAAACAAGAAAGTCAGATAAAAAATAATGACTGACTGCATTTCGGACAACTCTGCAATGCTTGCACAGTAGCAATTAGAAAAGCTAAAGCTCATCATTTTCTGACACAAACCTCAAATAACTAGAATAATTGACCGATTGATTTTATTTTTCTGAACATTCCGACAAAAGAAAAAAAAAGAATTTAAAACAAAAATCAAGCCAAAAATAAAATGTTCAAAAGGAGTGGGAAGAAGCCAACGCTTATATAGTCCCACCTCTTTTCCATACCCAACAAATTACATCGCTTTTAGTCATCATTCATCCCACAATCACATTCACCATAATACACCCCATAGTCAAATTATGCAACAGAAATGACACAACAATGACAGTCCATATTGACAACAATACCAACATCCAACAATAATTGTAACAATAATAAACACATAACCTCCTTGGTGGAGGTAATAAATACTTCTGGTATGTTCAACACAAACACAGACAACACCATCACCATCACAATCACCATAACACAACAACACACACAATAACAACCTTTTTTCATTGAAGACACATTGTAATATTACTGCCCTTTATTTTTATATTGCTCAAAAATCATTTCTTTATATGTTGATTTAAATATATGGATGTTTGAACTAGAATAATCCTTCAAAATTCTTAAAAATGATTAAATCTTTGGCCAAAAATAATACTAAAGTGGAGCTACCACCTAGCATTGTAAAGGACTGTCAGAAAATTTCAGATAAGGTCAAAATGCTAAAGTTTTTTAATGAACACTTTATTGCTGCCGACAATTGATTATATTCAATCAATGTACAGTGCATCTGGAAAGTATTCACAGCACTTCACTTTTTCCACATTTTGTTATGTTACAGCCTTCCAAAAGGGATTAAATTGATTTTTTCCTCAAAATTCTACACACAACATTCCATAATGACAATGTGAAAAAAAGTTTTTTTTTTAATTTTTGCAAATTTATTAAAAATTAAAAAACTAAGAAATCACATGCACATAAGTATTCACAGCCTTTCCCATGAAGCTCAAAATTGAGCTCAGGTGCATCCTGTTTCCACTGATCATCCTTGAGATGTTTTTACAGCTTAATTGGAGTCCACCTGTGGTAAATTTAGTTGATTGGAAATGATTTGGAAAGGCACACACCTGTCTATATAAGGTCCCACAGTTGACAGTGCATGTCAGAGCACAAATCAAGCATGAAGTCAAAGGAATTGTCTGTAGACATCCGAAACAGGATTGTCTCGAGGCACAATTCTGGGGAAGGGTACAGAAAAACTTCTGCTGCTTTGAAGGTCCAAATGAGCACAGTGGCCTCCATCATCCATAAATGGAAGAAGTTCGGAACCACCAGGACTCTTCCTAGAGCTGGCCGGCCGTCTAAACTGAGTGACTGGGGGAGAAGGGCCTTAGTCATGGAGGTGACCAAGAAACCAATGGTTACTCTGTCAGAGCTCCAGCGTTCCTCTGTGGAGAGAGGAAGAACCTCCCAGAAGGACAACCATCTCTGTGGCCAGACAGAAGGCACTCCTTAGTAAAAGGCACATGGCAGCTCACCTGGAGTTTGCCAAAAAAGCACCTGAAGGACTCTCAGACCACAAGAAACAAAATTCTCTGGTCTGATGAGACAAAGATTGAGCTCTTTGGCATGTATGCCAAGTGTCATGTTTGGAGGAGACCAGGCATCGCTCATAACCATGTCAATGGTGGTGGCAGCATCATGCTATGGGAATGTTTTTTTAGTGGCAGGAACTGGGAGACTAATCAGGATCGAGGGAAAGATGAATGCAGCAATGTACAGAGACATCCTAGATGAAAACCTGCTCCAAAGCGCTCTTGACCTCAGACTGGGGCGATGGTTCATCTTTCAGCGGGACAATGACCCTAAGCACACAGCCAAGATATCAAAGGAGCAGCTTCAGGACAACTCTGTGAATGTCCCTGAGTGGCCCAGCCAGAGCCCAGACTTGAATCCAATTGAACATCTCTGAAGAGATCTGAAAATCGCTGGGCACCAACGCTTCCCATCCAACCTGATGGAACTTGAGAGGTGCTGCAAAGAGGAGTGGGAGAAAATGCCCAAAGATAGGTGTGCCAAGCTTGTGGCATCATATTCAAAAAGAGTTGAAGCTGTAGTTGCTGCCAAAGGTGCATCAACAAAGTATTGAGCAAAGGCTGCAAATACTTATGTGCATGAGATTTCTTAGTTTTTTATTTTTAATAAATTTGCAAAAATCTCAAAAAAAAAATCACATTGTCATTATGGGGTGTTGTGTGTAGAATTTTGAGGGGAAAAATGAATTCAATCCCTTTTGGAATAAGGCTGTAACATAACAAAATGTGGAAAAAGTGAAGCGATGTGAATACTTTCTAGATGCACTGTAACTCAAAAAAGTCCTGCTGATTTTAATTTTTCTATTTTAACTGCTGCTGAGGTGCATAACGGCCTCAGACTCCTGGATACTACCAAGTCAGCTGGTCCTGACACACTAGAGCCTTACTTTTCATATTTAGCAGCTGATTTTATTGCCTCACCTTTGACTTAAATTTTTAATCTGTCTCTTACTACAAGTGTAATTCCGAACAGATGGAAATCTGCTTTTGTTCTTCCTATGCTGAAAGGGGGTGACCCCACAGTTCTCAACAATTACTTTCTGATTTCCAAACTGACCATCCTAGGTAAGGTTCTGGAACAGCTTGTCAGCAATCAGTTGAAGAAATTTCTACATCATAACAATATCCCGTCAGATTTTCAATCAGGATTTAGGAAATGGCATAGTACTATTACTGCAGCTTTAAAAGTAATAAATGACTTGGTTGACTCTCTTGACGGTAAACATCATTGTGCAGCCCTTTTTATAGACTTCTCCAAAGCTTTTGACATGGTGGATCATACACTTCTGAAAGAAAGACTTCTCAGTATTGGACTTTCTCCACATGTTGTCAGCTAGTTTGATAGCTACCAACGGAGTGATGGCAAAGAGGCAGAGCATCCATACGCCACACACTGTATCAAATTGGTCTGCATGGCTGTCGTCCCAGAAGGAAGCCCCTTTTAAAACACAAGAAAGCCCACAAACAGTTTGCTGAAGACAAGCAGACTAAGGACATGGATTACTGGAACCATGTCCTGCGTGTCTCTGATGAGACCAAGATAAACTTATTTGATTCAGATGGTGTCAAGTGTGTGTGGTAGCAACCAGGTGAGGAGTACAAAGACAAGTGTGTCTTGCCTACAGTCAAGCATGGTGGTGGGAGTGTCGTAGTTTGGGGCTGCATTAGTGCTGCCGGCACTGGGGAGCTACAGTTCATTGAGGGAACCATAAATGCCAACATGTACTATGACATACTGAAGCAGAGCATGATCGGAAACTGGGCCGCAGGGCAGTATTCCAACATGATAACCATCCCAAGCACACCTTCAAGAGGACCACTGCCTTGCTAAACAAACATAGGGTAAAGGTGATGGACTGGCCAAGCATGTCTCCAGACCTAAACCCTACTGAGCATCTGTGGGGCATCCTCAAATGGAAGCTGGAGGAGTGCAAGCTCTCTAACATCCACCAGCTCCATGATGTCATCATGGAGGAGTGGAAGAGGATTCCAGTGGAAACTGTGAAGCTCTAGTGAACTCCATGCCTAAGAGAGTTAAGGCAGTGTTGGAAAGTAATGGTGGCCACACAAAATATTGACACTTTGGGCACAATTTGGATATTTTCACTTGGGGGTGTACTCACTTTTGTTGCCAGCGGTTTACACATTCATGGCTGTGTGTTATTTTGAGGGGACAGCAAATGTACACTGTTATACAAGCTGTACACTGATTGCTTTACATTGTGTCAAAGTGTCATATCTTCAGTGTTGTCGCATGAAAAGATATAATAAAATATTTACAAAAATGTGAGGGGTGTACTCACTTTTGTGAGATACTGTAAGTGTTGCCTTTCTTTTCAGGCCAAAAAAAAAGACTTGTTGCCTCCTCCTTCGTGGCTGCATTTGATTATGGAGATATTATTTATAGGAATGCTCCCTCACACATTTGTCGATGCTTGACTCTGTTTATCATAGTGCACTAAGGTTTATTACGAATTTTAAAGCCCGTACTTACCATTGCCTTATATAGCCGTGTTGGTTGGTGTGATTTGTCCTGGCATCGATGTAAACATTGGCTCATTTTTATTAATAAATATATTTTAGGTCTCCTACCATCATATCTACAGGTCTTCATTACTCAAAAAGCAAGTTTGTGTGGTCTTAGGTCGCAGGATTTGTTTTTACTGTCTTTTCAGTTAGAACTGAAAGTGGGGGGAAAAAAAATTCTTTTAAGTTTGCCGCTGCCTTTGACCTAAAACTGAAGGAGCTGGTTTCTCTGAACACTTTTTAAAGGGCTGTTGAATGACTTGGAGGCACAAATTTCTGTTTGTAGATGTTTTAGCAGGTTTTAATGTTACTAAGCATACATTTGCTGAGCACTTGTACTTTTATCTATTGATTGTCTGTTTCTTAAATGTATGGTGATCATGGTGCTGTTTTAATGTTATTGTTAATGTTTGTAACTCGTAATTTGCGTTGCTGCCTGACTTGGCCAGGACACTCTTGTAAAAGAGATTCTTAATCTCAATGAGTCGTATCCTGGTTAAAAAAAGGTTTAATAATATTAAAAATTTTAAAAAGTATACCGCAATAGGAAATGGAAATCATTTCAGCCGAAGGGGGAATACTAGCTATTTCCTCTTTTCTCAGTAGGCATTTGTTACTTAAATTTGTTGTCTTTGCATAGCCAATGCAGTTACATCACAGATGATGGGAATGGACTTCATTTCATATTGTTTTTGATTATACAATCAGACATATTAAATAGTTAAATGTAAACCAGAGGACTGTCAAATACAGACATTACTCCTAACTATAATGGCTTTTTTTCTGTGAAATAAATATTGTTAGCCATGGGTAAACTTAATCATTTTTGTAAACTAACCCTTAAATTGATTTATAAGTATACAAGAGAAGCAGTTTACAACACAAATGCACAAGTACAAAATTCATGTCAATTTAGGACAAGGCTGGTGACTTCTCAGTTTAAGTGGATAGCAGAAGCCCAACAAAGCCCCATGAGGATTTCATCGTGTCAGTGTCATGTGCATGTGTCGCTGTACCTCAGGGCAATGAGGAGTGACAGCTGTGCTGTATGGTGCATCCGCGGTGGCTGCAGGCTTCTTAGAGGTGACACTGAAAACACCGATCAATAATTCCACTTTCACGTGTCACTGGTAGGATGCATGCAGACACATGCACACAATTTTTCCACCGTATAACATTCATGGTTTGGTGTCTGTCTTTCTTACCTTCATCCCTTCACTTTGACACTTCCCCTCACATGACTACTGAAGCCTCATTACTGGATTATTGATTGGGCCTGTTGCTGATGGGGGCGGGGGGGGGGGTGGTGGTTGTCTCCCACCTCCCTGTTCCACTGTACTGGTGTCTGTATATATGACCCCCCTCTGATTCTATCATTTTTTTCATTTGGAAACAGAATTGAGGTGCAGATGCTGATATCTCCTTGGCAATCAGATAACTACAGCAAAAAGAAACTGAATGTGGGATATGTGCATCAGTAGAGGATACATCGAGGAAACAGTTGGCGTCCCAACAGATAAGCATGTGAAATGCAAACAAAAAACAATATTCATCCTTTGACAAAAGAAGATATGCTGTCAAGTCTCATCGCACCTTGCTATTTGTGTGCGCTTGTTTGCTTATAACCAAACCTCAAATTCTTGTCACTCCAATATTGTTTTCCCACATCACTGAAACTCAGGTGCATATCCAGCCGATTTAACCTTGCCACAAGAATGCATGCATTACAGTGGAGATAAAGGTAGTAACAACGATAAAAACCCCATCCCCATTCCCCCCTCCTAGTTGATTCCAACCACTCCCACCTAAAGTGGAAGGCGGTGTCATCATGATATATGACAGGAATAGTGAGCCACAAAGGACCTAAGCCTCTCATTGCATCCATGACAGAAAGCAGTGGGATGGTGGGCGTTAGAGAAGGGGCTTTGTGAATGCCTGATGAGTTCAACCAAGGAGGTTCAATCAGGCCTGTAAGAGGAGGAGAGGAGGGAGTGGTGGGAGGTGAGGCTGTCTCATCCTGAAAGGTTTTCTCCCTCCTACCTCTCCTGCTTCTTCCTGTGAATATCTCTTTTTCTCCATCTTCCCATCCCTTTCTCTCAGTTATCTATCCTTCTCCTTCTCTACAACCTCAAATTTCTCTCGGCCGGCTTCCCTCTGAAATTTGCCATTGTGCCATCACTCTTGGTCTCTTCATCCCCTTCTTGCCGCAGTCCTGAGAGGGCCACTTTTGCTAAACAAGGGATTTGAGGAGCAGAGGCCAATCTTCTGTGAGAGGTAAACACAGGAGACTTGTGCTGTCCTTAGAATAGCTGAGATGACTGAGAATGAAGGCATCGACTGGGCATACTCAACCAGCTGCACGGTAACAGGATTAACGCTGATATGACTACTTGACAGTTCTTAATCGAAAACCAGCATGAGGGAAAATGACAGGGCAATGGAAGCATGAGAATTCACAGTTCAGTGCTTCCATGGTGTTTCTCCATTTAGTCACTGAAATCACGAATCTCTAGTAATTTAATTGGAAGAAAATGAAAGGTGACAATAAAACCACACGGATTTCATTTCTGTGTCAGTATTTGTTCCCTAATATATAATGATTAATGCTGCTTCAGTAATTACCTCGGGTAAAGATATCATGTCATCAGTGGGGTTTGTCTATCTGTTACCCATTTTTTAAATTCTAAATTCTCTCAGCCTTAGAAAAGTCTGAGCCAAACTCCAGTCCAGCTGGTAGTGATAATGCACGTATGAGCTGGCTTGTCAATTGCCAGTAAGCAAAATAAGAAAAACAAGCCAGAGTGGTGGTACAAGGACTACTCATTAAAGATTTCCCCTGACTAATTTCCAGTGGGCATAGCATAACAAAACTTGGCCCAATTATTAGTCTTTCTCTAGGTACCACCAAGAGTCACACACTTCTTCCATCACATTCTGCAACTGTGGAGACCTCACCTGTACAAGTCTGCAGATTGTGGTAGAATCCATGACTTGACCTTGGAAATCAGTGTTTCATCATGTTGGAAGTGCTTACCCTTCAAAAATGACTTCATAGTTGGAACGAGGTGGAAGTCAGATGGTGTGAGGTTAGGAGAGTTGGAGGGCGGGGGGTTGGGGGGGGGGGGGTTCATCACTGCATGATTGTGCTTCAGCTTGGGCAACATGTGACTTGTGAACCAGAATGTTGTCTTGCAGGAGGTGCACTCCTTTGGTCAGCATGTCAAGCTTATCAATTTTGATGGCCTTCTGCAATTTCTGCAGCAGTGAATCATAGTAAGCCCCAGTAATTGTGATACCATTTACCAGGAAATCCATCATCAATACTCCCTGTTGGTCGCAAAAGACTGTGAGTATGACCTTGCCCACCGAAGGCTGGAAGTGTGCCTTCTTTGAAGATGGTGAGTAATAATGCTTCCATTGTTTCACCTGGGCTTTAGTCTCTGGATCATAGTGATGGACACACGTTTCTCCTGTGTGATTAGTCTGTCAAGTGTTCTCCATTCAAGTCTCACAGGCTTTCAGCACCATTCAGCCAGTGCTTGTAAGGGACAAGCTACTGTGTGCAGGGGTGGACCAACTCTTGTCACCTTGGATCCCAGACTACCTCACAGACCATCCACAGTTCATGAAGGCCCAGGACTGTGTGTCTAACACAATCATCTACAATATGGGGTCACCATGGGAACACTTTACACTGCTGACTTTTCATACAACACACCATGCTGCCACCTGCAGAAGTTCTCTGATGACTCTGTGATTGCCAACCTCATCTTTGATGAGGATGAGTCAGAGCACAGAGGACTGACCCTGGACTTTGTGGACTGATACCTGTGGAACTGCCTTCAGATCAATGACCAAGGAACTGGTGGTGGACCCCCACAGGTGTAGACACTCCCCCACAGTACTGGTGAACATCCAGGGAACAGACATTGAGATGGTGACATCTTACAAGTACCTGGGAGTTCACATGAACAACAAACTGGACTGGCCACACAACACAAACACACTCTACAGGGAAGGGCTAAGCAGGCTGTTCCTTCTGAGTAGACTTGGGTCTTTTGGAGTACAGGGGGCACTCCTGAAGACCTTCTACTTTTCTGTGATAGAATCAGCCATCCTGTATGGAGTGGTCTGCTGGGGCATCAGCATCACAGCTGCCGACATGAAGAGATTGAACATGCTAATTAAGAAGGCCATCTCTGTTCTGGGGTGCCACCTTGACCCAATGGAGGTAGTAGGAGAGACGAGGATGGTGGCTAAGCTGTCATCACTGCTGGAGTCTGAGTCCCACCCTATGCACATGCTGAGTGCAGTGAGCAGCTCGTTTAGCAGAAGGCTGCTCCATCCACAGTGCATGAGGGAGAGGTTTTCACAGGTCCTTCCTACCTGCTGCTGATAGACTTTACAATCTGTGCTGCTGAGTGAGACGTCACATAACACCACTGTACTCTGCACAGATCAGAAGTGTTCCTTTCCAATCTACTGTTAATATCATTATAATTAAAGGTTGCAACAACACTGTACTAATTAAGCTGTAAAATATACTGTGTATATGTGTGTATATACTGTATATATACGTAGATGTAGATATAGATATGATGATGATGATGATGATAGATATAGATACATATATAGATATACATAAATGCTGAATAATTTAACTGCTTAAAGTGCTGTAAATACTATTTTACTTATTTTTAACTGGAAAAATTATTTTATTTTTTTTAACTTATTGCACTGTGTATATACTGTTTTGCCCTATTTTATTATTTATTATTGCTCTGAATGCTACCTATGCTACTGGGCAATACTGTAAATTTCCCTGTTGTGGGATTAATGAAGGATTTTCTTATCTTGAAGTCCTTCTGGTTTTCTTGGCACATGGCTAAAAGAACTTGTTAGCACATGACTCGTTCCTGCTTCTGGAAAGGTGTGAGCAACCAGGGAATCCATTGTGCAGACAACTTCCACTTGTGCAAGTAGTCATGGATGTTTTTTGTTTTTTTTTCCACAGACCCCACAGTGATCTTGACATCCTTTGCCAGTTAGCAAACGGTTATGTAGCGATCCTCCAAAATGGTGGCTGCCACTTGCTGTGAATGGTGTCTTCATTACTGGCACACTGTGGTCGCCCAGGAATGGGTGCCATTTCCGCCAATGTCCGACCATACTTGAACTGTAGATGCCAGTGCTTGATTGCAACATATGATGGAGCATCCTCTCCATAAGTCTTTCATCTCACTAAATGTCTTCCATGGTGTGTGTCCTCTCAAGTACAGGAACTTGACCGCTCTGCATTCAGCTTGTTTCATTATCACATATTACCACATGACCTATAGAGATACAGTATGTATTATTATATATGTGCAATTTCAGCCTCCCACAGCAACTGGAAGTGGCTCAGGGGAAAACTTTAATAAGCAGGCCTCACATGTCTTGGACTGCTTATGTCTGAATTCTAATTAAGGGAGCTTACATGGATATTGAGGGCAGAAAATGCAGTATTTTCTACCTGCAAATATTCCAGAAATGCCTAAAAATATAATTAGAGTGTAAAGAGACATCTATTTTGCTGTCATGCAAAATATAATTTATGATATTGCATACATATTAATTTATGATGTCTGCTGAGCGGACAAAGCAATAAATATCATGTTACACCAGCAGGGTGAGTATGAGCCAGTTTTCAGTTCAGAGTCAAAAGTCCTGTGTTATACCTTAATTACATTAATTTTAGAGTAGGGCAGAACATGTAGTTCACCTGGAATAGACAAACTCGACAAAGTCATCATGGGTCATCAGTAATAAAAAATATATATACACTACCGTTCAAAAGTTTGGTGTCACTTAGAAATTTCCTTATTTTTGAAAGAAAAGCACTTTTTTTCAATGAAGATAACTTTAAACTAATCAGAAATACACTCTATACATTGCTAATGTGGTAAATGACTATTCTAGCTGCAAATGTCTGGTTTTTGGTGCAATATCTACATAGGTGTATAGAGGCCCATTTCCAGCAACTATCACTCCAGTGTTCTAATGGTACAGTGTGTTTGCTCATTGCGTCAGAAGACTAATGGATGATTAGAAAACCCTTGTGCAATCATGTTAGGTCTGCAATGCTGTAATTGCTGCAAATGGAGGATTCTTTGATGAAAGCAAAGTTTGAAGGAAAAAATTATTATTTCAAATACAAATCATTATTTCTAACCTTGTCAATGTCTTGACTATATTTTCTATTCATTTTACAACTCATGGTGGTAAATAAGTGTGACTTTTCATGGAAAACACAAAATAATTGTCTGGGTGACCCCAAACTTTTGGACGGTAGTGTATATATATCAAATTTGCCAGTAACCACGTGCAATTTCTACACAGTCCACCTTTAAAGTATACTAAAACTGCTTTTAGTGCCTGCTTTTATAGTTCTTGTTCCTCCCTTTGTTTCAGTTACCAATCCAGTTTCTTCAGCTTTCTTCCAGACCTGTTTCCCATCAGTTATTCCTGTTTCTTTGCTAAATTCTTACTTCATGTAGTTTTCCATTCTTTGTCTGCCTCACTCTTTTATGAACCAACCTATATTTTGACTTCTGCCTTTTTTTTTCTTTGAATTTTTCAAAGCTTGAATATTGTTTTTGGTTTAAACCTTTGGCCCTGCCCCTGTTTGCTTTGTGGACCATGTATGACCCCGTCTTTGGACATTAAAACAAAGATTACAGAAAGCTTGTTGCAATGATTTAGCACCTATTAGTGCCAAAAGAATGGGGGAAGAAAATGTGACATCTCTGTCTCTCGCTCTCTCTTGAATTTTGGCTCAGAAATAGAGCTTTAAGATAAACTTAAACCTTCACTGCATCAAAGGAAATCTTAGACAGATATGATTGAAGGCATAAGACGAGAATAAATGCAAATCTGTAAATTGTATCATCATTTTGTTTGATCCTTGGTCTTCTACTGTGACGTTAGTCTTGTGTTTTTATTTTTCTTTCCCTGTCTTTTCACTCAGTGTCTTCTTTTTTGTCAGTTCATATTTTGGAGGTTAGATTTTGAAGTGGCTGGGTTTTCTTTTTACCTTCCTTCTTTACTTTTCTGTCATATTGATACGTTAGCAATATTAAACAAAGCAAAAGTTTCTAATGAGGTCAGTGTATGTGTGAGTCATCACTGTGAGCCAAGAGACTAGACTGTTCTGCATTATTTGTCTGGGTTTTCCTCTGCTCTTGGAATGTGTTGTAACAAACCTTTAAGGGCAGAATCCTTGAGATGCAGCCTAAAGAAGCAGAGTTTTAAAAGCAGGTTATAGGCACCCTGTATGTGCTGTAAACTGATTGGCAAAAAAAAGGGAGTGAAAACTATAGAGAACGCTTACCTTATAGAAATCACCTGGCTACTGAGGTCCATGGGGGGACAAAGCGGAGCAGGCCACCAATGTGGATAGGAATCAGTGTGGAGGAGGAATGAGTGATGAGACCCGGTGGCAGTGTCCTAGTGCTGGTCACCTTTTTATTTTCCCACCTTCCTAAGTCCGTAGGTGCCTGCACTCCAAACCAATGATCAACCAAAGTTTGTCGAATGTTTTTCTCAGGTGGAGATAGCTGGATAGTGTGAGCATACCCTTAATCACACACCTTCTTACCGGCCTCCCGACCCCCACTGGGGTCAAACTGTACAGGTCAGGTTTGTGTACCCCACGGTCATTAATCATATTAAACTACTGTCCCAGTTTTTATGGGACAGTGGTGACAGAGTTCAAGGAGGACCTTGACACTGTTACGAGAGCTGTCTGTGTTCCCACCACATTTGCCCAGGTTCTCATAAGGACAGACACCTGCTGGTCTTTGAAAGGCATGGGGGGAGGGGGGAATCTCAAAACCGTGAAATAGTAAAACTGTGTAGGAGTGATCATGTTTGCAGACAACAGAAGTCATCCAGAGTTCAAAGGGTGCCTTGACACAAACACAAGATCTGCACCTCCAAGCACGAGCACCTGCAACAGGAAAGGCCCACGTGACTCCTTGTATGCAAGCGTGACACCTCCTTCCCCACACAGCAGCTTCAACAGCATTGGTAAAGGCAGTGCAGTGATCGGAGCCTGGCCCTGGTCCAAAAAAAATCACACAAGAAGCCTTCACAAGCCACCATCCAGCAGGGCTCATCTGTGTGGAGTTTGCATGTTCTCCCCATACTTGTGTGGGTTTCCCTCACATTTCAAAAACATGCCAGGTAGATTAATTAGAGTCTCTAAAGTGGCACTAAGTGTGAATGGAGAAGGGATTGGTGCTGCACCGTGGCTGCTTCATCCAGGTGGATGCCCTTGAATTCCCCTCTGAGATTAATAAAGTATAACAAATAACAAACAAATAAATACATGGGGTCCGAAGAGAAAAAGATGCAACTTCTGCCTTGGAAAAGACTTCAAAACAGGAACGGCGTGTTGCAAATGTGGGAAATACATGTACAATTTACACACACACACACACACACACACACACACACATACAGTATATATATATATATATATATATATATATATATATATATATATATATATATATATATATACAGTATATATATATATATATATATATATATATATATATATATATATATAAAATCTGGCTGTTTTATTGTGTCTCTGTGTGTCTGTTGTGTGTGACTGCTGGTAACTGGCAACTGCTAACTGCTGTTGGTCAACACAGTCTTTAATAATAATAATAATAATAATAATAATACATTTTTTTCAAGGCTCCCTTTCAACCCCCAAGGTCACCTTACAAAAGAGCATTAAAACAATAAAAACAGATTTAAAATGCAATAGCAAAGCTTAGTTAACAAACCAAAAACAGTGAATTAAAAGTGCAGCTTTTCTAAATTGTGACAGTCGTAACATGTTTGGAAGTTATTCTGTTATTGGCGGAGCAGTCTGTTGGTGTTTTGGTGTGTTGGAAAAGTATTTCTGGAGGTGCTGTATAGTGTCATTAAGAGCGAGACCGATGAGACTAATTAATTAGCAAGTCTTCCAGTGTGACCGAAATAGCTAGACTGTGCACAACATTATCACACACCTCACATTAAAACATGTTAGGATCTCTATGTTGCATTTCAGTCACTGTGGCTTTGACTTGTTTGATATTGTGTTTTATGAACTGAACCAGTAGCACTGCCTTTAGTGAAATGGTAAATGGTAAATGGCATTCACTTATGTAGTGCTTTTATTCTCATCTCTTGATGACCAAAGCGCTTTACAGATCTTGCTATCCACCCATTCACACATACATTCACACACTGATGTGTGTGTGATGAAATGTTGAAAATACTACCAAATCTTTCGTAAAACATTGTTTGCACCTCTGGGGGCAACAGTTTGTCAATGTGTTGTCTATTTGTGCGAGATGCTAAACAGTAATTAGCCTAATTTTCTACCATTTTAACAGCATTCAAGCTCTGGCGCAATGTTTTTCACCCTTATTTGAGCCACAGCACACTTTTAATATTAGAAAAATCATGGGGAATCTCACTAACCAAAAACTTAAAAAATGATGCCCATTACAGCATATGTAATGACAATTTAGCCTTGTAATAAGTTAATAGTTACTCAGTGTGAAACTTGGGCCTGTTTACATGAACACAAAGCTGATATCCTGGCAGGAACTGAAGAAAGGCTGACACCCTCGTGTTACTAATTTCATTTGTGTGCTCATGGAGATGAACAAAATAGTCTTTGTTCTTATTTTGAAGCGATGGGTGTTTTATTTGGAGATAACGTTTAAGCTTGCTTGGGACCATAGCACTGTTGGATAGCCTTTCCCCACACACCAAGCAAAGTGGAATCAGTGCAGTTGGACCCCCGGTGGAAGTAAATCCAAACGAAAGATAGTTTTTGCTGCACTGCCTTGTCTTCACCTTCTTAGCTTTTTTTTGACAACCACGCGGCCCTTCATCTGGGTTAGAATTTTGTCAAGGGCCCAGTTCAGAGTCTGAATCCTTCCTCTTCAAATATTTATCCATCACTGTTTTTTATTCAGTCACAGTGACCTCGATCACATCTTAACAAGTTTAAAAACCTCCATTTAAAAAAAAAAAAGTGAAGAGGAAGATGATAGCCACTATTATTGTGCTCAATCCTCATTTTTAAACAACCGCATGGGTATCCCACAAGGGTCCATTCTTGGTCCTTTACTTTTCAGCATTTTTATTAATGACTTGCCGTTACACTGCTCAGCTGCAACATGCCAACTTTATGCAGATGATGCAGTTATTTACACAGCTGCCAAGACTCCAGCACAGGCTGCAGATGTACTGTCTACAAGTATGGTTGATGTCCAAGAGTGGCTCCTCAAGAACCATCTATTGCTGAACCTTCAGAAAACAGTCTCAATGTGCTTTTCAATCAAAAAATGTAACCTGCAACATTTTAAAGTTAATATACATGATCATGACATCAGTTTAGCTACAGAATTCAAATACCTTGGCATTGTACTAGATCCTCAACTCAAATTTAATCTTCATATAAAGAAAATTTCAAAAACAGTAAAAAAAAATCTGAACTGCTTTAAATTAATTAGATATTACATACCTTACGAAGCAGCTGCACTGTATATGCATTCTATGGTTTTTTCTCATATATCATACTGTTTGACAGTCTGGGCTCAAGCAGCCCCTTCCACAATAAGACATATAGGTTCATTATATAATCAAACCCTAAAAATCTTGGACAAAAAGCCCATTAGGTGGCATCACTGTAATGTTTTAAAAAAATACAACCTATTGAGTTTTGAGAGCTTCATTGACCTCTGTCTTCTGAAATTAACGTTCAAATGTTTCCATAAATCAGCACCCGAGCCACTTGCTGGTTTCGTCCAAAGACAGGACAGCAGCAGAGCCACCAGGAGTTCTGTTAACAATAACTGTAAAATATTCCACCGCAGAACCACATTTGGACAAACAGCTTTCTCTATAAAGGGCAGTCACATCTGGAACACAATGCCAAATGAAATTAAAATAATAACGGACTTTAAAACATTCACTAAAAATGTTAAAAACTGGCTGAAAAATAAACAAGAATGTACTCATGTATGAATTATTTGTCTGCAAAGTGAGAGTGAATGAAGGGAAGGAATAAATGTGTTTGTTTATAGTGAGTGACAGAGGGAGGAAGGCCTGAAATAGGCAAATGTGAGTTATGTTATATGTGTTAAATGTGAGTCAGGCTGTTATATTTGTGTATTTATAATATTTATGTTAAAGGTGAGTCAGGCTGTTATATTTGTGTATTTATAATATTTATAATATTTATAATTGTGTATTTATAATTCTTCTGCATTGATGTATGTGGTTATTGTGTATATTTTTATCTTGATTCTTTTTTCTAAAGTCCATCCAGGGACAAGAGTTGCAAATTAGCTAATAGCTATACACTCTATGTGCAACACATCAGATTGATTGTCTTTGATTAATTGTCTATGTTTATTGCACTGTCCCTGTCAAATAAACTAATCTACTACTACTACATACTGCCACCCACTGGCATGGAAAGGCTACTACAGGCACAGACACACAACAACGGTAAATTAATTGCAAATTTTTTGGACCAATTAGGTGAAATTAGGCAATTTCTCACAGCACGCCAAACATTCACGGCACTACTCTGGTGGAAAATCCCTGCTCCAGCAGCATAGAACAAGAGACTATCAGTGTTTTTGCCAGCCTTGTCGTTGTGCACGCATCATGTGGCATCACTCACAAGCATGTCTACATTCCTTATCACAGAGATCTGGCTATGAACCCAGCAGCTTTACTTGCTGTCTAAATCTCCTTTTTTGTAGGTCAGCCAATATGAAGTCTTTTCTTTTTTTTAAAGGGAGGAAAAATTAAAAAGGGTTGTTTCAGATGGTGAGTCAACTGAGAATCTCAGCTAAAGCCTAATATAAAAAAAAAAAATACTAAAACATTTTTTCTTTATTGAGACTAGGGGGGAAAAACAATATGATGATCTATGTCCTAACAGCTATTACTCTCAGAGAGACTAATATTAAGATACGGAGCAGAAAATTAGAATGACAGGTCTATATGCTGTACAGCATTAAATATTGGAAATTATAACTACCACTGCATCACAATTTTGTCAACCATTCTCCTTCAAGTTAAGTGCACTAGACCAAACAGATGTGCATTGTTTAAGAGTCAGATGTTTGTGGACTGAAAAAACAAAGACCAACAAAGCCACATTTTCACTGCTTCATTAAGATAATCTGTCTTGACATTCCCAGTGATCCAAGATAACAACACAGCCCTTTGTTGCAGTTATATAAAAGGTTTGCTGTAGTTAAAGTTACAACCAATGCCACTGTGTCTTAGAGGGTCCACATGATGCAAACGATCCTTGCAGCTATTCAGCATTCTTCACATACTTGAACGCTCTTGGTCTGATGTGATTTTTTTCCATTTGTCAAGCTATGCCTTAAATGCAGAGGTGGTAAGTAATGAAGCACAGATACCTTGTTACTGTACTTAAAGTGACACACCTGTGAAAATCAAGTTTATTTTTTCTTGTTAACATGTCTGCAACTGATTTTTTTTTTTTAATATCAAGAGCAAAATCGCTCTTATGTGTCATGTCTGTATATTTCTGCTGTGAAAGTTCAGTTAAGCTCCTCCCCCTGGAAAAGACAAGTTTAGACAGACTGTTTTTGTGATGTCACTACGACAGGTGAACCAATCAGGACTAAGCACTGGCTATGGCCTAGGAGGAAGAGGGCAAATCGAAAGAGTCAACTTAGCCTCCAGTGCCAATTAGCGTTTTTCGACAGCTGCTTTGAAAACTTGACTCAAATTAAGAAGGGTTTTTACCATTAAACTGCTTTTAAGGACTGATGCAGTTTTATCCATTATCCTAGGTCACCGTGCATACAAGTGGGCATGTCCTTCAATTGGTAAGTCTGCATTTTATCACCAGATTTATTCTGTGTAATGGAGTGCTAGCCTGATAAGGTAACCTACTAACAGATTGATTTTACATACAGTAAATGTCAAAGCCTTGTGTCAAATAGGTAATATGCTAGAGAGAAAGTGATCCACAAATATCCAGATAAGCCTGGATACATTTACAGTAGATGTTACATGTGTTGATTTGTTTGTTCAGATTTTTTGGGAGACACACTGCTGCGTGTTAAAGTCAAGAGGAGAAAAGGGATGTAATCAGACGGGTCGTTTAACAGTTTTGCCCCGATGCAGTACAGCAAAGTAAAATACTTTTAGAGTCTGTTGAGATTGTGCAGAGATGATTGTGCACAGAATGAATGTTGTGTCATTTCTACCAAAATAAGAACCAGTGCTAGTTCGGTTCTGGGGCTTGTGCCATTGCTTAACCAGTTGAACTGTAGTGCCTCATAAGAACCAAATGGTTTTCCACTGATATGGAGCTAGTCAGGGATTACGTCAGGGCTACGTCATTACGTAGTGTGAAGCGTCTTTATGCAACCCCGCAGAACACCACAGAAGAAGTAAAAAGAGGAGAAGAAGAAGCAGTGCTAACTTGTCAACATGGAGGAGTTTGTTGTCTCTCCTTGGTTGTCTTGACTTGGAAGTGTTGCTTTTATTATTCCAAACCTGTATTACCATCCAAAAACAGTTTTATTCTTAATCACAGAGAACGGCAGCTATGTTTAAGGAGACCGGTAATTATCAATATTTCAGTTATCAGCCATTGTTTGCTCAAGTCTGTAGCTCAACTAGCTAGCACTGACTACACTTCTAAACGTAACATTTATGTCAATTCTCTAATAGGTGGTGTTACGGCGCATTACGAGGCGGAGGTCGCCTGTTATGTCATGCCAAAAAGTGATCAGCTGCCAAAAAAAATGATCGACAGGTGTGTATTGTTATGGGGTTATATTAGCTGTTATATATTTGCACATAAATATTGCAATCTGATAAATTCTATATGTTTTCCAAACTAAAACACTTTGGCCAACACTATAATTTTTCAGATGCGATAAAACCTCAGAACATTTAAACACATTGTAGGTGGACTGAGACCAGGCAGTACACCTTTAACAAGCGGGCCCTCCTGGCTCCTGTAGATGGTGATCACTTTTTGGCACGACACCGGATTTCACCACCCAGCCGACCCCACGCAGAAGTGGCTGATGAAACCCTCTTCAGACACAGGCAGACTTACCCCTGAACAACATAACTGCAACTACCGGATGAGCCGTGCACGTTCAGTTGTGGAAATGGCTTTCAGCGGCTTGAAAGGATGATGGAGGTCCCTCCTGACAAGGAATGACTGCAAACTGGAGCTGAGCAAGAAAATGGTGCTCACCTGCTGCATACTTGATAATATTTGTGAGGAACATGGTGACAACTTTGGACTCCCAGACACCTGATCACAGTCAGCCTCCAGTTCAACTAGAGGCTGTTCAACCACTACCTGACCGTGCCAATGTAGGAGGGGATGACATTAGGGTGGCTTTAATGGAGCATTTTAACAGTGGGGAGCAGTAACCTGTTTAGTGCCTGTTTAGTGCCTGCCATATCATTTACAAAATATAACATGTGAAGTAGCTGAAAAGCGTTAATGAATAAAAACATTCAGCTGACAATCGGTCCTCAGTGTACTTTGTTTTGAAGTATTTATGGTGTAAGTATGCATTTTATAGGCACATTTTGACATGTTTACACAAAAACCCAAGAGCAGACAGACGCAATTAGAATCACAATGATCTTTACTGATAAAGTGGATGTGTGTGGAAGTGTGTGTGTGTGCAGAGCAGGAGAGGTCTGGCAACCCTGCAGAGAGAGGGGAGAAGAGAATATTAGTTTCTCTGCAACAGTAGACTGAATTGGCAGAATAATTAATAATCTTACGGCTCAGGGGAAGTAGCAGAAGCACAAAGAAGCAGCTCTGTCCTTTTCCAGGTTACCAGGGTCCCACTGAGGTGAAAAGGTGCCTGTGCTGATAATTACAGTGCTGGGTGCAGGTGAAAACCTTCACTGAGGGGGGAGAGAGGAGACGGTCAGTCCAGGGAAGCGGAGGCACTTAAGCCTCATTTCCACTAGCACGGCTTAGCACGTCATGGTACAGCTCATCACGCTTCGTAAGTCTTTCCACTAGCCCCAACACGGTTTAACAGCAGCGATTCTCAGCCTCGCTCAAGGGCAGGGTCCAGTCGTGCTGAGCTGCACCGTGTTGTGACGTTAAAAGACTGGTCGCCGCTGATTGGTCAGGTCTTAACGTCACGAAAGCGACCGTCTTCGCCGTCTTCACACGACTGCCATATGCAATATTTCACGGACTAACTCGGTCACGGAGTAAATACGATATTAATACAGAAAGCGTTGTAGGTTTTGCGGAACTCTACACCGTGGTCCAATGAAGAGGTGCGGAGTTTTCTCTGCTTGGTGGCAGCTCCACAGTGAGGAGTGACCCGGACCCATAATACAGATGGCTGGCCAGCATAGAAACCGGACTATGGGCAAGCTGAAGACGATCGTGAGAGAACCATCGATGGTGAGTGATTTGTAATAATGTGCATCTGTTTGCTTATTTATCCTGTTGGTGGTAAGCTCACTTTTTTGAGCCATACAGCGCCATTTTGTGCTGGCTAACTCGTTTTAGCTAACGAGTGTTAGCTAGTAGCTAGCTAGTACCAACTGCTGATTCACGCTTGTTTTCTCCTAAATATTCGCTTGTGAGAGCAAAACGATGAAATATGTTAATCCTGGTTAAAGTCCTGGTTTTTGTTTTGTATTGAACTTTGGTGCTGCGCATTAAATTGTGTGCAATTTAATGCTAGAATGTTTCCACATGCCAGGGGTTAGCCTCCCTGTTGTGGATACTGGTGAAATGGACCACACGAGCCGAAATCTCGTCATATTAAAATTGCTTTTTCAAACCAGTGATTTATAAAGTCATTCATATAATTTTCTAAAGCATCAGAATAGACACACACACCTATTCTGTGGATCCTGCAGTGCATGTCAGGGAAACGAAGCATTTTTGTCACATCCCACCACTGAATTTCACAGGTGTATTTCCCAAATACAGTTACATCTCCAAAAATTAGGATGTCATGAAAAACTTCAATATTTTTTGTCACTCATTTCAGAAAGTGAAATCCATTTATTATATAGATTCATTACACAGAGTTATATATTTCAAGCGTTTATTTATTTTAATTCTGATGATTATGGCTTGCAGCCCCTGAAAACCCCAAATTCAATTTGGCAAAAAATTAGAATATTACATAAAATTAACTTTAAAAAATAGTTTTTAAATATAAATTTTGGCCGCTGAGGTGTTGGTTAATATGGGCTGTAGCCGTAATCATCAATATTAAAATAAACACTTGCAATATATCACTGTCCCTGTAATGAATCTATATATGGGTTTCACTTTCTGAAATGAGTGAAAAAAATATTGAATTTTTTCATGGTATTCTAATTTTTGAGATGTGCCTGTATATGTGTTGAACTTGCTTGAAACTAACCATCATCCATTTCTGTCGTTCATCTAGGCAGGAGGAAATCAGCCGCCCCACAATGGACCTCGCCACTGTGGAAAGTACTGAAATCCTTTGCTTTTATAGGTAAATTGTCAAAACCAAAGTAGTACAATTTCCACTTAATATAAAAGGGACTGAACTGAGATTTATTTGATTGTGTGAATATGACACATCAACTGTAAAATAAACCGCTTGTTAATGTATTTATTTTTTTGTCAGATCACTTTTGTGATCCTTTGTGAGTTATGTTCATAACTGTATGTTTTGGCAAATGTGAGATATTCAGTTATCAATATAATTTACTTTATATGTGTAGTTTATAGTCTATCATCAATAAACTCATGCAGTAACAGAACACATTACAAATATTTGAGACAAATTGTAGTGCTTCCTTTTATATTTTAGCAATGCTAGTACAAAACACCGCCCACACATGAAGCCAGGGCAAGAAGAAACACTTTTGCACTTTTACAGACAAGACAAACTTTTATTGATAAAAACTTCATATTTTGACTGACCGACTCCATACTCGGTGATGCACAACTTCAGTTAAAGTACTAGATTCCATTCAAGTGAATGTATTAATTCATTCTGATTGCTGAGGCCACAGTAAAAAGAGATGATTGTAAATGTAACGCAGCCCTTGTAAAATCTACTGAAGTGCAGCTACATGAAATTGTGGTTAAATACAACAACAAAGTACTTTATTGTCACATTCAAATTGTAATCCCTCCTCTTTTGTTTTTCTTTTGACTTTGTGGATGAAATATGGGTGGGCAATATAAGCTGCAGCTTCAGCCATCACCCATTTCAGATAACCTATGTTGAACTGTATAATCAGAGGAGTTATTGTTTAATTTGACCTTGTTAGATTTTTTTCCCCTTTGTTATACTATTCTATTTTCTTTTAATCTTTACTTTTAACCAATCCAAAATAAAGATTCATTCATTAATTCACATTCCACCACTGGCTTTTAGCAACAAGTGTATTCCCAAATAAGTTTTAAACTTGCTTTAATTAACCACCACCCATTTGTCTTTTGTCTAGGCAAGAGGGAAACTGTCACCCCAACTGGACCTTGCCTCACTATTTACAGAGATGCAGGCTGTAGATCTGTCTAACCAGGACCAGTACTGATCGATCCAGTTGCTTCTCAGTGAGGCAGCGTGTGACCATTCCAGTTTTTGTTTTTTTTACAGTTTGAATTTTGCACATTCTGAATAATCTGGAATTTGCTGCTGATTGTAATAAACAATTTAGTGACTTATGTGTTTGCATCATGATTTTCTATCTTGATTTTCTATTTTGTCTGTTAAGACACCGGTGGGAAAAGAGTCAGCTGTACAAAGGATTAATCGGTGACCTTGAAAATAATGGCTCATTTTTAAGAAAAAAGTAACCAAAACAATTATTTTATTAACTGAAGACTATATTGTTAGAAGACTATACAGAAGACCCTGCATCCTTTAGTGACAGTACCAGTATATGGAGGAATTCTGGGTCATATTAGCATCTGCTCTTCATCATAATGGGTTTGGGCAGGGGTGTCTAATCATGTGCCATGGAGGGCCAAGACCCTGCAGGCTTTACCTCCAACCAGTGTCTTCAACAGCAGATTCCACTGAACTTCTTCCACTGACTGATCAGTGAGATCACCCGCTGAAGAGACTGGGTAGAAGAAAGAACCTGCACGGTCTTGGCCCCGCATGACATATGATTGGAAGCCCCCAGATTAGGTTTAATGGGATTTAACATTTTAACACAAACTGCTTTATGGTTCATAATTCTGTTGACAGACTTACACCAAACCAAAAGTGATTTCTCAAACTGCTGGATTATTCTTAGCTTTTCCAATCTTTCAGTATTTAATTTATGCCACATGGTGGTAACCTTCACATATAAAAAAGAGACATCTGCAAAAAC
Source organism: Pholidichthys leucotaenia (assembly GCA_020510985.1). NCBI lineage: Eukaryota > Metazoa > Chordata > Actinopteri > Cichliformes > Pholidichthyidae > Pholidichthys > Pholidichthys leucotaenia. Next base: position 16,962,091 of record CM035838.1, read on the forward strand.
TTCAGAGGTTTATTGTCAGTGAAATTCCCAGTGCAATACGACATGAATGCATGTCTATTACATTGTTGATGCAGAGAATATATATTTCTACAGTACATGTATCTAGTAAATCAAGTATTTTCCATGTAACCTTGTGACTGCATTATTTTAATTGCTTTTAATCCTAGATCAAGTTTGTTTTGGCCTAAAATGCATGATAACTGTCAAATATATCTTATTATACCTAACTCAGTAAAGTTTATTTTTTGAATATATATTTTGTGGCTAATATAGTTATTAACATGGCGATCAAGTTGTGTCAGCTGATCATTTTTTTCTATGACACATCTCAGACTCAGTGCAGAAGCAGGTACGTGCATGATGCCTCAAACTGTCTCTCAACAGTCTCTCCATGATTTTCAAGCAGATCGGAGCAATTTGTTGCAAATTTGTTGCACAGGAAATAAACGTTTCTACAGACATTCTTAAGCTCTATAACCACTGATCGTTTGTGAAGCTGTGCTGACATCAGTGACAGGCTGATGAAATCCGTGACAGGCTGTGTTGAACGCCCAGAGCGAATGAAGCAGTAATTTCCCCACAACAGAGCCATCTGAAACACACACAGCATACATATTTTAGTACCTAACAGCGATAACTTGCAGACATTAAAGTGTAGTACGACGTACTTATAGCAAACTAGCATTAGCAACATTAGCAATATTAGCTTACCGTCATATATGACCTAGTTTGTATCCTCATGCCTTTGGCTCTCCCAGAAGCTGCAGAACTATTTCCAGAGTGTTTCATCTCGCTGCCTGTACCCTTGTCTGGCGGTCCTTTTTGGCATTTACGGTGAAAAAAGCCACAGACTGAGGAGTCGCCTTGTACAGCTGTATGTGTTATGTTTTGCTTGGGTCGCGTGTTCTACATCACGGGAGTGTGGCGTCGCCTCGCTGTTATAGAAATCCCACCCACCCCAGCTCAACACAGTTGTAATGGAGACAAAAGCATGCCGAATCGTGTCGAAGTGAATCGAGATGTGCCGAAGTGTGCTGGGCTAATGGAAAAGTGCCTTTACTGAGCTGGACAGAGGGAGGGGTCTCCGGCACACGGGCTGAGATCCGGTCCGCCGCCTGGAGCTGGGGAAGGTCCGCCTGGAGGTTGGTCCACCTGTGCACAGGGAAGAGAAGCAGGAGAAGGCAGGAGCAGAAGGAGATTGAATCCAATAATGGTAGCTTACAGTTGAGTTGGGGAGACAAAACTCCCTAGCGATGAGGGGCAGATAACTTAGATGAAAGGGAGGTGAAACTCCCTGCTGAAGAGAAGGGTAAACTCGAGTCGTGGAGTTCTTTCACCCTGTTGAAGCACTGACGTCTCCGTGCAGGAGTGCGGGGCTCCACTCCTAATAAAGTCAGCCTAATTAGTAGGAGCAGGTGTGGATGCAACCGCAGCTGTGGAAGATAATTAGTGAACAGGGAAAACACACAGCAGGGATCACCACACATTTACAGAGTTGTTAAAGGTATACACCTTGGCTACGGTCACACTGCAGGTTTTAATGCCCAATTCCAATTTTTTTGCACAAATGTGACCCATATCTGATTTTTTAATGACTGAACAACACAGATCCGATTTTTCACACCAGACCCAGGCCACTTTCATATGTGGTCCTAATTCCAAATAGTATCAGATATATTCCAAAGCGACCTCCGCCTGAACGGTCATGTCGCATTTCATCCAACTTTTTCCTCACTGAAGTGAGACAGACGCTACAATTCTGCAGTGGCGGATGCCGCAGGCATGGGAGACACAGCTGATTTGTGCTCTCTTTTTAATCAATCTCCTTCCCTTTATCACTGGATTGTAATTTTTGTCAGCTCAGACTGCACAATAACTTCAAAATTGCCGGCGGATGGGGGGGGGGGGGGGGGGGTGTCGGGGCTGAAACCATAGACATTAAATGCGGACAGTAACAGCACATTTATAAAAAAAAAAGTGGTCATCTGGCATGTAGAGGAATGAAGGTGGCCTCATTTATTTTGTGCATAAATATTCTGAATGTTTTTTAACATTTATTTTGCTACATCAAAGGTGAAGAAGTTCTGTCCCCTCAATCGTTTGGTGCTCATATTTACTTCCTCAAACACAGCGCTGTGTCTGACATTGTGTTTTCTTCTGCGCATGCGGGTCACTTCATAGCTGGAGACCGTTCATACTCCAGTCTGATGGGGGTCGCATTTAAATTATAATATGAATGCCCACACAAAAAAATCGGATGTCAGCAAAAAATCGGAATTGAGCATCAAGACCTGCAGTGTGACCATAGCCCTTTTGTACTGGTATGTAATCTATTCTGGTTAAAGTACTGATTCAAATTTTTATCCATGTAGGAGTAACAGGAGACAGACTCTAAAGTGTACAAGTTAAAAGTACTTTCCCCAGAAATGATCTTGTCCAGAGCTGATAGAATGTCATTTGGTATGTTGTCAAAAGAATATAAACTCATTATTTATCATTTTTGAAGCTGGCAACTTGGAACATTTTCCACAGAAAAAGTCCATAGATTTAAAGTTTGTCGTTGCTTGTTCTTTAGAAAATGTGAAAAAAGTTGTCAAAAATATGAGTAAAGTCCACAAATACCTGATATATTGTCCAATACCTGAAAATTGAACTTAAGTGCAGTAATTCAGTACATGTACTTTCACTTCCCACCACCATAATGCTCTGCACTGTGTCTATATATATACATTTATAGTAATATGGACATATGTTTGCTAGATGTTGTTTTTTTTTCTTGCCTTCTGATTGTTGCTCTGAGTGTTGCTATCCCTGTGCTGTTGCAATCCTGGAATTTCCCCATTGTGGGACTAATAAAGGCTTATCTTATCTTATCTTATCTTATCTTATAATGTTATAGTGATTTGCATTGTTATCCTAAATAGCTTTACATTCCATGCATATGTCTGGTGTGAGGATAACAATTACTTAATGTGGAAGCAGAAAAAAAACACTTAAGGAAAGAAAGCTTTTATTTACAAAATGTGCAAAAAATTAAGACTGCTACATAAGAAATATTATGTACACACAGCGAAAAATATCAGTGCTGTGATAGTTACTTTGTTTGCAGTCCCTCAAGCACAGACACAACGTGTCCCATCAGTCCAACAAGGGTATTGGTACTGTCCTCCATCTTCTAGATGCTTTGCAGCAAAGCGGAGGTCAGCTGCTCATCCCTCCTGCTCTGCTCCTGCTGTCTCTCATCTGACCTCTCCAGGTAGTCTAGAAGGAGGTCCATGCTTGTGTCCTGCTTCCATTTCCCTGTTTTAAAGTTCAAAAATAAGAAGCAATATAAAATAATCACACACTGACAAACGCAGGAATCGTCAGTCCAAGATTGAATGTGTTTATTCAACATCCATTTACTGCTAGTGGCATCACAACATTTAATTCAAGTCTATACACACATGGACCAAATTGTTGGTACCCCTCTGTTAATGAAAGAAAAACCCACAATGGTCACAGAAATAACTTGAATCTGACAAAAGTGGTAATAAATAAAAATTCTATGAAACTTTACCAATGAAAATCAGACAATGCTTTTGAATTGTGGTTCAACAGAATTAATTTAAAAAACAAACTCACGAAACAGGCCTGGACAAAAATGATGGTACCCCTAGAAAAGATTGAAAATAATGCGACCATAGGGACATGTTCAACCAAGATGTGTCCTCTAATTAACATCACAGGTGTCTACAAACTTGTAGTCAGTCAGTCGGCCTATTTAAAGGGTGACAAGTAGTCACTGTGCTGATGGTGTGTACCACACTAAACATGGACCAGAGGAAGCAAAGGAGAGAGTTGTCTCAGGAGATTAGAAAGAAAATTATAGACAAGCATGTTAAAGTTAAAGGCTATAAGACCATCTCCAAGCAGCTTGATGTTCCTGTGACTACAGTTGCACATATTATTCAGAAATTTAAGATCCACGGGACTGCAGCCAACCTCCCTGGACGAGGCCGCAGGAGGAAATTTGATGAAAAATGGAAGAGACGGATAATACGAATGGTAACAAAAGAGCCCAGTACAACCTCTAAACACATTCATGGTGAACTCCAAGGTCAAGGTACATCAGTGTCAGATTGCACCATCCGTCGTTGTTTGAGCCAAAGTGGACTTCATGGGAGACGACCAAGGAGGACACCACTGTTGAAAACAAATCATAAAAAAGCCAGACTGGAATTTGCCAAACTGCATGTTGACAAGCCACAAAGCTTCTGGGAGAATGTCCTATGGACAGACGAGACAAAACTGGAACTTTTTGGCAAGGCACATCAGCACTATGTTCACCGACGCAAAAATGAAGCATACCAAGAAAAGAACACTGTCCCTACTGTGAAACATGGAGGAGGTTCTGTTATGTTCTGGGGCTGCTTTGCTGCATCTGGCACAGGGTGTCTTGAATCTGTGCAGGGTACAATGAAATCTCTAGACTATCAAGGTATTCTAGAGAGAAATGTGCTGCCCAATGTCAGACAGCTTGGTCTCAGTCGCAGGTCATGGGTCTTGCAAGAGGATAATGACCCAAAACACAGCTAAAAGCACCCAAGAATGGCTAAGAGCCAAACATTGGACTATTCTAAAGTGGCCTTCTATGAGCCCAGATGTAAATCCTATTGAATATTTGTGGAAGGAGCTGAAACATGCCGTCTGGAGAAGGGACCATTCAAACCTGAGACAACTGGGGCAGTTTGCTCATGAGGAGTGGGCCAAAATACCTGCTGAGAGGTGCAGAAGTCTCATTGACAGTTACAGAAATTGTTTGATTGCAGTGATTGCCTCAAAAGGTTGTGCAACAAAATATTAAGTTAAGGGTCCCATCATTTTTGTCCAGGCCTGTTTCATGAGTTTGTTTTTTACAATAATTCTGTTGAACCACAATTCAAAAGCATTGTCTGATTTTCATTGGTTAATTTTCATAGAATTTTTATTTATTACCATTTTTGTCAGATTCAAGTTATTTCTGTGACCATTGTGGGTTTTTCTTTCATTAACAGAGGGGTACCAACAATTTTGTCCACAGCTGTAAATGATTTAATTCACTCCCTCCTTTGTGAGAATGGGTCACGATCTGAACATATATTACCTAATCTGGTCTGACAAGAAGAGGAGGAAGAGCAGGAGGAGGGCAAGCTTGGTGCTGGCGAAGGTGAGCTGGACACCACAGGTCTGGGTGGTTCTCCCTTATCATCCAGGTGTGATTATGGAAATATTAGCAAAATAGTAAAAATGACGACGTTACTAGCGTCTTTGGGAGAAAAGTCTCCCATACACAAAGCAAGGCACCCATTCATACACAGTATTGATACCGCAAAAAGCATATTTTGCACTGGATATCTTTTTCAAAAGTATTCTGTAAGACGCTAGGATTTTTGTTCTCGTTTTCTCTCAAATGAGCATTTCAAGATATATGGTGATGTCACTAACGTCATTTGAGACAACAATAAACAGTATTGATACTGAACAAACACTGCATATTTTGCACCGGATATCTAACAAAGTATTCTGTAACACGCCAAGATTTTTGTTCTAGTTTCTCAAACGCGCATTTGTTTATGGGGAGGAGGAACGCTCGTGGTAAAAGCACGGTTAGCTTGTTAGCATAGCTAACTGAACATACTATAGCACAAGAGTGAGTAAAAAAATATCTGCACTTTGGCCGTTACATATCAATACAAGTGGATATATATTTGTCAGCAGAGATGGCCTGTTCATTTCTTTGTGGCGAGGAGAAATGTTTGGTCATACTAAAAGCACTGTTAGCTTGTTAGCATAGCTAACCGAAAATACTATAGTATTTTAGTATACTATATACTGTATATCCGCACTTTGGTCATTAGATATCAATACAAGCAGATAGATAGATAGATAGATAGATAGATAGATAGATAGATAGATAGATCTAGATATACACTACCATTCAAAAGTTTGGGGTCACTTAGAAATGTCCGTATTTTTGAAAGAAAAGCACTGATTTTTTCAATGAAGATAACTTTAAACTAATCAGAAATACACTCTAATATCTAATATACATTGCTAATGTGGTAAATGACTATTCTAGCTGCAAATGTCTGGTTTTTGGTGCAATATCTACATATGTGTATAGAGGCCCATTTCCAGCAACTATCACTCCATTGTTCTAATGGTACAATGTGTTTGCTCATTGCGCCAGAAGGCTAATGGATGATTAGAAAACCCTTGTGCAATCATGTTAGCACAGCTGAAAACAGTTTAGCTGGTTAGAGAAGCTATAAAACTGACCTTCCTTTGAGCAGGTTGAGTATCTGGAAAAAATTATTTCAAATACAAATCATTATTTCTAACCTTGTCAATGTCTTGACTATATTTTCTATTCACTTTACAACTCATGGTGGTAAATAAGTGTGACTTTTCATGGAAAACACAAAATAATTGTCACTATATATATATAGATAGATAGATAGATATAGATATAGATATATAGATATACAGTAGATATAGATATATACACTACCGTTCAAAAGTTTGGGGTCACTTAGAAATTTCCTTATTTTTGAAAGAAAAGCACTGTTTTTTTTCAATGAAGATAACTTTAAACTAATCAGAAATACACTCTATACATTGCTAATGTGGTAAATGACTATTATAGCTGCAAATATCTGGTTTTTGGTGCAATATCTACATAGGTGTATAGAGGCCCATTTCCAGCAACTATCACTCCAGTGTTCTAATGGTACAATGTGTTTGCTCATTGCGTCAGAATTCTCCAGATTACCTCAACAAATTAACAGCTAGAATGCCAAAGGTCTGCAATGCTGTAATTGCTGCAAATGGAGGATTCTTTGACGAAAGCAAAGTCTGAAGGAAAAATTTATTATTTCAAATACAAGTCATTATTTCTAACCTTGTCAATGTCTTGACTATATTTTCTATTCATTTTACAACTCATGGTGGTAAATAAAAGTGTTTTCCATGAAAAGACTTCATGGAAAACACAAAGTTGTCTGGGTGACCCCAAACTTTTGAACGGTAGTGTATATATATATATATATATACATATATTCGTTAACTTTTGGCATTTTAAAGACAATACACTTAACAGTAGCATTTTGAGCAGTTTGTTGTATGGACTCCTCCACGGCACTTACGATGGTCCGGCTGGCTGGCCTATCCCCCAAAACAGTTCATCACATGAGTGACCCCCTCCAGCTTATGTTGTACTTCTGCTCATGCCATAGAGCCAGGAAATGTGTCTCCTCTTCGCTCTAAATCTGTTTGGTTTCAGAATCCATAACTTGCTCTGCTGTTTAGAATGCAACATGGTAGTCAGTAATATTTTGAAGCTGGTCAGTTAACCACGCCCATGGCTGTGGACGTAACCAACGTAAAGTGGTTCTAGCGCTGGCCCAGCTAGGAGTTGGGGCCAGGTTAGCCCCACTTTTGAGAGCCTGGGACTGGTGCTTTAGCCGGTGGAAAACCAAAGAACTGGTACCCAGTCAGGCTCTGGCTCCAGTTAAGCAATGGAACCGTCTTGGTGGAAAAGGCCTATTGTAGTGTTACTTAGCAATTGCTGAGAGGAACTCCAGCTCTGGCTGCCTCTTCATTGTGTGGTTTAGTGCTGTAAGGTTACCAAACTATTCGTTCGAATGTACTAGTTTTTGGGTGAACGTACTGTACTGAATAACTTACCAGAACTGTACTGAAAGCCAGGGATCACCAGCTGAATCACCCGCCTAGGCAGCAAACGAGCCCTACCTGCAACTCCATTCAGCTGACTCTCAGTTCAGTGAGTGTTAGGCAGTTAGAGCTCCAGTATAGCACTGAGTGATTCAGTGTACGAATCTTTCAAACTGATTTTCTGAGTGACGGAACTGGAAGTGATTCAGTATGTTTTAGTGAACGCATGTGATTGATCTGGTTGTTCCTCTGAACAGTCATGGTGGTGTTAATGTAGGGCTGGGCGATATACTAAATATATTCATTGTATCGGAACATTTGGCTGCCCGCAATACATATTTCATCATATTGCCCATACTCAAATATCTATCACATTAAAATGAGCTGCCGCTGCAAGACAGGTTTGTCTGCAGCTTGGCCGCTGTCTGAAAGTGGAAGCTGTCTAGCTCAGCACAGCTGCTCCGCCCCCCTGCATGCTCACAGAGAAATCTAAACTGCAGCGAGCAGAGATGAAAAGGAAGATAACAGAATAAACATAGGCTCTCCTTAAGTACAGAAAATGGGAGGAGCCAGGAGAAGATAAATATTTTGAGTCTGAATGCATGTTCCTTTGATAAGTGAATGAACTTTCAAAATAAGAGCGCCTATCCACGTTTTGCAACCCTTCAAAATAAGAGCGAGTGGCTTGCCAAACAAACAACTGATGCAGACATAAAAAAAACCCAAAAATAAACGATAAATTAAACTTCTGTCACTTATTAGACTGCCAAGTATTAACTATGTGTGGTAAACTGAAACATTTCTGCCTGTGGGGAAAACCTTGGTCACTTGATTATGTGAGTTTTGTTAAGCAAAGATTAAAAGACACTTTGCTCATTTACATATTGTTGTGAAGAATTTCCTCTAACAAACAGAATCTCACAAAAGTGAGTACACCCTCACATTTTTGTAAATATTTTACAATATCTTTTCATGGGACAACACTGAAGATTTGACATTTTGATACAATGTAAAGTAGTCAGTGTATAGCTTGTATAACAGTGTAAATTTGCTGTCCCCTCAAAATAACTCAACACACAGCCATTAATGTCAAAACCGCTGGCAACAAAGGTGAGTACACCCCTAAGTGGAAATGTCCAAACTGTGCCCAATTAGCCATTTTTCCTCCCCAGTGTCATGTGACTTGTTAGTGTTACAAGGTCTCAGGTGTGAATGTGGAGCAAGTGTGTTAAATTTGGTGTTATCGCTCTCACACTCTCATACTGGTCACTGGAAGTTCAACATGGCATCTCATGGCAAAGAACTCTCTGAGGATCTGAAAAAAAGAATTATTGCTCTACATCAAGATGACCTAGGTTATAAGAAGATTGCCAACACCCTGAAACTGAGCTGAGCACGGTGGCCAAGACCATACAGCAGTTTAACAGGACAGGTTCCACTTAGAACAGGTCTCGCCATGGTCAACCAAAGAAGTTGAGTGCACGTGCTCAGCATCACATCCAGAGGTCGTCTTTTGAAAACAGACATATGAGTGCTGCCAGCATTGCAGCAGAGCGTTATGTCCATAACCAATACTATAATAATGAGGCTGAAGATGCAGTCGAACAGAACTTTATTGAACAGACTCACACAACACTAAGGCGCTCCCGTCGAGGCAGAGGTGCTGGTTGAAAAAAGACTGTGCCTCTTGCGGGTAGGCCTTTTATACTCTGGGTGGCGGCGGAACTGGAAAGGTGTAGCCGTCATCCATAACACACAATAATCATAACTAATGCATTACACACACCCCCATAGAAAAGTCCAAGACACACACCATTAGACCCACACAAATTTAACACGAATCACACACTAGCAGTAAATGCACTAACAGGGCCTATCCATGCATACAAATAACAAAAACTACAGGGGGACAGGTGGACTACTGTCCCACCTCCACACGGCCAGATGGGTTATTCTGCCATCTCTATCATAAAACAGTCCAAAGGACAAGGTATCCTGCAGTGTTCCTAATGTAAAACGTGAAAAATAATCCCAAAACATATGTACAATCAAAGCCTATCAAAACACTCCATAAACGGTCATTATGTACATCCACACTCCGCTATGCCAGCCCCCCACCCCAACACCCTCACCCCACAACTCGGGCAAATTACACATCACACATGCTATTAAATGCAGCAGTATACACAGTGTTTTGTTTTTGTTTTTTTTGTTTTGTTTTGTTTTGTTTTTTGAGAACAGACACACACAGGGCAATCCCACAGCGAGTAAGTGTGAAACATATCACCTACATGGCTTGGGCAATACACTCCTATTAACAAATTCTACACCCCCCCCCCCCCAATAAAAGTAGCCCACATTCTTTTTTTTTTTAAATGAGCACTCAACCCAGCCACTTTTATGCATATACCACATCAACACAACAATAACGCAGCCCTGGTAGTGCACACATTAACATTTCAAGCATTAGCATGTTAATAGGTCAACCCCAAAACACATCGCCCCATTGCCACCATACAGTCTTAATGGAGAGACCACCCCCGGAGACCCGTCCGGCGGGTCTCAACCAGAGCTACTCCTTTGCGTCACCCTCAGAAATGACCCATGTCAGAGCCCGGACACCTCCTTCTCCTCAACAGTGCGCCTCAGTTCATTGGGGTGTCTCCGTGACCCATCAGACATCTGGAGATAACCGTCCTCCCAGACGGCCACCGCCTGCAGCCGTCCCTGGTCCTCCCATTGTTTCCTCTTGCTGTGAATTCCTCTTAGCCGAGCCGCTGCCCTGGGTCAAACCACGTCAGCGACCTGCAGGTGAGCTCGACTTGGCTTCAAACGTCTATGACGTCTAGACCGGGCTTCCTCTCTGGGTCGCTTCACTGACCCCATACGAAGCCCGACTCGGCCTCCAGTGTTGCTGTGTGGCACGTCTGTCCACCGTGCCAGCCGGTCCTGCCCCATTCTTTTTCATTTTGAATGCCGGAGAAGCCGTTGCAGCTCCTGGCTTCTCGGTACCTCCCGGCCGAATTCCAGAAGCAGAGGGAGCCATCCTCACAGCTACACCCGCCGTCACGGGCATTCCTCTGTGCCACCCAGTTCCCACATCCAGGGTAACTTGAGCCATGGCGCTGGAACCCTCCTGCGATGGCCCTGGGTGGGATTGGTCCTGTCTATCTCCCAGAATACTAGGCCAATCTTTGTCCCATACCGCATCGTCCACCACACACAGAACCAGTCAGTCCCACAAACCACGGCCCGACCACTCCTCTCTGACACCGCTGGTGATTGTAAAGCCCAGTCCATAAAACAGGTCACAGCCCATCACGTTCGACCCCTTGGCAGTCACCGCAAACTGGACATTTGAGACCACAGCCAACTTGTACCTTGCCATCAGCTCCAGCGAACCCACAATGGCTAGTCTGTTACCTCCATAGCCACAATACGGCATGGACAGTCCTCTTACACGGTAATGCAGGAACAAACTCCTCACAGTAGGCCAGTTCAACATGGATATCACTGCGCCCGTATCCACCAACAACGGCACTTTCACGCCATCCAGCATCATGTCACAATAAATACGCCCATCTGTGCTCAGGGAGACGGTGTGAATAACCGTAGAAGTCGTGGTAGGGGAATCTGTTCTGTGTTGCCGTTCCCCTCGCTCAAACTTTTTGCAGGCCTTGGCAAAATAATGTAGGAGTTCATTATTGCAGCAGCATTTGCCCCTCGCCGGACACTCTCGCCTTGTATCGGTGCATGGTGGACTCACAGCCCAAACATCTGGGGGTCCCCATGATGAACCTAATCTTAATAGCGGTAGTGTAGTCTTCTTTATCTTCTGTGCTGTCATTGCTACCCGAGTCCACAGCCTGTGCTGCTGATTGTGAGTCAGACTGCCTCCCTCAACATTATTCTCTCACCAAGGTCCTTTGATAGTTTATCTGATGCTTGGTACTGTTGAGCTATCTCCACAGCTGCAGTCAACGTCAGTTCACCAGAGTGTGTGAGGAGCCTGGACCATGCCGCAGAACATAGCATGTGCTCCACCAACTGATCGTGGACCACTTCTTCCTCCAAAGCCCCGAACTGGCACTCTTCAGCCAGCTGGCACAGGTCCACAACATACCGTTACACAGACTCTCCCAGCCGCTGGCGGGGCTGTCGGAACTGACTCCGCCAGACGATGACGTTCTCAGGAGCACAAAAGTAGCGCACCATTAGCTCAACCACGTCCTCAAAACTATCACTGTCTCCCAATGTGCTGAGAATACGTTGCCCTTGTATACTGAGATTATGGACCAGTATCGCTCATGCATGTAGTTTCTCCAGTTCGCCAAGGTTCAGTGCCACCACATAATTTCGGAACACTGCAAACCACTTCGCCCATGGAACTGGCGGCTCGCCTGGGAGCTCCAAAAATGGTCAAATACTAGAAACTCCTTTTTCCATAGCTTTATCCTCATCGCCAAATGTTATGTCCATAACCAACACTATAATAATGAGGCTGAAGATGCAGTCGAACTGAATTTTATTGAACAGACTCACACAACACTAAGGCGTTCCCATCGAGGCAGAGGTGCTGGTCGTAAAGAGACTGTGCCTCTTGCAGGTAGGTCTTTTATACTCTAGGTGGTGGCGGAACCAGAAAGGTGTAGCCGTCACCCACAACACACAATAATAGCAATAATCATAATTAATACATTACACAGAGTTTGAAGGGGTGGAGGATCAGCCTGTCAGTGGTCAGACCATACGTCACACACTGCATCAAACTGGTCTGCATGGCTGTCGTCCCAGAAGGGAGCCCCTTTAAAAGATGATGCACAAGAAAGCCTGCAAACAGTTTGCTAAAGACAACAGACTATGGGCATGGATTACTGGAACCATGTCCTGTGGTCTGATGAGACCAAGATAAACATATTTGGTTCGGATGGTGTTAAGTGTGTGTGGCGGAAACCAGGTGAGGAGTACAAAGGCAAGTGTGTCTTGCCTACAGACAAGCATTGTGGTGGGAGTGTCATGGTTTGGGGATGCATGAGTGCTGCCGGCACTGGGGAGCTACAGTTCATTGAGGGAACCATGAATGCCAACATGTACTATGACATACTGAAGCAGAGCATGATCCCCTCCCTTCGGAAACTGGGCTGCAGGGCAGTATTCCAACATCATAATGACCACAAACACACCTTCAAGATGACCACTGTCTTGCTAAAGAAACATAGGGTAAAGGTGATAGACTGGCCAAGCATGTCTCCAAACCTAAACCCTACTGAGCATCTGTGGGGCATCCTCAAATGGAAGGTGGAGGAGTGCAAGCTCTCTAACATCCACCAGCTCCATGATGTCATCATGGAGGAGTTGAAGAGGATTCCAGTGGAAACTGTGAAGCTCTAGTGAACTCCATGCTCAAGAGAGTTAAGGCAGGGCTGGAAAATAATGGTGGCCATACAAAATATTGACACTTTGGGCACAATTTGGACATTTTCATTTAGGGATGTACTCACTTTTGTTGCCAGCGGTTTAGACATTAAAGGCTGTGTGTTGAGTTATTTTGAGGGGACAGCAAATTTGCAGTTTTACAAGCTGTACACTGATTACTGTCATGGCTGGCCCTCACGAGCCAGCATAAGACGCCACAGTTCAGTAAGTTGCAATTCAGTTCCTTTATTTATAACGCACAGGACTTAGGTGTACAATACAACTTGCCACGCAGGCTTCGTTACACAACACAATATAAATTCACAAATAAAGGTTAGCGGCTAGGGCGTGGGGCACTCATACGCTGCAAAGGCAGGGAATATAAAACGTGGAACAGGGAGAGAGTTATGGCAGAGACGAGGAGCTCTCGTCCGCCGTAATAAGGAAGGAACGTCAGCGAGGGAGAAGACAATTCCAAATAATGAATCACTTACATGCAGCGGGATACATCGAGGAACCCAGGGAGCATGTGGTAAGGAGACAGGGGTAAGTCATAGGACTTCTGATGAGACAGCCGCAGAGTCCAGTTCACTCGCACTGACATTTAAAGCCAGCTGCTCATGATTGGAAACGCGGCGCAGCTGCTCAGGTTCTGACAGCTGAGAGCTCCCGAGCGTCTGGCCAATCAGAGCCCGGGAAACCCGTGTGACGACACCTGCTGTCAAAACTTGACAGGGATGAGGAATAACCTGAGCGCGGACAAAAGCGCTCGGGATATGACAGAGCCCCTCCCTCTACGCGAACTCCTGGTCGCGCATAACATCCAGACCCCACCCCACCCCACCCCAGGGAGGGTGGAGGGGGAAGCAGGTGGAGGGGGAGCAGGGTGAACTCACAACAAGGGGACAAAAACATCAGGGAAGGGAGGGAGAGAGAAAAAAAAAAGGCAGAAACCGTACATAAACGGGGACAAAAAGATGAATAAAAAGAAAAGTCAACGCTAGATGGACATCTCTCACATATAACCACAAAAAAAGAAAGCCAAGATGAGGATACATGGAACACCAGCCAATACCACAAGGCAGGATCAAGGAAATAAAAGGACAAATAATACCTTCTTCTCCAAGTTAATGTGTACAGAAAATCTTCAAAACCAAAAGACAACACAGGTGCCAAAAAAAAGAACTAGACCCGAGTAAGTAAGGGAGTAACATAGGAAATATACAATCACACCCTAAAGAAACATACAATACTCATGATAGCATACTGTCAAAATGAAAATGAAATTCTGCTCAGAAGAGTCTCAAATCGGGAGTGCAAGGAACAAACCCAAACAGTCATCCCAGAAAACAACATGAAAGACAGCTACGGCAAGAGAACATATGTCCATCAACGGAAAACAGTTACCTTAAACATGAAGTTCAATCCCCTGTGGGGTATTTCAGTCTGAGAGGGGAGGAGAGAAAAAGAAAACCAGTCACAAGTCAGTGGTGGGCCAAGAGAAGGAGAGGGGAAAAAAACATTGGGGAATAGTGTTAAATAACTCCACTCAGGAGGCCTCCCAGCACCCAGCATCCAGGCCGCCAGCAAAAGCAGCGGAACGTGCCCTAACGGCTCAGCCAAACCCCGTGCAGAGGGAAACCATGTCTCCGGCGGGTGGACCAGGGCGCCGAAAGAATCATCCTGCTCGTCAGGAAACTGGGCCCGGGCGCCAAAAGTACAGAGCCGGTCACCGGGTGGTCGGGCAGTATCGGCCTGCCAACAGAATGGCTGGGGGAAGGTCGGCGAACCGGGCCAGCTGGAATTAACTCCCGCAGTCTCAAAAGCGGGGAAGAAGGGGCCATGGCGAGGACGGGGCATGGCCTGGAAAGCGCTCAGCGGTGGGTCAGCTACACAATCTCCGGAACCCGCCTGGGTCAAAACGACCACGGCGCCGAGCTCCGATTGAGCGAGAGCGGCACCCGCGTCGGACCCCGATTGGGCCAGAACTTCCATGACGTCAAGCTCCAAACGAGCGAGAGCAGCACCTGCGTCGGACCCCGACTGGGCCGGAACCTCCATGACGTCAAGCTCCGATCGAGCGAGAGCAGCACCCGCGTCGGACCCCAATTGGGCCGGAACCTCCCCGGAACCTCCCTGACGTCAAGCTCCGATCAAGCGAGAGCAGCACCCGTGTCGGACCTCGATTAGGCCGGAACCTCCCTGACGTCGAGCTCCGATCGAGCGAGAGCTGCACCCGCGTCGGACCCCGACTGGGCCGGAACCTCCATGACGTCAAGCTCCGATCGAGCGAGAGCAGCACCCGCGTCGGACCCCAATTGGGCCGGAACCTCCCCGGAACCTCCCTGACGTCAAGCTCCGATCAAGCGAGAGCAGCACCCGTGTCGGACCTCGATTAGGCCGGAACCTCCCTGACGTCGAGCTCCGATCGAGCGAGAGCTGCACCCGCGTCGGACCCCGATTGGGCCGGAACCTCCCTGACGTCGAGCTCCGCTTGAACCAGCGGAGCACTCCCGGTGGACCCCATGCCGAGAGCCGGAACCTCCAAGGTGGCACCTAGAGCAGGTTCGCCTCCAGTGACCCTGGGGAGAGGCTCAGAGGGACAAAAGGAACCGGGATCAGGATCACCGGCAGCGGCAGGGCCCGGCGAGACAGGCTCGAGCGCAGCAGACGGCTGCACCCGGCTCGCCCCCCCGAGAGACAGGCAATAATGCTCCAGAAAGAAGGTGAGGGATAGAAAATAGAGCACTTGCCTGATCTCGGGTTCTGCCGCCATCCAGGACTTCGATGCTCCGGGTTCAAACGGGAGGAGGTCGTCGTCCGGTTCCCACTTCGTCATGACGTCATCCGCCCCTGGAGGAGGGGCTCCTGCAGCTAGAGGACCCCCCGACGTCATCGTCCACGCTGGCGGTTCATGAGGCGTGGAGGTGGCGGGATCTCGGCCCGCTGGACCGGACTGTTCATCTGTGGAGTCCCGGGGACGCTCCGTCGTCGGCACAGGCTCCAACCAGTCGTCCGATCTCCTCTGCCCAGAAAATGGCTGCAGGGCTGGGGTCTTCTGCCCGAGGGCCGCAGGCTCACTCCTCATCTGGTGACGCTCCTCTGAAGTCGAAGCGTGCTCAGCAGGGGGAGACACAGAGGCAACGGGTTTAATAAACATATCAACAGGGAATTGAGGCTCGGGTGGCTGCAAACCCCGAGCCTCACCCCCAGGAGTCAGACAGAACAAATCACTATTAGATGGAAAAAAGTGAACTTGTACTTGCCTGCCTCCCGGGGGGGCGGTGGAACCTGCCGTAGGGAACGTCATTCCATCCTCCTCCCACCGGGTGGTGGCCGGAGACTCTCTTGAAGGAGGAGAGGGGGCCACTCGGGATGGTGTAGCCACACTGTCCACTGGAGCAAAACTTCTCAAACTCCCAGCCGCTGGAGAAGGCGTCGAGGCGGAGGGGGCAGCAGCCAAGTCGGGCCGGGCGTGACGCGCTGACAGCTCAGCGGGGAAAGCAGGCCCGGGGGGAAAGGCTGCAGGGATCTCCTCCTGGTGAGACGCTGGGGAGACAGCAGTGGGATGAATGGGGTCAGCCCAGTGAACTGGAGCGGGTTCCGGAAGGGAGTCGCGCTGAGAACGTCTCTGACCACGGCGCCGACGTCTACAACAGGCCCTGGGAACTCCAGGACTGGATCGAGGGAAGGATCCGGATTCCAGAGTGGGCAGCGGGAGCTCCGATTACTCCGCCTTTGGCCTCGTTCCTCCTCGATATCCTGGAGCGCCTCGCGGTGGGCGGCGATCTCTTGTCTCTTCGCTTGGACGTCCAAGTGGTCGGTGTAGCGGGGAGACAATCGGTCGAGCGTTATCTCAGCGCAGTCCAGGTAATAGTGCGCTTCGGATGAGTCGTCAAGGCTGGCGGAAGCGCTGATGAAGTCATCCACCTCCTCCAGCGCCTCAGGCAGCTGGAGCCAGAGATCACCCCACCTTGCAGCCTCCTCCTCTTCGTACATCTGAATTATCTGGCGTTGGGCAGCGATGTCGAGTCTCCTCGCGTCGACCTCGGGGTGACGGTTGTAGCGGGAAGGCAGACAGTCAAGCACCTCCTCAGCCCGGTCTAAATACCACTGTTCATCGGGCTGATAACCGAGGAGAGGAGGGGCGAGGGAGGTGTCTGGATGCCCATCGAGGTCGGAGGCGATAATGAGGATTTCATCTACCTCCTCCAGCGCCTTGGTCAGCAGGACGTGGGAACCCCGAGAACGACTCCGCTGAGATGGCATATTTCCAATGCCACGTACCTGGACAGGAAGGGGCAAAGTTCCCAGAACGCAACTTACTGAGAACGGCGTCTCCTTCTGGCGGCTGTCTACTGTCACGGCTGGCCCTCACGAGCCAGCATAAGACGCCACAGTTCAGTAAGTTGCAATTCAGTTCCTTTATTTATAACGCACAGGACTTAGGTGTACAATACAACTTGCCACGCAGGCTTCATTACACAACACAATATAAATTCACAAATAAAGGTTAGCGGCTAGGGCGTGGGGCACTTGTATGCTGCAAAGGCAGGGAATATAAAACGTGGAACAGGGAGAGAGTTATGGCAGAGACGAGGAGCTCTCGTCCGCCGTAATAAGGAAGGAACGTCAGCGAGGGAGAAGACAATTCCAAATAATGAATCACTTACATGCAGCGGGATACATCGAGGAACCCAGGGAGCATGTGGTAAGGAGACAGGGGTAAGTCATAGGACTTCTGATGAGACAGCCGCAGAGTCCAGTTCACTCGCACTGACATTTAAAGCCAGCTGCTCATGATTGGAAACGCGGCGCAGCCGCTCAGGTTCTGACAGCTGAGAGCTCCCGAGCGTCTGGCCAATCAGAGCCCGGGAAACCCGTGTGACGACATCTGCTGTCAAAACTTGACAGGGATGAGCAATAACCCGAGGGCGGACAAAAGCGCTCGGGATATGACAATTACTTTACATTGTATCAAAGTGTCATATCTTAACTGCTGTCCCATGAAAAGATACAATAAAATATTTACAAAAATGTAAGGGGTGTGCTCAGTTTTGTGAGATACTGTATATACACACCGCCATCAGTGTGTGAATGTGTGTGTGAATGGGTGGACAGCAGAATCTGTAAAGCGCTTTGGTCATCTAGAGATGAGAATAAAAGCGCTATATAAGTGAATGCCATTTACCATTTACCATATATACAGGTACATCTCAAAAAATTAGAATATCATGAAAAAGTTCAATATTTTTTGTCACTCATTTCAGAAAGTGAAACCCATATAGTATATAGATTCATTACACAGAGAGTGATATATTTCAAGTGTTTATTTATTTTAATTTTGATGATTATGGCTTACAGCCCATGAAAACCCCAAATTCAGTTTCTCAAAAAATTAGAATATTACATAAAATTAATTTTTAAAAAAACTGTTTTAATAGAAATGTGGACTGACTGAAAAGTACTGTATGTCCATGTACAGACTCAATACTTGGTCTTGGCAAATTTTGGATTAATTATTGTATCAATGTGGCGTGGCATGGAGGTGATCAGCCTGTGGCACTGCTGAGGTGTTATGAAGGTCCAGGTTGCTTTGATAGTGACCTTCAGCTCGTCTGCATTGTTGGGTCTGGTGTCTCTCATCTTCCTCTTGACAATACTCCGTAGATTCTCTATGGGGTTTAGGTCAGGAGAGTTAGCTGACCAATCAAACACAGTGATGTGTCATGCGGTGGCCCTCGCGAGCCACCATAAGATGCCAAAAGTCACCGGTGAAGTTTGCACAGTTGTTTATTAATGTCAAAAGCAATACAAAACAATGAGCCATGGTGGGCTAAAATGTACAACACTACAAACACTTGACTATGAGGCAAACAAGAAGCACACTTACGGTCAAAACCCAAGGATGATTGATAAGCCAGACCATGAAGGCATAATTGACGTCTGAGCCGAGGTACGCTCGCTCAACGTCTGGCAAAGGAGAATTCGTTAACGTTTCGTTGATGTTTCGTTGACGAGACTGCCGCATTATTCTGCTCCCAGAACCTACTTAAATGCAGAGCTGCTAATGAGCCGAAATGCAGCACAGCTGACAGGCTTGACAGCAGGAAGCCCCTCTGAGCGCTGTCACAATAAAGGCTCGGGGAGCCAGAAGGTACACACTGCTGTCAAACCTAGTGAAGATGATGCATGGCTCAAGCGCGGACAACAACGGCGCGCGAACCATGACAGTACTTCCCCCCCCAAGGGCGAGCTCCGAACGCCCAATAATACCTAAGCCACCCCCCCACCCCCAGGGTGGGTGGATGGGGGAACAGGCCCGGAGGGAGAGAACCAGCAACAGAGAAAACAATGCTCCCTAATGCACAAATCATAATTAAACAGGGCACAAATTAGGCAATACAGAGCACGGAAAACAGAGAATACGATACTCCATAATGCACAAACACACAGGGCAAGAAAAAAAAGAAAAAAAACCCACAAGTTAAACACAATACATCTCTCAGACAGAAGAGAGGGAAAAAAACATACTAACAAGGCAAGAACACAGAGCAGAACTATCACACCGAATGACCTTTAACCTACACATCTCAAGAGGATGACGACAGGCAGAGTCCAAAAAACAACGGGAACAGTTCCGGTGGTCCCCCTGCGTCCAACGGCCAACGGGTGATTATGGGAGAAAGTACATGATCGGGCGGTCTACCTCAGTCCCAGGCCCGGAAAGACAGAACCTCCGGCGGCCGAACCAGGTCGCCCAGTTGCAAACACAGTATGTCGGGTGGCCGACCCAGGGCGCCGAACCGGCGAAACAGTTCCTCTGGAGGCCGACCCGCATCCCTCAGCCACCAGAACCGTGGGGAAACCATAGGCGGTGGCCTCCCTGGCGAGGGGAAGACGTGGGAGAGCCGGGCCGAACGTGGAGGCCCCCCAACGGCCCCGGGCAGTGATGAGCTGGGTTGGTGACTATTATGAGGGAGACAATGGTGACGACGAGCCCGCACAATGTCAGGTGGCAAAGGGTCTGCAGCTCCTTCACCGACCTTGACCCATACCGATGCTGCACTCGCGGCTGCACCCACGTTGGACCCCGATCGGGTCTCGGCTGCACCCGGGTCAGACCCGATTGGGTCTTGGCAGCACCTGTGTCGGACCCCGACTGGGTCTCAGCTGCACCCTCGTTGAACCCCGACTGGGTCGGCGCAGCACCGGTGACGACCTCCGACCCCGAACCTGGAACCTCCAGCACAGCAACTGCGACTGGCTCCGCACCGGTGACTCTGGAAGAAGGCTCAGAAGACAAGAAAGAACCGGGATCAGAATCACCGGTAGCGACAGAGCCCAGCGAGACGAGCTCGGGTGCAGCAGGCAGCTGCCCCTGACTCGCCTCCCCGAGAGGCAGGCAAAAATGCTCCAAGACAGAAAGGAGAAAAACAAAGTAGAGCACTTGCCTGCACTCAGGTTCTGTCGCTGTCCAGGACTTCGTCGATCCAGGCACAGGACGGAGAAGTTCGTCATCAGGCTTCCGCTCGGCTATGGCGGGTTTCACAGCCGGCATGATGGTGTCTGCAGTCTGAGGACCCTCCGGCGCTGATGTCCAAGCCGATAACCCGCACGGCATGGTGGCAGGGGACCCTCAACCCGCTGGCTCGAACCGTTCCAGCGTGGAGACCCGGGGACGCTTCATCGTCGGCACAGGCTCCATGCTGCAGTCCGCTCTTCTCCTCTGCCCACGACGTGGCTGCGGGGCTGGAACCAGGCTCTCCAGAACCGCAGGCCCCCTCCTCGTCCGGCGATGTAGGCCTGGCGTCATGGACCGCTCAGTGGAGGGAGACACAGAGGCAGCAGGTTTAGTGACAAGAGCTACAGCAGGTGGTGGGAGCTCGGGGGACTGCGAACCCCGAACTCTGCCCCCAGGAGTCAGACAAGGCAAATCACAACTATGATGAGAAGAATGAACTTGCACTTGCCTGTTTCCTGGAGGATAGTTGGTGCCTGCTGTAGGGGACATTGTTCCTCCCTTTCCCCGCTGGATGGTAACAGAGGGCCCCCTGGGAGGACGAGGAGGAGCCGCTCGCAAAGGTCCACTAACGGGCTTCAACGGAAGCGGATTCAGAGGGGGTTCTTGCTGAGGTTCACTTCGAGCGTGGCGCCGACGTCTGCTGGCCGATGGCGAAGCAAAGGTGAGGTCCGGAAAGCGCTGCTCTTGAGCAGAAATGGAGGCGAGCAGGTCCACGTACTCCGGATAGTCACTCAGCTCAGGATTTCTTTCAACCAGCCTGACAGCCACCGTCATGTGCTCAATGATTGATGTGGGGTGATCGGCGGAGCGAGCTGCAGCCACTTGGTCCCAGGTGGAGACTGCTATCCGTTGCAACCTCTCTGGGGGATTCCCGGCTGACGTCATGCTCATTCAGGGATGACCCCCGGATGGTGCAGACTCCTGGACCGGATCAGGGACAAGAATGGGATCCCGAAACGAGAAGCGATGATGCCTCCTCTTCAGCTTCCTGCCAGAGTTTCCCTCCAGCCCACGGAGTAACTCACGTTGGGAAGCGATCTCTGCCCTCCTCGTCATGACTTCCGGGTGGTCGAAGTAGTGAGGAAGGTTATCAAGAATATTCTCAGCGTAGCCCAGGTGCCGACGTATATTGTTGGGGGTGTCGTAGAGCGTAGCGGTGAAGAGCATTCCATCTACGTAGTCCAGGGTCTCCACTAGCTCGTAGCCCAGGCTCCGAACGCGGATCCTGAAAGACGACATTCTCCCAGCATGCAGTTACCCAGACAGGGAAGAACAAATGTCCACTTTAAGCAAACTCACTGGGAACGGCGTCTCAGTTTGGCGGCAGTCTACTGTCATGCGGTGGCCCTCACGAGCCACCGTAAGACGCCAGAAGTCACCGGTGAAGTTTGCACAGTTGATTATTAATGACAAAAGCAATACAAAACAATGAGCCACGGTGGGCTAAAACGTACAACACTACAAACACTTGACTATGAGGCAAACAAGAAGCACACTTATGGTCAAAACCCAAGGATGGTCGATAAGCCAGACCATGAAGGCATAATTGACGTCTGAGCCGAGGTACGCTCGCTCAACGTCTGGCAAAGGAGAATTCGTTGACGTTTCGTTGACGTTTCGTTGACATTTTGTTGATGAGACTGCCGCATTATTCTGCTCCCAGAGCCCACTTAAATGCAGAGCTGCTGATGAGCCGAAATGCAGCACTGCTGACCGGCTTGACAGCAGGAAGCCCCTCCAAGCGCTGTCACAATAAAGAGCCAGAAGGTACACACTGCTGTCAAACCTAGTGAAGATGATGCATGGCTCGAGTGCAGACGACAACGGCGCGTGAACCATGACATGATGCCATGGTCATTAAACCAGGTTTTGATACTTTTGGCAGTGTGTGTGTGTGTGTGGGGGGGGGGGGGGGTACCAAGTCCTGCTGGAAAATGAAATCGGCTTCTCCATAAAGCTTGTCAGCAGAGGGAAGCATGAAGTGCTCTAAAATTTCAAAGCTGTCGATTTACCAGTCAACCTACGTTCCTACCCTCACCTATGGTCACAAGCTCTGGGTATTGACCGAAAGAGCCAGATCGCAGATACAAGCGGCTGAAATGAGCTTTCTTCGTAGGATTGCTGGACTCACCCTCAGAGATAGGGTGAGGAGTGCAGTCATCCGGGAGAGGCTCAGAGTAGAACCGCTGCTCCTCCACATTGAAAGAAGCCAATTGTGGTGGTATGGGCATCTGATCAGGATGCCTCCTGGACGCCTCCCACTTGAGGTGTTTCGGGCACGTCACTCTGGGAGGAGACCCCGGGGCAGACCCAGGACTCGCTGGAGAGACTATGTCTCCCAGCTGGTCTGGGAATGCCTTGGTAACCTCTCTGAAGAGAGGTGGCCAGTGAGAGGGAAGTCTGGGCTTCTCTGCTTCAACTGCTTTCTCCGCGACCCAAAGTGGTAGAAGATGTATGTATGGATGGATGGATGGACGGATGGACCATGCATACTTGTTTTATATACTTGAATTTGTATTGAATTGTGGAGCTACAGGGTGCACAGCAAATGCGCTCTCTTAGCCACTATAATTTTAGTTTTTCCCTGGCCTGAAACAAGTAGACTGTAATCAATTTGGGGCCCCCCAAATTTGTCTGTAAAATACAGCAAGTTAATACATTTTTTTTGTGTAGTCAAGGGTCTGACTACAGAGAGCTAAATGAAATAAAAACATGGAGGCATGGAATTAGTCAGCAGAACTTTAAAGGTCTGATGACATGATTTTGACATTTTTTACCATGTTGTGTAAACGCAAAAGTCATTGTCGATGATCAATATAATATTTACAACCGCACCTGCATAACATAGTTATCATCAAAAAAACTGCAGCCGCTGACTAGACTGTGGTGCCTCCCACCAAATGAAGAAGGAGTCGGAAATGACGTAAGCGAGAGAACGGACGCCGTTGATGTTGACTGGAATGTCAGCAGCTTTGTAGCACACAGTTTCTCTGGTTTCTTGTTTTAGTTTTACGGCTATGCCTTCATGTTGTGTCGCAGGTTGTTGTTCAAAAACTCGTAAGGACAGTGTTAGTTTAAGCTTCCTAAAGATCCTGAGTTACATTCAAAGTGGGTGAAGCAGGTCAGATGTACCCGTGACAAGTGGGAGCCCTCCCCCACGTCTCTTCTGTGCTCTGATCATTTTGAGTTGGACTGTTTTGATTTTGTTCCCACCTTAAAAGAGTCACTTGGTTGTTCGGTACAACACAAGCATGTGCTGCTGCCGACGGTTGTACCTTCAGTGTTCCCCAGGTCCGTGACAGCGTGTGCCAGTGCTAAGCCTGGACCTTGAAGCAGTCAGCAGCCTGAGCAGCCTGAGCAGGGCCAGGGGGCGATTTTGGAGGCCAGTGCTGTCAGCCCTTCCACTTGAGCTGCACATCCCAACTCTTAGGTCTTGTGTAGTCAAGAGAAAGAAGATACAGGTAAAGATCCAAAATCATATGCTTTTAAAAAATTAAATCCTGGCAATCATTTATTTAATTTTACTAAAAAGAAAAAAAAAAAGATTTGAAGGAAATGTTCCCACTTTTTCAACAATATGACTTCATTCTATTTATATTCTGAAATGACTGCTAAGTTAAAATATTCAGAGTATATCGGCATTTATCAGAAAGATTTTATATATATATATGAAGCGGCATGAAATAAAGCAGCGTTGGTGAAGGTTTTAAGCAGGTTTATTAAATCATACCGCCTTCACGGGAACTCGGCTCCAGCCCATAGTGTGAGCAGGCTGAAGCTGAATTCCTCAGGCTCTCAGAGAGGAGACACAGTGTGTGTCAGCAGCAGTTGCAGGAACCAGATTGAGAGAGTGAGAGGGTGAGCATGGATTACAGTGCAGTATATATACCTAACTACAACAATACATAAAAGAGAATTCCCAGCAGTTGGTATGATCAAAGAGATTGCAGAACAGGCATGAGACATTTGCATTTGAGAGACATACATCACAATAGGCACATTGCTGGCCTCTGCTCCAGCTGCAGGACAAAGAGGTTACAAGGCACATCTACATATTGATCTCAGTCTCTAGGTCACAGTAAGGAAAGGACGCATGAACACAATGCATGAAAGGCACATTAACATCACAGTAGTGAGCCAGAAGAAGCGGGGCTGCCTGTAGACATTAATACACACATTTCACTGTTCTGTTAATTGCTCTAGCCGAGCGCTGTGTCTGTCCAGTCTGTTGTGGGGGTTACACCAACCCGCCACATATATATATATATATATATATATATATATATATATATATATATACTGTATATATATATATATATATATATATATTTAAAATAAGAGTGTCAAGGACAAACATTGTGAGCAATATTTGTTTACAATGGGACCACAAACCTCATTTTTGCTGTGGTCCAAATTGTGTACTATCAAAATTTTCTTCCTTTATTTTTTTATCTTCCTCTGGCACCATAGGTCCATTTGATTATGTAATTTATTTTCAAGTATCACACTAAAAATATTTAGTAATTTCATTTTCTTGGAATAATTGACAACAGTTGTGGTCAGATAAACATGTATCGAATGAAAAACAATACCCTGAAAACATAAAGGTAGTTAGTCAGCATAAGTAAAACCAACATATTGTCCCTCTTGTAGTGGAAAGGTCTCGCTGATCTTGTTAACGACACAGGCAGGTACTGGCACGCGGACTTTCTCACCAAGGTAGTGGTAGCACCATCGGATGAACTGTCTGTAAGCTGTATATCACTTCCAATTGTTCCCATAATCCACATTTACATAATGTTTATAGGTGAAGTAGGCCACTTCCAACACATCTTTGTTCAGACACACCACGGGGAAGTTGTGATGACCAGTGATACTATTTATAGCACCGTCTGGAATTTTCTGCTTCACCTTGTCCTGCTCCTGACAGCAAATACTCTCCTCTGTTGTCATGCTCACACAGAGACCACACTGGCACCTGCAAAAATAAAAAATAGTATCTTTTGATTTGTTTACTTGTGGGGGGGGGGGGGCGTTGACAGTATCAGGCAGATGTTTCAGTTTTATTATAAATACACTGCTATCATTTTATTGAAAAATTTTAAATAAATTATATTTATGAACAAATAATTTTGTCATGGCGGCCTCTGGGCCGTCATTGGCGTCATCAACTCCAGCTGCGCACAGACCAACAGGTGTGAATCAACGGCTGTTAAAAGCCAGCGTCACTGACAGCCCGGCACGGAGTCGTCTGTCTTCCTCAACGGAGAATGAGCCTGAACTCCGCTCTCTGGTCTCGTCAAGAATCTCTCTTGTCTCGTCTGGAACCTCGTCTGTCTCGTCTGGAACCTCGTTTGTCTCGTCAAGAACCTCGCTTGCTTCATCTAGGACTTCTTCTCAGCAACAAGCAAGTAAGAGGACAATTTGTTATTCAACTCCAAATCTATACCCCTGTGCACAGGTGGACCTCCTTGGCGGCGGACCTGCGTCCCCAGCTGACGGGGTAACGCCATCACGCACACGTCTTGCTCCTCAGTTGCCAGAACTGTTGTTATATCAGTTGCAGGAGTATTGGCCTACGCTATCGGTGGAATCTCTGTCATCAGCATCAGCTGTATCATCGTTGCCACTTTCTGTGGAGTCACTAACCTCGTCATTGTCTGGATTATCATCATCCCGGTCTGTGGAGTCACAGCCGGCGTCATCACCAGGATTGCCATTGTCACAGCCACGGGTGGTAACCCCAGCACGTTCACGGACACCTTCACTTCCACGCTGCACGGCCGCTGGAACTCAGCAGGGCGAAGCCTGTGCTGCACTCAAGTAAGCCTCATTACCTGTAGCTCTTCACGAGTGTGGAACATTAGTAATTGTTTTCTGCTTATATGTTCCAGGGTTGCCGGGTCTCCGTCCAGGTCGCTCAGCTCCAGTGACCAGAGCACTATCCACGCACTCACACTCGCATTACACGCTCTCACTATTAAATAAAGATTATTGTCACTATCTGCTCATGTCAGTGTCTGTCTCCTGGGTCCCTAACCATGTCAGTACGACTCCATCACGTTGACCCAGCGGACAGCTCACTGTCGCGCCAAATCAACACTCTTAGCGCCCGGGTAGATTTACTTGCACACCAACAGACAGTAGTCTTAAATCAGTTAACTGTAATAAATGGTTGGCTGGATCGTCTGGAGGGACACCAGACGTTTCCCCCCACCGCAAACAGTTCTGCCTCTGTGGGCTTAGCATCTGGACAAGCTAACACCTCCTCGTCCTCTCGCCTCACCCCTATTCCCACACCTGCCCGGTTCAGCGGAAAACTCGGGGAAGCTCGTGGATTCATATTGCAATGTGAGTCAGTTTTTCTTCGCGTTCCAGGGGATTTCACTCTTGATTCTAGCCGGATTGGCTACGTCATAAATTTGTTAGCAGGAAGAGCTTTGGACTGGGCGTATTCAATAATGGCGAAACCAAGTTATTCCCTGCTTACTTACCAAGAGTTTGTGAATGAATTTTTGTCTGTGTTTGATCATACGGATAGAGGTGAGGTGTTGACAGAACGGTTGCTGAGCTTACAACAGGGAAAAAGATCAGCTGCTGATTACGCTATTGACTTCCGGGTCCTGGCTGCAGAGATTGGGTGGGGGGAGCCATCATTATGTGGTATTTTTCTACGTAGTCTTAACGATGAGTTGAAGGATGAGTTAGCGGCACGGGACAAACCGGACAATTTGCGGGATTTGATTGCCCTAGCGGTTAGTCTTGATAGCAGATTAAGGGAGCGGGCGGCTGAACGGCATTCTACTTCCCGTTCGGTTAAACCCCGCCCTCGTCTCCCCAACTCTCTTCCTCTCACTCTACCCGCGTCAGAGGAACTTCCGGTTCAGGAAGCTATGATCATTGGCCGGTCAAAAGTGTCAGCAGCTGAGAAACAACGCCGCAGGGATCAGGGCCTTTGTTTCTACTGTGGGAAAGAGTCACATGGGGTTTTTGAATGTCACAATAAGTTAAAAGGGAGGGCCCGTGGATCGCAGTAGGGGGATTCAGGGGCAATAACTCAGAGGAACCCCTCACTTGTTGTCGATTACCTCTTAGACTCATCCATTTACATACAGAACACTCCACATTGGCGTTAGTAGATTCTGGAGCTGAGCAAAATTTTATTTCTAGAGACCTGGCAACCCGGATGGGCCTTAACTGTCAGACTCTAGATCCCCCTGTCAAACTGATCACCTTGTCTAAAGCGTCTTTGACCACCATTGCTCATCAGACGGTTCCCGTGTCAGTTATTGTATCAGGAAATCACAGGGAGGAGATTCAGTTTCTAGTACTGCCCGTTTCTTCTTCGCCCGTTATTTTGGGGTACCCCTGGCTGCGCCTACATAACCCCACCATTGACTGGCAAGCTGGGAGAGTAACGGCATGGAGTACGTTCTGCCTTAGTGCCTGCATCCAATCGGCGGCATGCGCCCCATCCGTCAAGGTGCCTCTGCCTGATTCATCTCCACCGGACTTGTCCAAAGTGCCAGAGGTCTATCACGATTTGGGGCTAGTATTTAACAAGTCTCGGGCGTTGTCCTCACCCCCTCATCGCCCTTATGACTGCGCGATCAACCTAAAGGCTGGGGCCCCTCTTCCTGCTAGCCGCCTGTACAGCCTGTCAGCCCCGGAGCGCGAGGCTATGGACACATACATTAAGGAGTCCTTGGCCTCTGGTATCATCCGCCCGTCGTCTTCGGCAGTGGGAGCTGGATTTTTTTTTTTTGTTGGGAAAAAAGACGGTTCTCTATGCCCCTGTATCGATTTCCGGGGACTGAATGAAATAACTGTAAAAGACAAATATACCTTGCCTCTGATGAACACTGCTTTTGACTCCCTCCAGGGGGCGTCCTGGTTTACTAAACTGGACCTTAGGAATGCCTACCATCTAGTGCGCATAAGGGAAGGAGATGAGTGGAAGACGGCTTTTCGGACCCCCAGCGGACATTTTGAGTATCTGGTAATGCCGTTTGGGTTAACTAACGCTCCAGCCGTCTTCCAACGACTGATACATGATGTACTACGGGATTTTCTGAACTCGTTTGTTTTTGTTTATCTCGATGATATTCTCATTTTCTCCCACACACTAGAGGAACATCGGGTGCATGTGCGCAGGGTACTGCAGCGCCTCCTGGAGAATCAGCTATTCGTCAAGGCTGAAAAATGTGAGTTCCACACTGATCAAACCTCTTTCCTTGGGTTTATTATAGCTCAGAACCAGGTGTTCCCTGACCCAGCCAAGGTCAAGGCGGTTGTGGATTGGCCTGCACCCACCTCCAGAAAGCAGCTTCAAGGTTTCCTGGGGTTTGCTAATTTCTATAGGAGGTTCGTGCCTAATTTTGGCAATATTGCCCATCCCCTGACTGCTCTCACCTCCCCTAAGATCCCGTTTTGCTGGAGTAAGGAGGCAGCTGGAGCATTTGAAAAACTCAAGAGGGAGTTCGCCTCGGCCCGAGTCCTTACTCAGGTGGATCCGAAGCTGCAGTGCTTGGTGGAGGTGGATGCTTCTGATTCGGGAGTTGGAGCGGTACTCTCCCAACGTTCTCCTGAGGACGGTAAGATTCGCCCTTGTGCTTATTTCTCTCACCGTCTTACTCCTGCAGAGAGGAATTACAGCATCGGAGACAGGGAGTTACTGGCAGTAAAACTCGCCTTGGAGGAATGGAGACATTGGCTGGAGGGGGCTGCTCAGCCGTTCGTGGACTGATCATCGCAACTTGGAGTACCTCAGGACGGCGAAGCGCCTGAATGCACGCCAGGCCCGCTGGTCCCTCTTCTTCGGCCGTTTTAACTTTTCCATCACGTACCGGCCGGGAAGTAAGAACGGTAAGCCGGATGCCCTCTCACGGCAATTTGACACACCATCCTCTGAGGACCAGAAGACTCCTATCCTGCCGCCTTCCTGCGTCGTGGGCGCCCTGTCCTGGGGAATCTGCGAGACGGTTCGCCAGGCTCAGAAGACCGAGCCGGATCCCGGGGGGGGGGGGGGGGCCGGGCCGCTTGTTTGTTCCACGCGCTATCCGGGGCAAGGTGATTGAGTGGGGTCACGCTTCCAAGTTGGCTTGTCATCCTGGAGTGGGTCGGACCGTGGATATCCTCCAAAGGACCTTCTGGTGGCCAGGGTTACGGAAGGAAGTTGTTGATTACATCCGGGCCTGCGCTCAGTGCGCCACTGGGAAGATGACGTCATCTCCCCCGGCGGGTTTGCTACACCCTTTGCCGGTTCCTTCACGCCCCTGGTCTCACGTAGCTATGGACTTTGTGACTGGGTTGCCCATTTCAGATGACTACACCACGGTTTTGACCATCGTGGATCGGTTCTCGAAGGCAGCCCATTTTGTGCCACTTCGGGGTTTGCCTTCGGCTCTGGAAACAGCGGATCTCCTTGTGCGACATGTGGTCCGCCTTCATGGCATCCCTGCTGACATTGTGTCAGATCGAGGGCCTCAGTTTGTATCACAGGTTTGGAAGGCCTTCTGCGCGGCACTGGGAGCCACAGCCAGCCTCTTCTCTGGTTATCACCCTCAGAGCAATGGCCAGTGTGAGCGGGCTAATCAGGAGCTTGAGGCCGCCCTACGCTGTGTCATCTCCTCCTGCTCATCCTCCTGGAGCAAGTTCCTTCCGTGGATTGAGTATGCTCACAACGCCACGATCTCCACGGCTACGGGCATCTCTCCGTTTAAGGCATCATTCGGATTTGACCCTCCGCTGTTCCCGGAGGAGGAAAAGGAGGTAGCGGTTCCTTCAGTCCAGGCACACATCAAGCGCTGCCGGCGAGTTTGGCTCCTCGCCCGCCAAGCCTTGCTGAAGACTACCAAACGCAATATCCAGGTGGCCAACCGGCATAGGAGACCCGCCCCGGACTATAAGGTGGGTCAGAAGGTCTGGTTGTCAACTCGGAATATTGGTGTACCGGCCGAAAAACGGAAGCTCACTAAGCGCTTCATTGGCCCTTACATCCATCAATCGTATTATTAACCCTGTGTCTGTGCGCTTGTCTCTCCCCTCTTTGATGCGTATCTGCCCCACCTTTCATGTCTCCCAGGTCAAACCATACATCTCGGATCCCCTGTGCCCTGCTCCCGCAGCTCTCGCACCCCCGAGGATGATCGATGGCCATCCGGCCTGGGGGGTGACTGCCATCCTGGATGTCCGCAGGCGGGGTCGTGGTCTTCAGTATTTGGTGGACTGGGAGGGCTTTGGACCGGAGGATCGCTCTTGGATTCGCCCAGAGTTGATCCTGGATAAACAGCTGATTCGCGATTTTCATCGGGCGAATCCAGGTAGGATTGGGCAGGTGCCTGGAGGCACTGCTAGAGGGGGGAGTACTGTCATGGCAGCCTCTGGGCCGTCATTGGCGTCATCAACTCCAGCTGCGCACAGACCAACAGGTGTGAATCAACGGCTGTTAAAAGCCAGCGTCGCTGACAGCCCGGCACGGAGTCGTCTGTCTTCCTCAACGGA
This sequence comes from Pholidichthys leucotaenia, assembly GCA_020510985.1. Taxonomy (NCBI): domain Eukaryota; kingdom Metazoa; phylum Chordata; class Actinopteri; order Cichliformes; family Pholidichthyidae; genus Pholidichthys; species Pholidichthys leucotaenia. The sequence goes on from CM035838.1 coordinate 16,993,229, forward strand.
GAATGAGCCTGAACGCCGCTCTCTGGTCTCGTCAAGAATCTCTCTTGTCTCGTCTGGAACCTCGTCTGTCTCGTCTGGAACCTCGTTTGTCTCGTCAAGAACCTCGCTTGCTTCATCTAGGACTTCTTCTCAGCAACAAGCAAGTAAGAGGACAATTTGTTATTCAACTCCAAATCTATACCCCTGTGCACAGGTGGACCTCCTTGGCGGCGGACCTGCGTCCCCAGCTGACGGGGTAACGCCATCACGCACACGTAGCGGTTCGCTACCACCACGACTACCGGTACGTCTTGCTCCTCAGTTGCCAGAACTGTTGTTATATCAGTTGCAGGAGTATTGGCCTACGCTATCGGTGGAATCTCTGTCATCAGCATCAGCTGTATCATCGTTGCCACTTTCTGTGGAGTCACTAACCTTGTCATTGTCTGGATTATCATCATCCCGGTCTGTGGAGTCACAGCCGGCGTCATCACCAGGATTGCCATTGTCACAGCCACGGGTGGTAACCCCAGCACATTCACAGACACCTTCACCTCCACGCTGCACGGCCGCTGGAACTCAGCAGGGCGAAGCCTGTGCTGCACTCAAGTAAGCTTCATTACCTGTAGCTCTTCACGAGTGTGGAACATTAGTAATTATTTTCTGCTTATATGTTCCAGGGTTGCCGGGTCTCCGTCCAGGTCGCTCAGCTCCAGTGACCAGAGCACTATCCACGCACTCACACTCGCATTACATGCTCTCACTATTAAATAAAGATTATTGTCACTATCTGCTCGTGTCAGTGTCTGTCTCCTGGGTCCCTAACCATGTCAAATTTGTTGCAATATTTGTAACAAAAGCATACCACTCGGTGTTCCCCTGCCGTGTTTGCCGCTGCTGCTGCACCGGCCATGTGTGCCTCACCACCGTCACTCTCTGAGTCTGACTCCCTAGGCATGATGTCCGCTTGGTACAGCTCAAACCTGTAAGGTCTGATGCCCCCAGATTCTTCATTATCATCCCATTCTTCTGAGCTATAATCATCTGAAGATTGGACAACACAAACCAATTCCAGACTACATGTGCTGGAACCATCGTCAATGTTTTCTACCGCTTCCATCCTGTGTGTGCAATGGGCGGCCAAGCACTGTGTTCTCCCAATGATGTCACAACATGGCCGTGGGGGTTTCCAGCCACTGACACAATTGGTGATGTGGCGCTCATGAAAACGTCAGATATTCACGTGAAAAAAAAGCCTGCTTGACTTAGAACTGCACAGACCCACCTATTTTGTCATGTTGAAATTATGTGTTGCAAAATTAGATGCAGTCAAAATCGTGTCATCAGACCTTTAACTGCCTTTCTGCAAAACAAAAGCAACTGGAGTGAACTACTATTTCTTCCCTTCACAGTAAAAGCTCCAGGCATGCACTGCAGAACTGAACTTAAATTCACTGTGCATTCTTTCAAGAGGCAAGTCAGTAAAATGGCTTAGTTGTTTTGTTAATTAATTATTTATATAATTAGATTTTATAGTATACAGTTAGCAGATCATGAAACATGCAAGCTTTCAACTGAAATTAAATTCAAGCTTATGCTGTTGCATTCATATATTTGTAAATCTGACTTTGAAAGAGTCAGTGCCTCACCACCCACAAACCTCACTGCACATCACTGTTGTAGGCATGCCAGCACCAGCTGGGGCTCGTGGTGTGCTTTAGGGTGGCTGTGTGTAGGTTGTGTCCCAGAAGAGGGCAGTGGTGGTGGCCAGTGTGTAAACCATGCTGCTATGCTGTGGTGCTCGTGTGCGCCAAAAGTGTCCAGTGGTTATTTGAAGACTTTGCAGTCACAGCAGCATTGCATTGCAATTTTTTAAGCATTAGATCTACAATACTATTGTTTTCTGGTCAAATTTGCCAGCTGGTAGACTTCTGCATGCTGTGGTCCTGGAGGATAGGCAGCATGTCAGCGTTCTCATAGGCGGGATGTAGGTGGGCCTAATTAGATCCTGGTGTATGAAGGAGTAAAAGGGAAAAGATTTTCACAAGCAACTGTAAGACAATGAAAGGTTTTTGTGGGGAAAAAAGGGCATAAGATACTATTTTACACAGAGTTGTTTAACAGGGAATTATATCATAATAATACATCAGATTTCAATAGCACTTTTCAAGGACACTCAAAGACACTTTACAATGGATGCATTAGTCATTCACTCCACAGACAGACACTGATAGTGGTAAGCTACTGCTGTAGCCACAGCTGCCCTGGGGCACACTGACGGAAACATGAGTGCCAATATGTGGCACCAGCCTCTCCAACCACTCTCCGGTTATTGGGCAACCCACTTTATCTCCTGAGCCACTGCTGCGTCCCCATCCACTGCAGTATGCCTTTAAATAGATTTTTCAGTTATCTGTACTTCACTTGAATACTTTTTTCTGAGTCCTTTTTACTTTTACTCCCTACATTTTTACACGAGTATCTGTACTTTCTACTTCTTACATTTTCAAAACAGGCTTGTGACTTTTGGTTTAAGACATTTGAGGAGTTCGTTCGTCGGCCTCCGTCGGTCTATGATGACCATGGAAGAGAATCCTAAACATCTACTCTGCTGGAACAGCACCGCCTGTAGCTGAACAGGCCGATGCGCGAATGGCAGTCTCTGTCACACAGGTCGCACTTGTGGGTGGTCTCCATGCAGCTGGGTCTGTGGCGGTTCTTCCTGCGGGTCCTTTTTTCATCTGCTGCAGCAGTCAGTCTCTCTTCACCCACCTTGAGCTGTCTGGTCAGGGTGCCTCTCCATTTGGAGCGGTCCGTTACAAAGTCCTCCCAGCGCTCTGTGTTGATCTCCAGGGCCTTCATGTCGCTCTTGCAGACGTCTCTAAAGCGCAGCTGTGGGCGGCCAACGTCTTTCCTGCCAGTCACCAGTTCTCCATAGAGGACGTCTTTGGGGATTCTGCCATCCTCCATACGGTGAACGTGGCCTAGCCAGCGGAGCCTGCGCTGCCTGAGTAGAGTGAACATGGAGGGAAGGCCGGCGCGGGACAGAACTTCTGTGTTGGGCACTTTGTCCTGCCAGGATATGTCCAGGATGTGGCGAATGCAGCGCAAGTGGAAGGAGTTCAGTCTCTCTTCCTGCCGGGCGTATGTTGTCCACGTCTCACTCCCATAGAGCAGTGTGCTGATAACGCAGGCGTTGTACACTGCCATCTTCATCTTGACAGGGAGTTTGGGTTTCTCCCACACTCATGTGGTGAGGCGAGCGAGTGTGAAGGCTGATTTTCCAATCCTCTTATCGATCTCTGTATCAAGGGAGAGGATGTTGTTGATCGTGGACCCCAGGTACGTGAACTGATTCACGACATCCAGCTCGTAGTCGTCGATGGTGATGGTTGGTGGTGCTTCCGTGCCTTGCGCCAAGACATTAGTCTTCTTCAGGCTGATGGTAAGCCCGAAGTCCTTGCATGCCTGGGAAAAGCGGTCCATCAGGGTCTGAAGCTCCTGCTGTGTGTGGGTTGCGACTGCAGCGTTGTCTGCGAACAGCATGTCTCTGATTAGAGCCTCACGTACTTTGGTTCTGGCTTTCAGGCGGGCGAGGTTGAAAAGCCTGCCGTCAGATCTTGTGTGCAGGTAGATTCCCTCTGTTGCTGTGCTGAAGGCATGCCTCAGGAGCATAGCAAAGAAAATCCCAAAGAGGGTTGGCACAAGTACACAGCCCTGTTTCATTCCGCTGCATATGTTGAATGGCTCTGAGACGTTGCCGTCGTGCTGCACTATCCCCTGCATGTTGGTGTGAAACGATTCGATGAGGCTTTGCAACTTTGGTGGGCATCCCATCTTTTTTTTTTTTTTTTAGATTTAGTATACTTTATTGATCCCCAGAGGGGAAATTGAGGGTCATCCACCACCTGGATGGATGAAGCAGCCACGATACGGCGCTATCCCTTAACCATTCACACACACATTCACACCTAGGGCCACTTTAGAGTCTCCAATTAACCTAACCTGCATGTTTTTGGCATGTGGGAGAAAACCGGAGAAATCCCGGGGGAAACCCACGCATACACGGGGAGAACATGCAAACTCCACACAGATCACTGTTGGTCGGGGGCTGGGATCGAACCCACGATCCCACGATCCCCACGATCCCCCAGCCAAGGGTAAACTGTGCTGCCGCAGTGCTAACCACTGCGCCCCCGTGCAGCCCTATCTTTGGCAGGATCTTGAAAAAGGCTCTCTCTGCTGACCAGATCGAACGCTTTGGTGAGGTCGATGAAGGCGACGTACAGGGGCATGTTCAGTTCTCTGCATTTCTCCTGGAGTTGGCAGATGGAGAATATCATGTCTACCGTCGATCGCTCAGCGCGGAAGCTACACTGAGACTTGGGGTAGACATGTTCGGCAAGCTTCTGTAGACGAACGAGAACAATTCGTGCGTAGACTTTGCCAACAACGCTGAGGAGAGAGATGCCCCTGTAGTTGTTGCAGTTGCTTCTCTCCCCTTTGTTTTCATCAAGATCATCACCTTCATCAAGGTGATGATCTTGGCGTCCCTCATGTCCTGTGGTACGGCACCTTCCTTCCAGCACTGGCAGAGGACGTCATGCAATGGCAGCAGTAGGGCGGTCTTGCAGTGCTTGATCAGGTCGGGGTGTATGCCGTCGTTGCCGGGTGCCTCGCCAGCGGCCAAGCTATCAATGGCCTTGCTGAGTTCGTCGATGGTTGGCTCGGCGTCAAGTTCATCTATGGATGGCAGGCAGTCGATGGCATCAAGGGCTGATGGTGTCACGGTGTTCTGTCTGGAGTAGAGGTCGGAGTAGTGTTCCACCCATCTCTCCATCTGCTTGTTCTTTTCTGTGATCATCTCCCCAGTGGAGGATTTGAGGGGGGCCGTCTTGCTCTGAGCCGGACCAAGTGCTTTCTTGATGCTATAGTACATACCACGGATGTTCCCTGTTATGGCAGCGGTTTGAATGTCTTGGCTGAGCTGAGTCCAGTACTCGTTGGCACAGCGCCGAGCAGTCTGCTGAACTTTGCTTCTCGCAGCCCTGAGAATCTGGAGATTCTTCTCGTTTGGGTACTTCTTGTACTCAGCAAGTGCTGAGCGCTTGGCTTCAAGGACGAGGGTCATCTCAGTCAACTTGGCATCAAACCAGTCCTTTGACCTCGTGGTCTTCCTCCCAAAGGTAGCCAAGGCTGTGCGGTGGATGGTGTTTCGCAGCTCTTCCCACTTCTGCTTTGCAGATTCTTCTTCTTGTGGTACACCAAGTTCCTTCTCAAAGGTGGAGGCAAACTGCTCAACAAGTTCTGGTTGGGCCATCTTGCTGGTGTCAATCCGTGCCTTTCCAGGCTGTCTAGCACGATGGAATTTCTTCAGCTGCAGCTTGACCTTGCAACACACCAATGAATGGTCTGTGTCGCAATCTGCACTCTGGAATGAACGGGTGATTAGCATGTTCTTCAGTGAGGTGCGCCTGGTCAGGATCAAGTCCAGCTGGTGCCAGTGCTTTGAGCGCGGATGTCGCCAGGAAACCTTGTGTTGGGGCTTGGTCTTGAAGAACGAGTTTGTGATGCACAGATCGTGATATGTGCAGAACTCGAGCAGCCGCTGTCCGTTGTCGTTCATTCTGCCCACGTCAAATGGTCCAAGACAGGAAGGCCAGGAGTCATGGTCAGCACCCACTCTGGCATTGAAGTCTCCAAGGAGAATGAGTTGTTCAGAGTTGGGGATGATCCTGACAGTTGTTGCGAGATTCTCGTAGAACTCGTCTTTTGCCTCTGGTGTGGCTGTCAGTGTTGGGGCATACACACTGACGAGGGTGACTGGGCCTTGAGTGGTGTTCAGGCGGAGGATGAGGAGTCGTGCAGAGCCATTGCTGCCCAGTTCCACCATCTTCAGCAAGGTGTTCTTCACTGCGAAGCCCACTCCGTGTTCCCTGTGTTCGTCACTGCCCTTTCCCTGCCAGTAGAACGTGTAGTCCAAACCACCAAAAACATGTAGGTTTAGGGCGCTCGCACACGCAGCGACCAGCAGCCTGTGGCTTGTCACCAGACTGCAAACCAAGTCTACCTACGGGTACAAATAAGTAACCAAAAAAAAAAAAAGTCCTTCTCTCTTAGTGTGCCTGCGTCAGCCAACCGTGTTTCCTGGAGAGTGGCGATATCCACTTCCAGTCTCTTCAGTTCATTATTGATGATGGCAGTCTTCCTGGTGTCGTTGATGTCCTTGAGGTTAGCAGCGAGTCCTGTCATCATAGTGCGGACATTCCAAGTTCCCAGTTTTAGAGTTGGTCTCTTTTGTTTTTTTGTCTTGCCTGGTGCGAAGGTTCTCAGCCTGCCGTTCGGACTTCTCCTCATCCCCATGCACCCAATGAGGAAAGCAAGCTGTGGCGAGACAACACCTTATTGGCTGGGGGCTGTCCAGCTTGAGACGGGCGGTAGCTGTCCAGTGAGATCCGATGATCCCTCCCACCGTCGGGAACAACCCCTAGCGCCGCGCTCTACGCCAATTGAGCGGTGGCTTATAACCGGTAACTGTCATTCCCCGTGTTTTGTCTACGCCGAAGGCGAAGCTGGAATGTCCTCTCCAGTGATCCGGTGTTCTACCTTCCAGCGTTGGGCGTTGGTAGGATTCAAGCCTGGGCAGGAAGATATGGAGGACAAGATGTTGCCCATGCAGCATGTCCCCCCTCTCCACATCACTGATGAATCCAAAGGAACAGCAGGGCTGCTACAGTTTGGTACCAGCGCCGTCGCAGGAGCTGCCAGAACAATGTTGAGCACAACAGAGAACTGCCTTAGGGACTCCGACTCTGGATTTTTCCTCAGGGTTGACTCCCAAAGCCTTTCCCATGACCGGGTGTGCCGCAAGGCAGCAGAGGTTTGAAATCAGGGTTTACCTTCTCCTAGATGGGCTACCTTCCCAGGTTGACGAGCCACCATCTACCCGAAGCATCTGGTTTTAAGACGCCAGAGATCCCCCCTCGCCACCAATTATTTCGCATCACTGTGTGTTTTCTAGACATGATTTGAACCAGAGGGAACAATAACACACAAATGGCAATCCTATTGGTCCATCATTGGTTCACATGCAACTGACATACAGATGTGGACAAAATTGTTGGTACCCCTCTGTTAATGAAAAAAAAACCCACAATGGTCACAGAAATAACTTGAATCTGACAAAAGTGGTAATAAATAAAAATTCTATGAAAATTAACCAATGAAAATCAGACAATGCTTTTGAATTGTGGTTCAACAGAATTATTTTAAAAAAACAAACTCATGAAACAGGCCTGGACAAAAATGATGGTACCCTTAACTTAATATTTTGTTGCACAACCTTTTGAGGCAATCACTGCAATCAAACGATTTCTGTAACTGTCAATGAGACTTCTGCACCTCTCAGCGGGTATTTTGGCCCACTCCTAATGAGCAAACTGCTCCAGTTGTGTCAGGTTTGAAGGGTGCCTTCTCCAAACGGCATGTTTCAGCTCCTTCTACAGATGTTCAATAGGATTTAGATCAGGGCTCATAGAAGGCCACTTTAGAATAGTCCAATGTTTGGCTCTTAGCCATTCTTGGGTGTTTTTAGCTGTGTGTTTTGGGTCATTATCCTGTTGCAAGACCCATGACTTGCAACTGAGACAAAGCTGTCTGACACTGGGCAGCACATTTCTCTCTAGAATACCTTGATAGTTTTGAGATTTCATTGTACCCTGCACAGATTCAAGACACCCTGTGCCAGATGCAGCAAAGCAGCCCCAGAACATAATAGAACCTCCTCCATGTTTCACAGTAGGGACAGTCTTCTTTTCTTGGTATGCTTCATTTTTGCATCTGTGAACATAGAGCTGATGTGCCTTGCCAAAAAGTTCCAGTTTTGTCTCGTCTGTCCATAGGACATTCTCCCAGAAGCTTTGTGGCTTGTCAACATGCAGTTTGGCAAATTCCAGTCTGGCTTTTTTATGATTTGTTTTCAACAGTGGTGTCCTCCTTGGTCGTCTCCCATGAAGTCCATTTTGGCTCAAACAATGACGGATGGTGCGATCTGACACTGATGTACCTTGACCTTGGAGTTCACCATGAATGTGTTTAGAGGTTGTTCTGGGCTCTTTTGTTATCATTCGTATTATCCGTCTCCTCCTGCGGCCACGTCCAGGGAGGATGGCTACAGTCCTGTGTATCTTAAATTTCTGAATAATATGTGCAACTGTAGTCACAGGAACATCAAGCTGCTTGGAGATGGTCTTATAACCTTTACCTTTAAGATAAGATAAGATAAGATAAGATAAGATAAGCCTTTATTAGTCCCACAACGGGGAAATTCCAGGATTGCAACAGCACAGGGATAGCAACACTCAGAGCAACAATCAGAAGGCAAGAAAAAAACAAGCAAGCAAGAGCAGCTAATATACATATGTACATATTACTATAATATATATATATACACACACACACACAGACACACAGTGCAGAGCATTGTAGCTAGATGGAATAAATATGTAAATATATAAACACCCACAGTACGGAGCATTGCAGCTAGGTGGAATAAATATGCAAGTATATAAACACACACAGTGCGGAGCAATGTAGCTAGATGGAATAATATGTAGATATATAAAAACACAGTGCGGAGCATTGTAGCTAGATGGAATAAATATATAGATATATAAATATAAACACACCCAGTGCTGAGCATTGTAGCTAGATGGAATAAATATGTAAATATATAAACACACACAGTGCAGAGCATTGTTGCTAGATGGGATGAAACAGCATAACCGTCTACTTAGTTATCCTACATGGTATGATTATGTGCCCATACATATTCTCACCCTCCATAGCGACCGGTATGTTCCTAGTTGTATGCCGGAGGGGACCATTGTGTAAGTCTATTGCATCTTTTGCATTCAAAAAACTATTAGTTTGTTACGTCTTTTTGCTATCTCTGCGAGCAGCCCTGCTTAGGTTGTACAGTCTGACAGCCGTTGGTAGGACATGCTTGTCTATAATTTTCTTTCTAATCTCCTGAGACAACTCTCTCCTTTGCTTCCTCCGGTCCATGTTTAGTGTGGTACACACCATGTCACCAAACAGCACAGTGACTACTTGTCACCCTTTAAATAGGCCAACTGACTGATTACAAGTTTGTATACACCTGTGATGTTAATTAGAGGACACATCTTGGTTGAACATGTCCCTATGGTCACATTATTTTCAATCTTTTCTTGGGGTACCATCATTTTTGTCCAGGCCTATTTCATGGGTTTGTTTTTTTTTAAATAATTCTGTTGAACCACAATTCAAAAGCATTGTCTGATTTTCATTGGTTAATTTTCATAGAATTTTTATTTATTACCACTTTTCTCAGATTCAAGTTATTTCTGTGACCATTGTGGGTTTTTCTTTTATTAACAGAGGGGTACCAACAATTTTGTCCACGTCTGTACATGGCGTATGGATGAACATGCAAAAAAGGAGCACGAAACACAAGCATAAAGGCAAGACATCTGTGACAGGGAATACAGTAGTACGATTAGTGACATTATGATAGAATGAAGGCTTCAACAATGAAAATTCAACAGATGCAGAGCAGCAAGATGTGTTAAATCATCTGTGGCCTTATCTACAGGAAATGTTCCACATTGTTCCCGGTCACTCATCCAGGAATCAAAAATGACTCCTGGAGAATGCAGTGTGAGCAAAACACGAGAAAAACATGAACACGAACTGCTGGCATTCAAGAATGCCCCATTGGATTTGAAGAAGCACATATGTAAGTCCATTTTCAAACATCCAGGTGTCAGATAAACTTTTAACAAGGAGTTGTAGTTCCCACAAACCATGTGACTTCATGTCCTTTTGTCATGTGACTTCCTTGTAGGTCATTTATTGGCCAGAGACACTTCCTGCTCCACTCTTTCAACTGATGATGGTGTTCAGATGAATATTGAAACATCTTGAATTTTGATTAGTTTTTAGTCCAGTGTTAAATAAAACTCCTTGTTGAAGGTTTTCATAGAGGTAATAGGCATGTTTTTTATTATCATTTTATAATTTTTTTTATCCATCCATCCATCCATCTTCAAGCACTTATGCCAATAACAGTAAGAATACTATGTGAGCACATCATTTGTTTGCAACATAAGGAAAGTAAAGTTAAGCTGAGGTAGTAGTATCGTATGGCTGCAACTCCAATTTTAATGTTGTATCCCAGGCAGCAAAAGTCTGACCACACTTGTGCATTGCCTCATAACCTCCTGCTATCAAGGTGAAGATGAGGTTAACTCTGTGTTGAAATTCATGAAAACTGAGAAATTAAATATCCCTGTCCCTGTTTATTAATATTATCTCAATATTATAATACAATGCCATGAGGTTTAGTTACCTTTGTAAAAAAAAAAAAAAAACAGCTTGTGGAAATTTCCTTCAAAGAGCTACTTTTTGTTTTTTTACTTTAAAAGTACAGGCTCTGAAAAGTACATAATGTCATGTCTTGGCGAGTGCTCGCCCCCTCCTTCCCGTTTCCTCTGCTCTCCTAATCATCTCATCTGACGCACCTGTTGTTCCTGCTGAGCCAGCGTTTATAAGGATGCGCTCTTCAGTGATTCGACGCTGGCTCGTTTGGGTATACTGCCTCGAGCAGAAAAAGTTCAAATAAGTAAGCTACTTGTGTTTTAGGTTTCCGTACCTGACACGTTTTCTCCTCTTCCCTCTCTTCCAGGTTGCTGCCGACGAAGCGGTGCGTCTTCAGGGGTTTTGGTGCGCTCGCCAGCCTGTTGCTTCCCCCCGTCGCAGTTCATCATCTCCACCCAGCAGACTCCACTCCTCATTTCCCTGCCAGCAGTTCCGACCTGCTGGTTCATCTCCTTTGTTGGGTTCTGAGCCGGTCTCTCTCTTCCTCCCGCGTGAGTGGTATTATTTGGATTTCCATGTCCTCCTTCATTCCTCTGTTAATCAGCCTCGTCTCTTCCTCTGCAGGTTTGCTGCTCCTCTGGCGAGTGACTGGTTTTCTCCAAGTTTGCGTTTTTTTGAAAGTTAATAAAGGGTCAAACGTTCTTTGTGTGTGACTCTTTTGGTGTTGCACCTTGCACTTAGGCTGACTATCCAGTCAGTATGACACATAGTTTCAGTTGATTGAATAAGTTGAATTACAACTTCTATTTTTACCAAAGTATTTTTAAGACAAGTACTTCTACTTAAATAATGAATGTATGTACTCTTGCCATCTCTGCTTAAATGAATGGAGTGAATACAAAAGTGTTTCAGATATATTCATAAGAAGTGGCTACTGCAAAAGAAGAAGGATCTCAGTCATTGTCAGGGATTTACTGTATAATTGGCATATGAATACTGTTATCAGCAAGACATCCCGATATGCAAAGGTTCCTCAAGCCCACGTGGACCCATAATACTCCACTGCACACTTTCCTCCCACGCCAAGCCCGATTCCACCGAGAACTCTTCAGCGGAGGGTTGGCAGAAATGGGTGAGGTGTTAGCAAGCTGCAGATGAGGCATGGATATGGAATATGCAAACGGAGATAGCGGTGCAGTGAACCACTGGTGCAGGTGTTAATTGGATGCATCTGTGTAAGGCTTTTCCACCCTCTTGAGTGCCGGCATGAGGGAGTCTCTGCCGCAAAAGGAGCAGTGGCAATGCAATGGCTGTGAACCACAGCAGGGAATTGATTATGCATCGCCTGATCCAGAGGGAGAGAGTGGCTGCACTGGGAAGCAGCCATAGTTAACTAAATATTCTAAATGCAGTGCCAAACAGCTTTATATTTGTGTATGCGGGGAGGGGGGATTTGTTTATGTGTTACTGTATGCATGTGCACGATCATACTTCCCCTAATTCTGAGAGGTAACAGCCTTGGGATGGAAAGGTAATTCTGAGAAAGATTTGCTCTGATTGTTCCTTGCAAAGTGCACTAGATTTCTCAACCGATGCTTGTTACCTGTCCTCTAGCAACTAATTTTTATCAGTTATCTGTCCAAATTTCAATCTTGTCTGCGTAGCTCCAAACAGTAACAGTCATAACATCTCCCCAATAGCGATCATTATTTCAGTTTAATAGCAGCACACTTTCCCTGGATAGTTGCGGTAGTTTTTTTTCATGTGCTGTAGGCAAAAACAATCAAAGTCACAATGATTCAAAGAATGAAATCGATACTCTCCACTTACTAACATGCAGGGGATACTCAAGCATTTATTTTGCTCTGTTAATCAGGGGGAATTTGTACATCAGACAGGGCAGCAACCAAATCCCATCAGAGGCCCTAGTTGTCACATGTCATCCTTCAGGCTGCGGGAAATGGATGTGCTTCATTTTGCCGCCCATAATATCTGCAGGGGCAACCACTTGACTCCTTGGGGGGCACGCGCTGCTGTATTAAAACTGTCCATCGTCTTGGTGGCCATGTCTCTTGGCTTTTCTGGCGACCCACCGGGTCCTGAGAGCTGAGGGAGATGAAGGTTCACGGTGAAGAGCCCACTCTCACTCAGCTTGAATATTGCTCATCTGTGCAGGCGAAATGGCTGTTTGAGTGAGCTGCCTTCAGAATCAAGTCACAGGAAGTTGGTGAAATGGCAGAGAGGTAGCAAGGGATTGAAGTCAAAATATGTCAGCAGAGTATATGAGAATTAGTTGCTGGAAATTGTGCTCTTTCCCCTTGTTTTTTTTTTTTTTACTTTATTAAAGTTCATGTTTGTGCATAAATATTACACTGATACTGCTGTGCCAAATCATTGTAATGGTGACAGCTGATTTGATGCACCCAGCTGAGGACATGAAACTGTCTGAGCAGCCTGTGTCTGAGGGATGAGGAGCATTAATCTGCCACATAAACCTTAACATTATGGCGAAATGTTAAGAAAAATGTCCAGTCATTCTCACAACCACAGTCTTCATCACTAAGTGAAGCAAAGTGAAATCAGGATCTCATATCCTCGAATGAAAACACACCCCTAAAATATGGGTGAACAACTGAAACCATAAAAATCAGTTTACGTGTTACATATGAGGGAGGTTATGGGCCTCTGAGGGTGAGAGAGCATGCAACACATAAACACGACAGTTCTCTTGGCTCCGTATTAATTTCCAACTTTTAACAGCGGGGTGCAAAGAAATGCTTGCTCGTTCACCTCTATTGTTTATTCATGCAAGAGAGTGTGCCCCGGGAATATTCAGGGTGGGGTGGGGATGGGGATAGGCATGTATAAAAGCAGCAAGATGAGTAAGAAAAATAAACATCTTACACTGCCTTATCATTTAATGTTAAATATGCATCTAAAAAGTTGTCTCAAACTTCTTTTAACAAATGTGTATTAATGGCGGAGCCACTAGGCTGCTTTCTTCAATCATGTGTTCAGTTGCGTGCTTTTATATGCGTTGTTTCATCCATGAAGCCACTACCATACCTGTGTATATTTCTATAATCCTGAGCTATTTTTTATTTCAGACGTGTGTTTAATCATGTGCTCTGTAACTGTTTTATCTAATCCTTCTCTCTTAATTAATTGTGCAGTAGCCTGGTGGAGCACCCACAATTTTGTTGTACTGTAGAACTGTACAATGACAATAAAACCTATTCTTCTTCTTCTTCTTTCGGCTGCTCCCTTTAGGAGTCACCACAGCGGATCATCTGCCTCCATCTCACCCTATCCCTTGCATCTTCCTCTGTAACACCAACCCTCTCCATGTTCTCCTTCACTACATCCATGAATCTTCTTTGTAGTCTTCCTCTTCTCCTCCTGCCTGGCAGCTCCATCTTCAACATCATTTCTCCAATATATCCGCTATCCCTCCTCTGCACATGTCCAAACCATCTCAGCCTTGCCTCTCTTACTTTGTCTCCAAACCGCTCAACCTGAGCTGTCCCTCTGATATACTCACTTCTTGTCCCTTCTGGTCACTCCCAATGAAAATCTTAGCATCTTCAACTCTGCCACCTCCAGCTCCACCTTCTGTCTTTTTGTCAGCACCACCGTCTCCAAGCCATACATCATAGCAGTTTCATTACAATCTGTATTGTGTTAATTTATTAAAAACTCAATGTGATAATTTCTATAAGACAAACATTACTGGCAAAAGCAAAATCTAAATGTGATTCTTTACCCAAAAAAAGGATAAATATGTCTAATTATGAAAAATAGTTAAATGCACATCAGTGAAACACAGGAGATGTAGGTGAGGATGGGTGGATGAACAGGGCAGCAGAATTGATAGCAGAGTGGGGTGGAGAGAACTCAGCAGTGGGAGGCAGCCGCGGTTGAGTCTCCCCACCAGGAAGCAGACAAGTCCCTTCAGTAATACAGTAGATAAGATAAGCCTTTATTAGTCCCACAACGGGGAAATTCCAGGATTGCAACAGCACAGGGATAGCAACACTCAGAGCAACAATCAGAAGGCAAGAAGAAAAAAAAAAAAAAAAAAAAAAAAACAAGCAAGCAAGAGCAGCTAATAAACATATGTACGTATTACTATAAAATATATATATATACACACACACACAGACACACAGTGCAGAGCATTGTAGCTGGATGGAATAAATATATGAATATATGAACACACAGTGCAGAGCATTGTAGCTAGATGGAATAAATATGTAAATATATAAACACCCACAGTACGGAGCATTGCAGCTAGGTGGAATAAATATGCAAGTATATGCATATTTTTTCCAAGATGTGGAAAAAATGACAGCTACTTGCCTGTATTCCCGCTCTGCTGCCACTGACCTGTCTGGTGAGTCCTCCTAAGAAACGCTGAAACTCGTTAGACGGGGGAAGGATGCCCAATGGCAGTGTGCTCATGGTGGACCAAAGAAGAAAAAGGAAGCCTGGGGCACCCTCGCCAGGGATGAAGCCGGGCCGCTGTGATCTACAGCGCTGGCGACAACCACGTCTTCCCCCAGATGGATGTAGTCCTTCCTCGATCGGCACCTCTTCTGCCACCGGGAATGATTCCATCAGCCCCCGGATGATTATCTGCATGTTAACGCTCTGCTCATGCAGACGGGTGAGCTGAGGGAACCGTTGGAGGGCTGGAAGCACCTCACTCAACTCCTCAGCTCATTTGAGGCAGTGGTGGGCTTCCTCCGGCGTGCGGGAGGTGCAGGCATCCCCGATGCAGGCATCAGTGTTGGTCGCTTCCCATGTTTCTTTCACACTGAGGCCTAAACACCAAAACTTTAAACACGCTGGGTCCATGATGCGTGTCGTTCTGTCACAGGGAGTGGAAAACTGGACCCAAATGCAATATTTAAAGTTGGCAGTAAAGCTTTAATAAGAGCTGGCCAGACGGGCGCAGCTCAAAAAACACAAAAAACAAATTGCTCAGAAGTTGTAACAAAAACTTACGTAAATCAGGCAGGATAAACGGCAGAATCAGGCAAGGAACAGAAGCGTGTTGTTCACGCAAACATGACTAACGACACACATAACCAGACACAGAATTGGGGCTGACATAAATAGGCACAGGAGTAATCAAACATAATACAGAACAGGTGAGCGCAATCAGTGACAAACGGAAACGGCAGGGATTAGTCACAGACACAGGATGGGAGGGGCTACACAGATGATCATAGACAGAGGATGCACAGAACATGAACAGAGGAACCAGGGGAGACAAGACCATGAGAATAATAATTGTAATAATAATAATAATAAGGATGACCCACGGAGAATAAAAAACAGAATAACGATAATGGCAAACCAGGATAAATAACCAGAGTAAGATACAGAAAATTCCAAAATGAAAACTTAAAGCGAGGATGAGGGCTGAGGTCCATGCCGTGAAGACAGGATAATACCATAAATTAGGATGAGGGCATGAGACCCGCCTCACGCCCTGACACTTTTTTTTTTTCATAACTGCTTCATCTTGCCTCCAGCTGTAACCAAATCAAAAAAAAAAAAAAAGCCTACCAAAGTCAGATCCTCTATACTGCTTTGACACAATTCAGATTTTTTTTTCTATAGAAGGCCAAAACCATATTACAGCTATTTCTGGTTGCTGTGTTTTCATTTCAGAAAAGAAATATTGAAAGAATGACGAGTACACTGATTCAGCAACCCCTCAAAATGTTTGTGCACGTTCCTGTTATGTTCGTGCTGCCCAGAGAGGCAGCAGGGACAAACTCAAACGCGATAATGAAGTTTCAGCAGTTTTAATAATAAATTAAGGCACAATTCAGAGGCTGGAAAAAACATACAACTAAACTTGAAATATAATGATGATGAAAGAACCAGACAGGAGCATGGCAGGAACAAAGAGCATAACATATGTGTAGGACTTGCAAAGGAAACTGAGGAAAGAAAGAGACTACAGTATATACCAAAGTAATGAGGGGAAATGATAAACAGCTGAGGAGGATTAAGGAATGAAACGTAAATAGCAAATCATGACTGAGAAGGAGAATTAAAACAATAAGACTATGGGAAATGAACTGGAATGATTTCAGAATAAGACCAAACACAGAACTTGGAATAAATAAATGGCAAGAATAATAACAATGAAGATAATAATAACCATGAATAAATAAATACACAGGAAATTCTGGGCACGTCCGAGAGCCAAGCCCAGACATTACAGTGCCTACCCCCCAGTGGGCAGATCATAGACAGCCCTAACCAAAACATGCCCATTTCAGCCATGGTGGGAGAAGGGGGAAACCAGGACTGGACGGCAAGAAACTTTTACTCCCCACCCCTCATACAATTCGGGGGCAGAACATGGGAAGAACCAGTGTTGGGAGGCCAACCAGAGTCCATGGCCCACCTGACGGGAACACACAGTGTGTCGGGGGGTCGCCTGAAATCCAAAACTGTCCGGAGTGAGGCAGAGGAACCTCCAGGAGGCCAACCAGGAGACAACTTGGGTTAGGATGGTGGAGTGTAGACCTCCTGGAGCAGAGGCCCAGATGAGACCACCTCCTGGAGTGGAAACGCACTGCACGGTTGCACTGCAGCTGACCAGAGAGACGGTAAGATGGAGACCCTGAGCCGAGCTATGCCAGCAGCGTGGAATGGCATTATCCGGCTGTCACCCAGGTACATCATATTCCCATACAATGCAGTTGAAAAGGCCAACATCAAAGTGCAATTTGCAGCAAGAGCCAGTTTTCCTAATGTAATTGGACTGCACACACATTGCTATAAAATCACCTTCACAAGATGAATATGTGTATGTGAACAGCCAACATTGTTGCAAGGTGGCCTGGTTCAACGCACGATTCATTCATTGTGATGAACAGCATTGTTGGGAACAAACTACAAGCTGGCATTGTGTGGATGGGTGGCTTCTTGGTGAGTAAACTAATGTAATTGTCCTAAATAACCCACCTCGTGCACAACGCATCTGTGTGCCCCCAAATATCACCCTGTCTTCAAGGCTTCATTACAAGTCAGTGGGTCGAGTAAGTGACTTCCTTTTTTTGCTGATTAAACTAAAGTTTCATAGTATTCTAACAAGCCCCCAATTGCCTCTGTGTGTACAGTAGTTATGTCAATAAACACATGCATAAAGTTTGAAATGCAATAGTGTCACCCTATCCCCGGTGCACTTCATTCATTTACAATAGTAGTGTGTGTAATCCATGTAAGTTGTATATAACTATAAAGGATGAGATTTGCATTTTTGACATAAAATGTGTACTTGTCGAGTCTAATATCTGCTTTCAACTGAAGGTGCCTGTGGCTACTCACTAAATAGGTTCATATTGTCTTCTTTTTCATTACTGTTTTCCTTTATTCAACGAGCTGATCCACCTGGCTGGTCACAAATCACAGCGATCAGCCGATGCTTCAGAGGACGACTACAGACGTCAGTCGAAACATGTCAAAGTTAAATAAGTGTCTCCTTCTCATCCCTGTCTGAATAAAGGAAAACAGTAAACTAATCTTATAGGGCTGTGAGCAGCCTATTGAATTACCTGTAGCTGGCGCTAATGCCGAAGCACAGCGTGCCAAACAAAATGTTTGTAAGTACCTCTACCTCATTAGGAGCACCTCCAACTCACAGTCCCTGAAATTACATTAAATCCATCATTTTTGATTGTGGATACAGGAGAATCAAACATGCAGGGCTTGTATATATCTATTTTCATATCTATTTACATGTAATTGCATATTTAAATGGAGGAATGTCAAGGGAGGAGTTTGGTATTCCCTCACGTGCATTCAATTTCAAGTAGATTGGGATGTACAATGGAAATGTGCTTGGATTTCTGCATATGCACCGTTCTCTTCATTTAAACATTCTTCATCTTTCAGTAGGAAATCCACACAAGTTTTTGTACATGAGACCCCTGGAGAGGAGACGCAGCTGCTGTGGAGATCTGAGGAGAAACAGCTGCTGTGAAAATCTGAGGAGGAACTGCAGCCACTGTTAAGATCTGAGAAGGAGCTGCCTCTGGGAAGAGGACCATCACCACCTCCGGCATGGGAAGAGAGGAGGAGACCATCACCTCTGACATGGGAGCAGACGGGGAGATGACGTCAGGTGGAGGAAAAATGACAGTGGAAGGTGATTGTTCACAAATTGGGATAGCAACAGAGACAGGTGGTGAGGGCTCAGCAGCAGTTGATGACTGCCACTGAGACCCCTCACCTAGAACAAGGCAAGACACTTCACTCAAATGTGTTAAAAAATGAGGAAAATGTACTTGCCTTGTCCCCAGCTCTGCTGTCGCTGCCGCTGCTGCTGCTGGAGACCTAGGCGTGTTCCTCTGGGTGGCTCCAGAGATCACGTGGAAGACAGCAGCTGCAAAGTGCCAAGGAGACAGATCTGGAGCTGGAGAGCAATGAGATGTGGATGTTGGAACCAGGAGGCGCTTGATTGCCAGCGCAGGTCCCGAAAGGTGGTGAGAAGTACAGTCAGGAAGAGAGCTTCTCAGCAGCCCGCGGAGTGATCACTTCAGATTGGGTACGGAGATGAGGTGTCTTTTCAGTTTGGGGAAGCTGCTGGCTGGGAAAGTCCCAGATTGCCACCTCTGCAACTCCCAAAAAGTCCAGGGCTTCCTCTAAAGTGCGGGAGGTGCGGGTGACGGTGATGAGGTCTTTGATTTCCGTGGCTGCCCGCACCTGGTCAGGACTCAGCCCCATCCCCACTAGGTCGCTAGTGAGCAGCAAAATGCTGAAACTAGAACCACTGGGTCCTGTTTTGCTGAGTCCTACTGTTATGTTTGTGCTGCCCAGGGAAGCAGCAGGGACGGACTGAGACACGGTAATGAAGTTTCAAGAGTTTTAATAATAAATTAAGGCACAGCTCATAGGCTGGAAAAAACACAACTAAACTCAAAACACAACAGTGGTGAAAGGTACTGACCAGACAGAAGCGTGGCAGGAGCAAAGAGCATAACATACATCTAGGACTTGCCGAGGAAACTGAGAAATGGGAGGGACGATATACCAAGCTAATGAGGGGAAATGACAAACAGCTCAGGAGGATTAAGGAACGAAATGTAAATAGCAAATCATGACTGAGAACCGGAAGGAGGATTACAACAATAAGACTATGGGAAACAAACAGGGGTGATTTCAGAATATGTCCAAAGACAGAACTCGGAATAACTAAATGGCAAGAATAGTAATAATGAAGATAATAATAACAACCAGAAATAAATGAATACACGGGAAACGCTGGGCATAGCCGAGATCCAAGCCCAGACGCTACAGTCCCTGCTGCACTATGGAGCAACTGAATGCTACTTGAGATACAGAATCCTGCATCACAAATACAAGTTGTGTGTGCAGTGTTTTGTTATTATAATTGTGGATTTAATCTCTCCTTTGATTCCAGTTCGCTTTCATTTCTAAATTGTCCTTTGTTGTTTTTGTTTCGTTAATATTTTCCAGGGAGTAATGGATAACATCTGGTACTCATCTATAACTCTCATGCCCTAAAAATGTCATTGCAGCACTATATCTCCCTAAGGGCTGGTATCCTTCCCTTACTCTGCACCAGCCTCATCTTCACTATGCCTGCACTCTCGTCTCTAACTCATCTTCTTTACCCTTTCAACTTGGCACTTGGAGCACTTTTTTCCAAGAAAGGAATGATCAAACTGGTTTTTGAGCAAAACCTTCGAGATGATGCAACTACTTTTAGTCCATGTCGCCTTTGTTGTTGCTGATGCAGTCGTATCGGCTCTGTTTTTTCTCATAATGTGCAGTGCCCCAAGAAAAGGAGAGTAGAAGCTGTGGTTCAGATTTCAGCTGCAGTAAAACAACTTTTGGACATGTGAAGCTTTACGGGTGTGCCCACTGAGAATCACAAGAATGCTTTCTGCTTCACAGCAACAAGTCCATCTTTATGAAATTCCTGCTGAGGCAGTGCCATTGCTATTTTTATAAATGATCCAATCATATCAGTTAAGGTCACTAACCTCTTGCCTCTTCTTTCTTACTGTGTTCCTGCTGCCTCCTTTTTTCCTGCATCACCATATTCCTGTTCTAATCGCTGACAACTGCAGCATATCATCCATTGCAGTGAGAGAAGATGCCTCAAAGTGAACCATCCAGTTTCACTTGTATTGGCATCAGGACATATTAACTGGTAGGAGTTCACCTTTAATCAACTTCAATACCAAGCACATTTGTACTCTTTTTAGTTTTGTAAAGCACCAAATACGCACACAAATCCCTTGGGGGACTGTGCACATTTTTAGCACCAACTGAGCCTAACTATTGTTCCCAGAATAGTTTCATGACGGACATACCTTAATTAGATACAGCCTAGTTGTAAGGTTGTGGGGTTTTTTTTTCCCAGACAGTGTGTGAGCCGGACTCCAGCTCAGACCCAGTAGGACTCCAATTTATCTGGCACAGCTTGGTGTCATTGTTCGATCAGCTCTGTGAGGAATGCGCCAAGGCTGACTGATTCTGCCCTTCATCAACATATGCAGGAATAAGGATTATAGCAATGCACCCAGCATTCTAGGTGTGTCATGAATAGTGATTCTGCAAATAAACAAGTGAGTTCTGTTAATTTTTTATCCCGACCGGTGTAGCAGGAATATAGCATTTTGGAGGAGAGATGACAGAACAGGGTAGGGTGGGGAGATGAGGAGTGCAGCTGCAAAAATCACCTCTGTGGCCCTAATTTGTCTTCCAGCCTATCTCTGTGGCTCCCTCAGGAGGAGTTCCTGCTGCAGTTGCTACATACACATACATACACATACACTTATTTACATGCCACGTGTTTGTTCTTGCTTTGTTTGCTTTCTCCTTATACTCATGTATTTTTTAATCCTTTACAGTTTTCCTTATTTTCTTATTTTTGCTTCATGATGCTTTAAGTTTTTAAATTGTGTGTCTGTATATATATATATATATATATACAGTGGGGCAAAAAAGTATTTAGTCAGCCACCAATTGTGTAAGTTCTCCCACTTAAAACATGAGAGAGGTCTCCAATTTTCATCATAGTTATACCTCAACTATGAGAGACAAAATGAGAAAAAAAAATCCAGAAAATCACATTGAAGGATTTTTAATGAATTAATTGGTAAATTCCTCAGTAAAATAAGTATTTGGTCACCTACAAACAAGCAAGATTTCTGGCTCTCACAGACCTGTAACTTCTTCTTTAAGAGGCTCCTCTGTCCTCCACTCATTAACAGTATTAATGGCACCTGTTTGAACTCGTTATCAGTATAAAAGACACCTGTCCAAAACCTCAAACAGTCAGACTCCAAACTCCACTATGGCCAAGACCAAAGAGCTGTCAAAGGACACCAGAAACAAAATTGTAGACCTGCACCAGGCTGGGAAGACTGAATCTGCAATAGGTAAGCAGCTTGGTGTGAAGCACGCACGGGTAAAGGCTCCCAGTTCGTTTCTGGTTAAAAGGCAGATAAACGCAGTTAGAACGCAGTTTGGAGCTGGCGTTTTGACCTTTTTTTGTTGCTGCCGCTGGAGTGTGAACCTACTCGTGAGAAATAAGGGGAATTTGTCAGTAGTGGCTGGTGAAGCTGGTGTAGCAATTGGCCTCTCGCCCCTCGCGCTCAGGAAGACAAAGGGATTTCTCCCACGTGTGTTGTTTTTTGTTTTTTTTTCCTACGATCGGATTCAGCGATCATCGGCTGGGAAAATGGGTCCCAAGAAAGCTCTGCAAAATGAAGATGAAATAAAAAAAGCGTTGGATTTCTTGGCGGAAGAGATTTCCGCTGTAAAGGCACAGCAAAGAAGCATCCTGGACCTAATGGAGGAGATTAAAGTGCTGCGGAACCAGAACGCTGAGAAAGACAGGAGGCTGGCGTATCTGGAGAGCAGAATGGCTGAGATGGACCAGAGCTCTCGGGCGAACGACGTGATCATCACGGGCCTCCACATCAAACCCCGATCATACGTGAGAGCAGTGGCCGCAGACAGCAGTGGAAGTCAGCTGGATGAGGAATCCGCTGAGCAACAAGTGGCGGCCTTCATGCAGGCCAAAGGAATCCAGCTGGACTGCAACAACATAGAGTCCTGCCACCCTCTGCCCAGGAAAAGCGGCGACAAACCGGCTGTGATCATGAGGTTTGTGAACAAAAAACACAAGACTGCGCTACTGAAACAAGGTAGGAAGCTAAAAGAAACAAACATTTACATTAACGAGCACCTCACGAAGGAAAACGCAGAAATGGCCAGGAAAGCAAGATACCTAGATAAAAAGATAAAAAGCCAACGCTAGATCCAGGAGCTTTAGCTAACTATAGACCAATCTCTAATCTCCCTTTCATTTCAAAAATCTTAGAAAGAGTTGTTGCTACGCAATTATTCGACCACCTGCAGGGAAATGGTTTACTTGAAGAGTTTCAATCTGGGTTTAGAATCCATCATAGTACTGAAACAGCCTTAGCGAAGGTCACTAACAACCTCCTCATTGCATCTGATAATGGACTAGTTTCTGTACTTGTCCTTTTAGATCTTAGTGCAGCTTTTGATACTATCGATCATAATATTCTACTTGATAGATTAGAACACTATGTTGGACTTAATGGAACTTCGTTGCAGTGGTTTAGATCTTATTTATCTGATAGGTTCCAGTTTGTTCATGTAAATAATGAGTTTTCTTTCAACTCAAAGCTTAGTCATGGAGTTCCACAGGGATCTGTGCTAGGCCCTACTCTTTTTAGTTTATATATGCTTCGGTTAGGCAACATTATTAGAAAGCACTGTATACATTTTCATTGTTATGCAGATGACACACAATTATACCTGTCAATGAAGCCAGATGATAGTAATCAATTAGCCAAGTTAGAAGCCTGTCTTAAGGAAATCAAAGCTTGGATGACTTGTAATTTCCTGCTATTAAATTCAGATAAGACTGAAGTCATTCTTGTTGGTCCAAAAAACCTTAGAAATTCCTTTCCAAATCAAACTTTCAGTTTGGATGCAGTTACTCTTTCTCTTAATAGCTCTGTGAGGAACCTTGGAGTTATTTTTGATCAGGATTTGTCCTTCAATTCACATATTAAATTTGTTTCTAAGACTGCCTTCTATCATTTGCGTAATATTGCCAAGATTAGGAGCATCTTGTCTCAGAGTGATGCTGAGAAACTGATCCACGCTTTTGTTAGCTCGAGATTAGATTATTGTAATTCTTTATTATCAGGTTGTCCTAAAACATCTTTAAAAAGTCTTCAGCTGATCCAAAATGCTGCAGCAAGAGTTTTAACAGGTACTAGAAAGAGAGATCATATCTCTCCGGTTCTGGCCTCCCTTCATTGGCTTCCCATAGAGTTTAGAATTAAGTTTAAAATCCTTCTTCTTACTTACAAAGCTCTAAACAATCAGGCTCCTTTTTATTTAAAAGATCTGATACTACCGTATTATCCTAACAGAGCACTACGCTCCCAAAATGCAGGACTACTTGTAATACCTAGAATCTCCAAAAGTACAATGGGAGGCAGAGCCTTCAGTTATCAAGCTCCTCTCCTGTGGAATCAGCTGCCAATCTGGATTCGGGAGTCAGACTCGATCTCTGTTTTTAAGATTAGGGTTAAAACCTACCTTTTTGATATAGCCTACAATTAGGGAGGGATCATGTGTTTCTGAACCCTCCCTTAGCTATGCTGCTAATAGGTTTAGTCAGCCGGGGGACCTCCAGTAATGCATTGGGCCTCACTCCTTTCCTCACTCTCTATGAAATATTTTTTTTTTGCTGGTCATTAACATTTGTTTGTTCTCTCCCATAGATTGAGTCCCCATCGTGCTGTTTGCTCTCTACATGTCTGTTCTTTTCATCTTCTCTGTCCCCTCACCCCCCAGCCAGTCGCAGCAGATGACTGCCCCTCCCTGAGCCTGGTTCTGCTGGAGGTTTCTTCCTGTTAAAAGGGAGTTTTTCCTCTCCACCGTCACCAAGTGCTTGCTCACAGGGGATCACCTGATTGCTGGGGTCTTTCTGCAACTGTGGGGGTTCCCCCCTACAGTTGATAGTGCTATGAGATGACTGTTGTTGTGAAATGGCGCTATATAAATAAAGTTGAATTGAACTGAACCTGAAAAAGCAGAAAAAGATTCAAAACACCTGGACATCAAACTGTAAAATATACATCAAATTAAACGGATCACCTGAAGAAGCTAAGGTCATTAACATCCGTAATATTATGGAACTGGACAATTATCAATGAATATTATGAACTGGAGTCACAGCAACAATTCAGACAACTGTAGGACACTGAAGGATTTTACTCATCTGCAAAAAACATTCAACAACATGAATCAAAAAATCAACAAACAGGGACAACAGGAACTGAAAGTTTTTGAATACACAGATCACAACCCACAGGACATAGAATATGACATAGACCCTGATAATAATTTATTTAGCTCCATCAATAATGACTGTAATTACTACACAGATGAACAGGTTAACACAATGGTCACATCTGATTTCAGTATTTCTATGATCCACTTCAACAGCAGGAGTCTCTATGCAAACTTTAATAACATTAAAGATTATTTACACCAGTTTAAAGAGCCCTTCAATATTGTGGCAATATCAGAGACGTGGCTCAGTGAAGAGAAAGGAGTGGATTTTACCATGGATGGCTATGAACTAAATTATATAAATAGAAAAGTGAAAAAAGGAGGAGGAGTTGCAATTTATGTTGACAAGAGCTTGAAATACAAGGTTGTTGAAAATCTGTCAGTAACTGTGGATGATTTATTTGAATGTATTACAATAGAAATCTGTCTGGACAATGTGAAGAATATAGTAGTGAGCTGTGTATATAGAACACCTGGATCAAACATTGACTTATTTAAGGACTGGATGGAAAAAATGTATGCAAAACTAACTCATAAAGTTATGTTCATCTGTGGGGATTTCAGTATAGATCTGATGAACTCAAAACAACATAGTTTGACAGAAGAATTTATCAACACAATGTACAGTATGGGCTTACATCCAACAATTACCGGACCTAGCAGAATCACGTCACACAGTGCCACACTAATAGATAACATATTCACAAACATTATGGAAAATAATATCAGGAGTGGGCTTTTATTGAATGATATCAGTGACCACGAGATCGCGGATACAAGCGGCTGAAATGAGCTTTCTCCGTAGGATTGCTGGACTCACCCTCAGAGATAGGGTGAGGAGCTCAGTCATCCGGGAGAGGCTCAGAGTAGAACCGCTGCTCCTCCACATTGAAAGGAGTCAGTTGAGGTGGTATGGGCATCTGATTAGGATGCCTCCTGGACGCCTCCCACTTGAGGTGTTTCAGGCACGTCCCACTGGGAGGAGACCCCGGGGCAGACCCAGGACTCGGTGGAGAGACTATGTCTCCCAGCTAGTCTGGGAACGCCTTGGTATCCCCTCTGAAGAGCTGGAGCAGGTGGCTGGGGAGAGGGAAGTCTGGGCTTCTCTGCTTGAACTGCTGCCTCCGCGACCCAGACCTCCGGAAAAGCGGTAGACGATGGATGGATGGATCAGTGACCACCTGCCGATTTTTGTTGTCTATCAATGTGATTATAGGAAGAAAAAGTATACCAAAAATATTAAATATAAAAGAATAAGAACCGAAGAATCAATGCATTTACTGACAAAGGAATTATTAATACAAGATTGGAAGATAGTTTATGATGAAAATGGCATAAATAGAGCATGATAAATTTTTACAAATATTTCAATCATTGTACAATAAATACTGTCCTATAAAACAATACAGTGACAGACAACAAAAAAAAAAATATTCCTTGGATCACCAAGGGGTTAATAAATGCATGTAAAAAGAAGAATACATTATATAAACAATTCATTAAATGCAGAACAGTGGAAGCTGAGATCAAATATAAAAGATACAAAAATAAGCTTACTACTATAATGAGGACCTGTAAGAAAGAATATTACAACAGAATACTAGAGGATAACAAAAATAACATAAAAGGAATATGGCAAGTACTCAATGGGATTATTAGTAATCGTCCTAAGAATGCAAATTATCCAGAATATTTTATCGAAAATGGCAATTTGATAAATAATATGGAAGATGTGGTCAGTGGTTTCAATAAATTTTTTGTAAACGTTGGTCCTGAATTAGCAAAATCAATAGTGACACCAGAAACAAACTACAGTGGTTCTGTGAATGAAATAGAAGATAGAAATCCAAACACAATCTTTTTGGGTGCAGTTACTGAAAAGGAAATTATCGAGACTGTGAGTAAATTTAAGAACAAAAAATCAACGGACTGGAATGAAATTGACATGACAATAGTGAAAAAAGTAATTGAGGGAATTGTTAAGCCACTCACCCACATCTGTAACCTGTCATTTCAAACTGGTACATTTCCAGACAAAATGAAAATAGCAAAAGTAACACCTCTATACAAAACAGGAGACAGTCATCGCTTCACAAATTACAGGCCAGTCTCTTTACTCTCACAATTCTCCAAAATACTTGAAAAAATCTTCACTAAGAGACTGGATGATTTCACTGAAAAACACAACCTCCTTACAGATAGCCAGTATGGTTTTAGAGCAGATAAATCTACATCTTTGGCACTGATCGAACTTATAGAAGAAATTACTAGTTGTATAGATAAAAAAAAATGTTGCTGTAGGAGTATTCATAGATTTAAAGAAAGCTTTTGACACCATTGACCACAGAATACTACTAAGGAAACTGGAAAGGTATGGGATAAGAGGGGTTGGACTGAGTTGGGTGGAAAGTTATTTAAGTAACAGACAACAATTTGTACAAATTGGAGAGCACAAATCACCCTTCATGGACATCACTAGTGGTGTGCCCCAGGGGTCAGTTTTGGGACCCAAACTCTTTATTTTATATATAAATGACATATGCCAAGTATCAAAAATTCTGAAATTTATTTTGTTTGCGGATGACACAAATATCCTCTGCACTGGTGAGAATTTGCAGCAGGTTTTAGAGGTGGTCACAACTGAAATGAAAAAATTAACGCAGTGGTTCAACAAAAATAAATTCTCTAAATCTAAAAAAAACAAAGATTATGTTGTTTGGAAATTATAAAATAAATCATGAAATAATGGTAACGATAGATGATACCAGAATAGAAACAGTACAGGAAAATAAGTTCCTGGGGGTGACGCTTGACAATAAAATCTGCTGGAAACCTCACATCAGTCACATCCGGGCCAAATTAGCAAAATGTATAGGCATACTGGGGAAGACAAGACACTTCTTGGACTATAAATCATTGGTCTTATTGTACAATTCACTGTTTTTACCATAACTACTGTATAGAAGTCTGGGGAAACACCTACAAAACCAGCCTACAGTCAATATGCACATTACAAAAAAGAGCTATAAGGATAATAAACAATGCAGGATATAGAGACCATACCAATTCGTTGTTCTTAAAGTCACATGTCATAAAGTTCATCGATTTAGTTAAATTTAAGACAGCACAAGTAATGTACAGGGCAATTAATAATCAACTACCAACTAATATACAAAAAATATTTAAAAAAAGAGACAATGATCATAATTTGAGGGGAGACTTAAACTTTACAAAACCCAAGATACGTACTACCAAGAAAAGTATGTGCATATCTGTCTGTGGGGTGGATTTGTGGAACAGTCTAGAGCCGGAACTGAAACTATGTACAAACAGAAATCAATTCAAAAAGAGGTATAAGCATCATTTGCTGAAAGGGTATATGTTAGAAGGGTAGTAGTTATATGTACGATTCATTATGTTCACTCTGGGATATTATGGGACACTATGGAATGGTGGGTAGGACAGCACTGTGTATATCTGTGTTGTTTGAGGCTGGTTTTGTTGTATGGACATCATTGTATGTTAGAATGAATGGGTGTTAATGTTGATTTGTAAAAAATACAGTAAATTGTTTACTTGGGGTCTTAAAGGTGGTAATTTGTATAAAATTCACATGGGTGTATCTATGGAAAAGAGGAGATGGAATTAATAAGTGTTCACTTCTTCCTTCTCCCTTTCGAACAGTGTATAATGTTACTGTATGTCACGCCGCGCCATTCATCAGCGGCGCCACCTGCTCACGCACCTGCTACTCGTCAGCGGCGAAGGATAAAAGCCGCCTCGCCCTGAGCTTCGGCCTGAAGCCGTAGACTTCATTTTCCTTGCATGGACTTCTACCACATTCTCTTCAGCATCCTCTTTACCGGTAAGAAGTTCACTTACCTCATCTCTCCAGTCTGCTCCCCTGTGCACAGGTGGATTCCTCGGCGGCGGACAACCCCGTCCCTCGTCTCTCCTCGCTGCTGCACCGAGCCCTGCAGGTGGCTGTCTCCCGGGCTTCCATCCTTGAAGCGCCAGTCATCTGCCCAAACAAGTAAGCTTCTCTCCCTCGCCTATTCTCCTCCTGTGTTGGTGTGTGCTCATCACCCTGTGTCCAATTTCTCCCATAGGGTTGCCGGCTGAACGGTCTCCTGCCTCTGGGTCCAAAGCAGACGCCACCACCAACACATTAACATTCCGCAGACACGCACCCAAACATCCCTGTTGTTAATAAACAGTTTGAACTACTCTGAGCCTGTGTGTGTGCGTCTCCTGAGCCGAACGTTATGTCAGTACGGCTTCAGCAGAGCGGCTCGGCAGGCGGCGGGCTCGCACACCGGTTTACCATCCTCGAGGCTCGGGTGGATCAGATTGTTTATCAGCAACAGGTGGTTCTTCATCAATTATTAGAACTGACTAACCGATTGAACCGCTTGGACCCCCAACAGCCGTTCCTCCCGACTCACCAGGGTGGCGCGGCTCCTGCTGTTCCAGCGGCCGTCCAGCCGGCTCCAGTGGCACCGGTTCGGCTCACGCCGATTCCGACCCCCGCCCGCTTTAGCGGTAAGCTCGGCGGAGCGCGGGGGTTTATTATGCAGTGTGAGTCCGTGTTCCACCGTGTGCCCGGAGATTTTCCCTCGGATCACAGCCGAATTGGTTACATAGGGAATCTTCTGGAGGGGCGTGCGTTAACTTGGACCTACGCCGTAATGGCGAGGCCCAGTTATGCCACCCTCACCTATGACCAATTCGTGAGGCGCTTTCTGGAGGTCTTTGACCACTCACAAACCGAAACGGTCCAGGTCGATCGGCTTCTCGCTCTCCAGCAGGGAAGCCGGTCGGCAGCGGACCACTCGGTCGACTTCCGGGTAGCGGCGGAGGAATTGGGCTGGGAGGAACGCTCCCTCTGTGGCCTGTTCCTCCGCAGCCTCAATAGTGATCTGAGGGATGAACTGGCTGGTCGGGATATCCCTGGGACGCTAGCGGAGCTGACATCCTTAGCGATAAGTTTGGATAACAGGCTGCGCGAGCGCTCCTCGGGGCGGAGGTCTTCTTCTTCTCGCCCTCGTGGAGCCTCGCCGCACCTGTTCCAAGCTCGCCCCCTGGCGGCGCCGCCAGCATCGCGCCCCGAGGAGTCGGAGCCGATGGTGACGGCCTGGACTAAACTTTCCCCTGTGGAGAAACAACGCCGCCGTGAGTTGGGCCTCTGCATGTATTGCGGAGGCGACCAACACACCGTGGAGCGTTGTCCACGGAAAGCCAGTCGGTGGGGTCCGCGAGTCACTGTTGGAAGCCTCGCGGATGTCAATCGGTTAGGATCACTTTCTCAATTGAAGCTGCCCATCCGTTTCTGCCATAACTCTACTGGGCACCTCACCCACGCACTGGTGGATTCGGGCGCAGAAGGCAGCTTCATTTCACAAAGCCTGGCAACCCGATTGGGCATCTGCTGCCAGGCACTCAACACTCCCCTCTCCCTGATCCACCTCTCCCGTGCCACCCTCGGGAGAGTGACACATCAAACTGTTCCCCTACCGGTCATCATCTCGGGAAACCACCGGGAGGAGATGACCTTTTACGTCCTTCCCAACTCTGTGTCGCCCGTCATCCTGGGGTATCCCTGGCTCCGCCTTCACAATCCGGTCCTGGATTGGAAATCAGCTGGGATCTCGGCATGGAGTACGTTCTGTATGGGCACCTGCCTTCAGTCCGCTGCCTGCTCTCCGTCCGCTCCTCCCCCTGCGACGGACGCTGCACCCCCGGACCTGTCTCTGGTGCCCCCAGAATTTCACGACCTGGGTATGGTGTTCAGCAAAGCGAAAGCTATGTCTCTTCCCCCTCATCGGCCCTATGACTGCGCCATCAACCTCCGCCAGGGGGCTCCCTTACCTTCTGGTCGCCTTTACAGCCTGTCTGCGCCGGAGAAGGAGACGATGAACGCCTACCTGAAGGAATCATTAAGTGCTGGGATTATCCGCCCATCATCGTCACCCGTGGGGGCAGGGTTCTTCTTCGTGGGGAAAAAGGATGGGTCCCTCCGCCCTTGTATCGACTACCGGGCCCTCAACAATATCACGGAGAGGGACCGTTACACCCTGCCTCTCATGGACACTGCTTTCCACTCCCTCCAGGGGGCGACCTGGTTCACCAAGCTGGACCTACGCAGCGCTTACCACCTCGTCCGGATCCGGGAGGGAGATGAGTGGAAAACGGCCTTCCGTACCCCGAACGGCCACTTTGAATATCTGGTGATGCCGTTCGGGTTGACCAACGCTCCTGCAGTCTTCCAGCGCCTCATTAATGACGTCCTCCGGGACTTCATTGGCCTTTTCGTGTTCGTCTACCTGGACGATATCCTCATCTTCTCCAAGTCCAGGGATGAGCACCAGGTCCACGTGAGGCGGGTCCTCCAAAGGCTGCTGGAGAACCGTCTGTACGTTAAGGCGGAAAAGTGTGAATTTTACGCCAGGAGTACGTCCTTCCTGGGGTTCATCATCGCCCACGATAAGGTGCTCCCCGACCCAGAGAAGGTAAAGGCGGTGGTGGAATGGCCTACACCTGCATCCCGGAAGCAGGTGCAGCAATTTGTTGGCTTCGCCAATTTCTACCGCCGCTTTGTTCCCAACTTCAGTGCCATCGTGGGACCACTGACCCGCCTCACGTCCCCGAAGGTCCCGTTCCGGTGGACCGAAGAGGTCGCTGCCGCCTTTGAGGCGCTGAAGGCGGAATTCTCCTCCTCCCGGGTCCTTCGCCAGGTCGACCCCGCGCTGCAGTGCATTGTAGAGGTAGACGCCTCGGACACGGGAGTGGGAGCAGTGCTGTCCCAGCGGTCACCGGACGATGGCGCCAAGCGACCGTGCGCCTTCTTCTCCCGGCGCTTGTCCCCGGCGGAGAGAAACTATGATGTGGGGGACAGAGAGCTCTTGGCCATCAAGCTCGCCCTGCAGGAGTGGCGCCACTGGTTGGAGGGGGCAAGCCTGCCGTTTGTGGTCCTCACGGACCACAAGAACCTGGAATACTTACGGTCTGCCAAGCGCCTGAACGCCCGCCAGGCGCGCTGGTCCCTGTTCTTCGCCAGGTTCCAATTTTCCATCACCTTCAGGCCTGGCTCTAAGAACGTCCTGCCTGACGCCCTCTCCAGGCAGTTCGCCCCCGTGGAGTCGGAGGAGGCGCCCCACTCCATCCTGCCCAGGTCGTGCGTCGTGGGAGCCATCTCGTGGGACATTGAGAGCAAGATCCGGAAGGCACAGGAGGTGGAACCTGACCCTGGCGGCGGACCGGAGGGGAGGCTGTTCGTGCCATCCGCGGTCCGAGGAGAGGTCATCCACTGGCTCCACACCTCCAAGCTCACCTGTCACCCTGGCACCTCCCGGATGATAGATCTCCTCCAACGGTCCTTTTGGTGGCCAGGCCTGCGGAGGGATGCAGCCCGCTACGCCCGGGCTTGCCCAATCTGTGCCACCTGCAAGTCGGGAAATGCCCCTCCAGCGGGTCTGCTCCAGCCCCTGCCCGTCCCTGGCAGGCCCTGGTCGCACATCGCTCTGGATTTCGTCACCGGACTCCCCATCTCCAATTCCTATGACACCATCCTGACCATCGTGGACCGCTTCTCCAAGGCCGTGCACTTCGTCCCCCTGCGAGGCCTCCCTACTGCCCTGGAGACGGCGGACCTCCTCGTCCAACACGTGGTCAGGCTGCATGGGATTCCGGTGGACGTGGTCTCGGACCGGGGCCCCCAGTTTTCATCTGAGGTTTGGAGGTCTTTCTGCAACGCCATCGGAGCCAAGGTGAGCCTCTCCTCTGGCCATCACCCCCAATCCAACGGGCAGTGTGAGAGGACCAACCAGGAGCTGGAGGCTGCGCTCCGCTGTGTGTCCAGATCCAAACCCGCGTCCTGGAGCAACCATCTTGCCTGGGTTGAATATGCCCACAACACCGCTCGCTCTTCTGCTACAGGGATGTCCCCCTTCAAAGCGTCCCTGGGTTACGACCCCCCGCTGTTTCCGGAGCAGGAGAGTGAGGTAACTGTCCCGTCAGTTAGGGCCCATCTCAGGCAGTTCCGCTCCACCTGGGCTGCCGCGCGCCATGCGCTATTGCGCACAGCGGAGCGCAACAGGACTGTGGCGGACCGGCGTAGGAGACCTGCCCCGGCGTACAGAGTTGGGCAGCTTGTTTACATTTCCACCCAGGACGTCACTCTAAAAGGCGAGAGGAGAAAGCTGGCACAGCGCTTCATGGGTCCCTACCCCATCACCCGGATCATCAACCCGGTGGCTGTGCGCGTGGCTATTCCCCCCTCCCTCCGCATTCATCCTACTTTCCACGTGTCGAAGGTGAAACTGGCGGTTACTGACCCCCTTTGCCCTCCTCCTGCAGCGCAACCCGCGCCCCGGATGATTGGTGGCCATCCGGCCTGGTCCGCCTCCTCCATCCTGGACTCCCGGCGCCGGGGTCGTGGGTTGCAATACTTGGTGGACTGGGAGGGCTATGGGCCCGAGCATCGACAGTGGGTGCCCCCGTCGTTTGTGTTGGACCCATCGCTCATCGCGGACTTCCACCGAT